>CANTUT010000016.1:872500-1472500 GCA_947687605.1 Reutealis trisperma | reverse complement strand
GGATGGTAAGGAGTTCAGATACTTAGTGAAGTTGCACAGAAATAATGCTAACTCAAACATGTTTATCATGTGTTGTTTGCTTTTTATTCAGTTATGCTATTTGATCTAGATGTGCATTTACATGTTACATCAAGCTCTTTATCTTAGCCATTTTAATAGCCTGAGGCAGTTCATCTTTTGGTTTCATTTGAACCCATGATGAATATTGTGGAAACTGTTTTTTTTTAACTCAAAAAGTTTTTGTTTATTCCTAATAAAAGTCATGTATTAACTTTTATTCTTTCTGAATTGTTGTGTAAAATCTTTTACTATTGTGTTCTTAATTGAGCCTTTTTTGGTTCAAACATGTTTTCCACATCAGAAACTATCAGCCATGGCAAATGAAACTGCTCTTTGTTTTTCTTGTTTTGATCTATGACCAGATCAGAGAGAACTGATGTCTGGTGTCATGCTTGTGGTTGAAGAAGCAGCATTTTTCATTTTATCTTTTGCTTGTCCAGTTGTAAAATGTATGTTTTCCAGTAATCCACATGCTTGTGGTGCCCTTGTAGCTGTTGATGCTCTTCAAACTTCAAGGTTTTAATTGAAATGTTGATTTGGCAGAGACATTGGTGCACTCCACACTAGAACCTTGTGATGATGCAGACTTCACATTTCCTGTGAACTTTAACCTCCAAGAGCATACAGTCTATGTTCGATGCCGTCCTCATCTCAAAGATTTTATGGAAAGGGTTTCCAATCTTTTTGAGATCATTATATTTACAGCTAGTCAAAGTATTTATGCAGAGCAGCTTCTAAATGTGCTTGATCCAAAGAGGAAGATATTCCGTCATCGTGTTTACCGTGAATCTTGTGTTTTTGTGGAGGGGAACTACCTCAAAGATTTGTCAGTTCTTGGCCGCGATTTGGCACGTGTTATTATAATTGACAATTCTCCTCAGGTACATTAGAGTTTTATTCTTTTATAATGAATTTTCGAGTTTTCAGTAGGGGTATTCAACATGAACTTGCCCTACAATCAGAACTTGATAGGGACTGTCTGCAGGCAGTACTTCACAATACTACAATTGATGAGCGGTGTCTTCATATCATGGAAATAATTAGTGTCTATTTAACTGAACAGTTTTACCAACTTCTTGAGAAGTACAAGTGCATGCTCGGTAATAACTAACTAATAACAACAATCATGAAATTGTTTTTATCTAATATCCGTAATTGATGTTGTTAGATGGAAATAATTAATGTCTTTAGGAACTGTGTTTTTGTTCTAATAAAAGACAACTGTATTCTAACCAAGTGGATTTATGTGTTCTATAACTGTTAAGTAATCAAGAATTATTTTCAATTTGTATAGTTATTGAAATTTGAGTTCTCAGAAGGTTGATGGTTTTCTTTTATTCTCAGGCATTTGGATTCCAAGTGGACAATGGTATACCTATTGAGAGCTGGTTTGATGATCGTTCAGATCAAGAATTGCTTTTAATACTTCCTTTTTTGGAGAGCTTAGTGGGGGTTGAAGATGTTAGACCATTGATTGCGAAGAAATACAATCTTCGGGAGAAAATTGCTGCAGCTGCTTTTCCTCTAGATCAAAATGGAGGAGATCCTTTGGAAAGGTGCGCTTCAATGTGAATATGAAGATTCTAATGAGGGTTCATTTCTTTCTTGTATTATTATACATTTTAATTTGAGGAAAGGCCTATTCTCTTTACTGAGAATGCCATTGGAATACTTGGGATTTGAAATTGAAGTGTTTCTAACCAGATAGAAAATGTTCGTTGTTGTAATTGTGCTTGAGAGTTGAGAAACGTTCCTGCAAGGAAGATGGTTCACTATAGGTAATACAATGAGGTTAGCTTGGAATAAAAAGATTTATAGTGGTTTAATTTAATATTTCATGTACTTGGTCAAGAGTTAGAAGGTGATATTTTACATTTTAACACATGGGTTCCAAATGAATTTTTTGAGAATTTGCAATTGAATTCTTTCAAATTTTATGGAATTCATTGATTCGAAACAAGCTTGGTTTGGCGTAAATTCTCAAATGTTGATGTAATCAGAGCTTTATTTCGGTCAATACTATCAATATTGTTGACTCAAGACTTGGCTTAAAGCCCGACAAATATAAAAGTGGAATTTGCGAGCGGTAAAATATCTGAATTTGCATCTACTAAAAATTTTAACTGGTGCTCGTTCTGAAATTTCACACAGCCATCAAAACGACAGCACTTTTGTCCTTAATATCAGAGTTCGTATTCCATACCCTAAAGTAGCATTTCACGGTTTTCACTGAACCAATGGTTCCGTGGTTTCCATTACCAATCACTTCTTCTATTACTAAATTACCCCAAATATTTCGAATGAAATGACATAAATATCCACTGTCTTCCTAACCTAACCATAGTTATGTTCCTAACGGTCTTTATTAATACCCCCAAACTGCCTTCCCTCTGGCGCCACTCTCTCCAATTTTTTTTTATTTCGATTCAAATTTTGGAAGCCAAACGCTCTTAGCTCTCTCTCTCTCTCCAAGATCCTCAGTTTTTCTCTATAAACTCACAACAATGGTAAGCAGAGAAATTCTCTGTTTGATCCTCCATTTTCTACTTCATTTTCAACTTTTCTCCGTTTCTCTAATGCTTTTATCGTCAGTTCTCTGCTTAATCCGACGGTGTTTCATCCATTTCCTGTTTCAGGTTGTAGCACAGAAAGTTAAGGAAGCGGAGATCACCGAGCAGGATTCCCTTCTTCTGGTATTGACGATGAACTACGCCGTTTCTTCATTTTAGAGCTCTTGATCCACTCTGTTTGTGATTATCTTCCTCTAATTTCTCTTGTTGGTGTCTATTGCATAGGATTTTAGCGTAGATTTTACAATTTTTAATTATAATACACATCTGGAACTAGTAAGCTGGTTTTGGCTGAAAATCAAAATATAACCGTATTTTTGGTTATTTGCGTTTGAATCAGTAATTTTTTGCTTTTAATTTCCATTTCTGTTGTCTTATAGCTTTGCGTTTGCAAGGAATCATCAATCCAATTTATCTGTTGTTTTTCTGCAAACTTTGCTATGACTACTTTTATTCGTTTTATGGCGTCTTTTTGATCGAGTTTTTAAGTGCCTTTAGGCCTTCTTGTTTGTTTAATAATAATAATAAAACAAAAATCTCCGATTAAATGCCGCAGCTGAAATGCTTGTTATATAAAATTTGAAAACTCTCTTCCAAACTGTGTGTGAATTTTTGGATTCATTTAGTTCTGAATTTGTGCTATTGGTCCTCTGATTTCCTGCATGTTTTGTAAACATCTTATTTTCTTCATAATTTTGTTGAAGCCTGTAGCCTTCGAAGTAGTTAAAATTTATGATAAGTTCTCTGTTTTTCATATTTTTGTTTACTGTAAGTTGCTCTGAATTGTCTTTGAGGTAAATAGTCCACGAGGCTCCAATGCTCAAAATCATCAATTATCACTTGAAATATGGACTCTGTAATGTTCTTCTGTTATCTGTTTCTGTTAACTCTTAAGTTGATCTTATGTTGTATCATATAACTGTTTTGAATAGACAAGGAACCTACTCCGTATTGCCATATTCAATATAAGTTACATAAGAGGCCTATTTCCAGAGAAGTATTTCAATGATAAATCTGTTCCTGCTTTAGGTATGATTCTTCAGTCACCTTTTTTTTTTTTTTTTTTTTTTAAATTTTGCACAAGTATATGGAACGTTGATTGGTTATTTTCCTTGAAATTATGACGTGATCAACAGAGATGAAGATCAAGAAATTGATGCCTATGGATGCAGAGTCCCGTAGACTGATTGATTGGATGGAGAAAGGCATGTGTTTCTCGATTACAATATTAATCACTATTTTCTTTTAATCAGATCTGATGGTTTCAGCCATCAGTTTGTTTAGCTGAATTTGAATTTATCATCCGCTATCCTTTTTTAGGTGTGTATGATGCGTTGCAGAAAAAATACTTGAAAACGCTTTTATTCTGTGTGTGTGAGGCCATAGAAGGCCCAATGATTGAGGAATACGCATGTAAGTATGATTTCTGATTCATCACATTGTGCATGTGGCAAACTGCGAATGGAAGGATAATATTCAAGCTTTCTTGAGAAAAATAGCAACTGATATTGTTCTTGTGGTCTAAGCACTTGGCAATTATGACTTGGCACTTTCTGTAGGCTACTGATAGTTATTACCTCATAATTGCTAATTGGTTTTATTTAAAAAATAATAATTGCTGATTAGTTTTCCCTGAGGAAATTTGGTTTTATTTCTTTTACCTTTTAGATTACTTCTGCAAAAATTACGGTAGCGGTTTTGTTTTGCAGTTTCCTTTAGTTATTCTAATTCTGAAAGTCAAGAGGTTTCAATGAATATCAATCGCACTGGAAACAAGAAACAGGGAGGCACCTTCAAGTGTAACTCCACAACAGAAATTACTCCAAATCAGATGAGGTAGTAGCAACCATATCCATTTTTATTCTGATCCTCTTCTTGGTGTTTATGTTCTAAACTTTTAAGTTTTTTGTTAATTTATGGGACGTTGCTAAAATTCAGGAGTTCTGCATGTAAAATGATTCGTACACTGGTTCAGTTGATGAGGACTCTGGATAGGATGCCTGAAGAGGTAAATCCATTTGGACACTAAGAATGTGTTATCTGATATTGCATGCTGCTTGCATTTTGAATGTGCACAGTGCTTAAAAGGTGTGTGACTATGTGTCTGTATACTTACTACAAGAAAGGTGATTGTCGTTCTTTTTTTTTTTTTTTTTTTTTTTTTTTTTTTTTATTTCAGCGTACTATACTGATGAAACTCCTCTACTATGATGATATAACGGTACGTCAGTTAACTGCATTCTTAAAAGTAGTTTATATACAGTTGTACACAAGTGATTGCTCTTTATGATATAGAACATTAAATTTGCTGATATTTCTAAGCAAAGCATTTGAGGTCATTTATGAGATTGTGCCTATTCTTTCTTCTATATAAGTTTGGTTGTTTCAGACAGGTTGGCTGGTCAGATATGATTGTGACGAAAAATTTTGAGCATAAGGGAGAAAGATTGGTTTTAAGAACTGGAGAAGTGCTTCAGAATATTTTTCGCTTCCCATTTAATGAATATATTTAACATAAGAAAAGAATATGATGCACATCTTTGACCTTGCAGCCAGCAGATTATGAACCTCCGTTCTTCAGAAGCTGCTCAGAAGAGGAAGCCCATAACCCATGGGATAAAAGCCCTCTCAAAATGGAGGTTGGGAATGTCAACAGCAAGCATTTTGTCCTTGCTCTCAAGGTAAGGACTGAACATTTTGCTAATGGCTGACAATTCAGATTCAGGGCTTATATTTCTGACAAATTTTTGTTTAAAACTGGTAATTTTTTGCAGGTAAAGAGTGTGCTTGATCCTTGTGAGGATGAAAATGATGATATGGAAGATGAGGTGAGCTTAGGAGCTGATTCTCTACAAAAGGATGATTCTTCTGAATCTGACAGTGAGGTGAGAATTCATTGCATTCCTTTAATTTTATGCTTTAGCTGCCCCTTGAAAATTCAATTGAGTTGGAATGATGAGAATCAGATAATGATGTATAGTATAGTAATTTAACTTATACATATTAACTTTTTTCATCGTATTTCTTGCAAATTTCAGGCTAACCAATCAGAAGAAGATAGATACGTAGTTGCACCAGTTGGTAATTACATTAGCTCTTTTCACTGTCACTTCAATTCTAGTTACCTTCTTGCTGTATTTGGAGAGTTTGATGCTAGAAGTAATCACTACGTATCTTGACAGACAAGGAACGACCAGAGGAAGACAATGGCATGGTTGATGAAGGTAAGATTTCAAATTGAACAAAAGACTACAGAACTGTCTTCACATCATAATGGGAGTTAGCAACACAACCTTATGGCCTTTTCAAAATAAAAATGAAAAACTGGACTTGCAATTTAACAAATTGGTCTCTCAAAATTTTATTTCATTTCCTTTTTCTTTTTTAGTTGAAATTTATGTATTGGTCCATGGGGTGTTGGGTTCATCTCTGGTCAGGGGTAAGTCCTTGACTAATTATCTGTTATATGTTGCGCAGATGATACTCAGGATCCAGAGGAGGATGAACAGCAATTGTCTAGGGTGAAGGATTGGATCACTGCTCATCACCTTGACACTGTAGGACTTAATGATGTTCTCTCCAATTTCCCAGATATATCAGTGGTAAGAGGTTCTTCTCCTCTCTAAAATTTTCAATTTTTTCACCGCGTATAATAAAGTAATCATGTTGCACCTAGCCGACTGAAATTTTGAGATTCATTATGTTGATTTTGGTTTTACTAATGCAGGCGTTGATTGAAGGTACTCAAAGCTTTTGATTTTTGTTAGCGCATAAACAGGAGAGGGAATTGTTGCAGTTTTTCTTTTCTTAGTTCTCTTCTATATTGATTCCTGGTCATTGAATTTCAGAAATTATGGACAAGCTTGTCAAGGAAAGGGTTTTATCAAAAACTGGAACTGATACTTACACCAAAAACAAACCAAAGGTTCTACTTCTGTTCTATTAGTTCAACTTCATTTCTTATGGATTTGTTTTGTTCATAGTCCTTTTCTTTTGTGATGGAACACAATACTAGAAATCCGACTTTGAGTTCACTCCAGTGAAAGAGGAAATGGATGGCCAAGTAATCCCAAATGTTAACAAAGCTCTGCAGATCATTGATCACATGTACATGAAGGTTAGTTTTCCTGTGTTGCCGGGGAGGTGGGGTCTATGGAGATCTAAACTCACTGATCATTTGAATTTGAATGTTTAAGAAAACTTATTTGATTTTAATTCAAATATATCATTATTGCCATTTCATTTAATTTGTGTTTCCCAATTTACAAAATTTGCATTTGTCAAAGAACTATAAATAACCAACAGGATTCATATGACAGTTCTCTTGAAATCATTTCCCACATAAGTGCTCTGACTTCACTTCCTTCAATTTCAGGCTTTATATCATGCTCTTCCAATGAATTATGTGACAGTTGCAAAGCTTCAGTCCAAGCTAGATGGGGAGGCAAATCAGACAACTGTGCGGAAACTGATTGATAAAATGACCAGAGATGGTTATGTAGAAGCTAAAGGAAACCGTAGGCTAGGTATCTTGGCAAAACAGAAGATATTAATTTTAATAATTGGAAGAGCCAACTATGGTGAATTTAATGATCATTTTTCACAGGTAAGCGTGTGATCCATTCAATTCAAACTGAGAAAAAGCTTATGGAAGTGAAGAAAGTCTTGGACAATGATGTTATGGTAATAAATATGATAATCATTTCACTGCTTTAGCAATTTATCAAATATTTAGTTGTGGAATTCCTTTTCTAATTGTTTTACATTTGATAAGGATGTTGATAACGAAGAACAAAATACCAAGTCCAAGGGTAATCTAGAATTCCAGAAAATAGGTACCTCCCCAAATTCTTCTTAGAATTCCAGTTTTTGCCTCTTTTATTGTACTGTTTATATATACAAACAAATTCCAACGAAAAAATTTTCTATATCAGGGAACAACTATAGGGATACCTCAACGTGCGGTGTCCTCCATTCAATTGGATCAGATCTTACACGCATGAGGGTTAGATCTGACATTAATCATAATGGATCAATCAGGAGTGAGCAGACTGTATCAAGGACAAAAGACCATGGCAACACTCCCACAAGCAGAGCTGAGGTAAGAATATTATATTGGACAACAAGTCATAAGTAATAAATTATTCCACAGTTGATTAATTGATGATTTACTTTGGCAAATGAACAGCCAGTTGCTTCCAGAGAAAGTTTTGCTCTAGGAAATGAGAATGGCAAAGCAAATGGAAACACAACTAACGGTGATGAGGGTGATACAATTATCTGCAGCAGATCCTCTCAAGACAAGAGGACTAGGAAAACAAGCACAGTAAGCTTCAAATTCCTCTTCAATATTTGCATATTGCAGAGCTAGTAAAAGCTTCTTTTTTTTTTTTCTTTTTTTTTTGTTTTTGGTAATACAATTGGAGTATGAGAATGACATTTTCTTCTCTCGGCAGGTTAAGGAGCCTATTTGCCAGTACATGAAACGCCAGAGATCTCAAGCTGTTTGAAAAACTTGTGTTCAAGTTCATGAATTTCCTCTCATTTTGAATAGAAAAAAAGTAAAAAAAAACCTTTTCTTCTCTAGTTATCACTTGCAGAAAGTAAACATGAAATTTGCAGTTTACATAAATATCCCTGTAACTGCTAATATGATAACGGGAACGTAACATTTCATCTATGGAAAAGAAAATTTGGGTCGAATAGGCCCAATTATGAGTAGAAGAGGATAATTGGGCCAGTAGGCCTACTGAAAGCATTAACAAGTGCTGTTTACACATAGCTTTAAGGTATTAGTTTGTATTTTCCAGCTTAAATCCAACAACCCTGCACCCGGTCCTAATTCTAATCAACGTAATTAAAAATTTCTTCTAAATAGACAAGGATTATCTCCTAATTAATATACCTTATTATATTGATTTTCATTATTATAACAATATAATTTTGTTAGTTTTTTTTTTTTTGCCAAATAATTTTTTGTTCTTTTAAACCATTTTTCTTCTTCTCATCTTATCCTTATTGGCGACTGGAAAGTTGTCAAGCCCACTGATTATTCGCGTTTAGTACGCATACTGAGCACCTAGGATTGTAATTTTGGTGATTTAGTCCTTTGTTGGCAGACGTCTTTTCACATTATCACATGGCGCCTCTAACCAGTAACCTTGTCTCGTCAAAATTTATAAAAATATAGAAAGTTTAAATTTATCCAGAAAATTGTATAGAAAAACAGAATGACGATGACTTTTAGTTCATCTTTATTGGATGTTGACGTCGTTTATTTCTATAACTAAAATTTTTAATTTTATAATTTGCGGTTCTGCACAATTAAAGAATTAGGGTTTAAAAATTTTCATCAAGTGAGGGTAATAATTTTCAAAGAAGATTTCAGGCATTATTTATTGTAACCATTTGCATTAAAAAAAAAAAAAAGACGTTTATTTGTGTTTATGGACGTCTTAACCATAAAGACGTAAATATTTTTATTTAAAATTTATCTATTAGAATTTTAGATTGGATCTTAGGTTATATTTGATTTGCGAATAGAATGCACAAAAAATATAATAAATATTTTTAAGAAATAAAATAAGGTAAAAATGGAATAATTATTTTAATTCCATAATTTGATTCATAATATAGAATAATTATTGTATTTACATAAATGATCATAATATCCTTATAAATTAATTTTATTATTAATAATAAATTAAATATAATTTTACCAAATTTTATTTAAGAAATAATTTAAATATATAATAAATAAAATTTTTATTTAACTTAAAATTTAAAAATTAAAAAATGAAAATGAAAATCTAAAAATAAAAAAAAAACCAAAGTAATAGCGGTGAATTTGAATTTGCCAATATTTTTTAAAGGTAAAAATGAAAATACACTATTCCATAGCATAAAAAATATTAATTTTTTAATTTTTTATGAAATATGTATTTTATGAAAATTGTGAAATTATTATTTAGTACTCTTATTTAAAATTTGAATCAATATTTAAAATAACTATTTTATGAACTAAATATAGTTTTAGAGCTAACGAGAAAGATAAAATTTTCTTTAATTTCACTATCATTTAATTTTGATGTATTAGAAATACAAAATTTCTTAAATTTTGCTGTATCAAAAATATTTTTATTTTTCTTTATTTATTTTTTTTAATTTGTAATATAACTTTCTAGAATAATTTGTAAATAATTTTTTTTTGCCAAGGAATTTGTAAATAATCTAGAGCTACATAAATTTACCTAAAGTGTTAAATGTATTACAACTAAACTATATATATATATATATATATATATATATATATAATTACATCTCATATTCGTTGTCTTTTTATAGCCAACCTACCTAGCCTTACAGTTTTTGCTCCTAGCAAAAATTTTTGTCCTTTCTTGAAAGATTGCCGGGAATCTCAGCTCCTGAAAAGGCTAAAATTACTAAAACCAGATTAAGTTTTTTCGATATTTCCAGAGGCAAAATGCCACGTGTTCTTCCCGAAGCCTCTATTTTCTCCTAGAGCATGAAGCCCTACTCTACAGATTCACCATGTCACCAATTTAATTTTGATTCGATCAGGACCCACACAATTGCTCGGGAGATCTACTTTCCACCGTTTGATGATCACTTCAATGGCTTAGATTCACTAACGAATTTTCTTATACTACCCTACCCGTTCTCTACTTTTATAAAACGCAACTCGAGACTCAAAAACCTTGAAATTTCACTTACAATTCACTAGGCGAAGCCGGGGAGAAAAAGCCAAGAAGCAGAACAAGAGGTTTATACTCTTCTCTTCCTCTTCCTCTCTTGATTTTTTTATTTTTGCTAATGATATGTGGCTAAGCTAACGATCGATCAGTGATAAAGATGGAGAACGAGAACAAGACGAACCAAGAAGGACCAGAACTGAAACGATTAGGATTCGTGAGGATTGCTGCTATTCAGGCCTTGATGTGCGTGTCGAATCTGTATAATTACGCGAAGCAGAACTCGGGGCCTTTGAGATCTACGGTTGGGACCGTGGAAGGTGCTGTAACTGCCGTAGTCGGCCCAGTCTATCGGAAATTTAAGAACGTGCCTGATGATCTTCTTCTGTTTCTCGATAAGAAGGTATTTACAGCTGGATTTTTTGGTTTTTTCCCCTACTTTTTTGTTTTGATCAATTGAGATTTTTGGATCGATTGTTCTGTTTTTTGAATCTTGAGTTTTACGCCATAATTTTTCATTAAATTTCTGATAATATTTACCAACCATGACTTAGTGGGGATAGTAGATATTTTTGAGGTAGTGGTATTTTGATTATCGGACAATTACTCTAACTTTATTGTGCGCTTGTGGATGAATTAAAGAAAGAAAAGAATAATCTAAGATGAAATGATTTCTTAGCTGTGATTAAATGTGATTTTAACCGTAGAATATAAACCTCTGCCTCTCTATCGTGTGGTTGTTGATAGATGATTGCTGTTTATTTGATAATCCTTTTTTTTTAGTTCTTTGTCTATCCTTTCTATGGGCTACTTTATGTGGATTTTGGGTTTGAATTGCATCTATACATAACTGAATCTGAGTTCTCTAGTGAAATGTGCGCCTAGATGAAAGACCAATATTCTAGCGGAACTAATCCTCCACCCGTTTGGCTGCTGCAGGTAGATGAAGGTACACAAGAGTTTGATAAGCATGCTCCATCTGTTGCTAAGAAGGCTGTGAGTCGAGCCCAGAGTTTGATACAAAGTGCATCGTATAAGGTTCAAGAACTTGTGCAACAGGCTAGTGTTGGAGGACCAAGTGCTGCTTTACATTATGCAGCCAGAGAGTCTAAGCACATTGTCTTGACCCAATCCGTAAAGGTGTGGATCAAAGCCAACCAGTTTCCTGTCATTCACACAGTTGCGGACATGGCCGTTCCGAAAGCAGCACACTTGTCGGAGAAGTACAACCATGTTGTTAAGAACATGACTCAGAAAGGTTATCCAGTCTTTGGTTATCTGCCTTTGGTTCCAATCGATGAGATAGGTAAGGTATATAATAAAGAAAATGCAACTGCAGATAAATCTGGTTCATCTGATTCATCAGATTCAGATTAGAAGGTTTCTTCTATTTTAGTGTATATGGGCTTACTATGTGTTGTGGTTTGCGAAGATGTGATGGGGTTTGTGGGTCTAGGTAGAAATGCTAAGAGATGGCAAGTCTGCAAATGACTCTTTAGTGTGGTAATGAATGTGAATTGGTCTGTAAATTCTACCTTGTGTTGTTTGGACGATCATCATATTTTTGCTCTTGACTAGACCTGACTGATGCCCCTTTTTTAAAGTTTTTTACTAAGTCTATCTAATACTTTCAAGATTGTTAGGCTAATTGTTATGGAATTAGACGGGAAAGAAGTTGTTTGGTTACCATATCGGGAACAAGTGCTCCGATCCATATTCTTCTCATGTCCACTCGTAGTTGCTAGAATCTAAAATTGCTGCATTGCGATATGGCCGGTAAACATGATTCTATTATATATATGAGATTGATTCAGGCGAGTACCTTATTCCTTGTTATAAGAGCAATGGTGTCTCTGATGATGTACATCTTAAACATTGAAAATTGGTATAAAACTAAAAAATAAGTGTTGAAATTATAAATATGAAATTTTGAGTGTTAAGTGGTATAATTATTAAATTATAAAAATTTAAAAATTCAATCGCTTACCATAAATACTTAAAAATTATATAAACGAAATTATTTGATTTTGCTATTTTGTTGTTTTAGTGCCCTTTTTTGCAATCAAGTATGCCTGACCGTTGAAGTGCATATTCAGTTAGAAATGGTGCATGCTCAGTAGAAATTAGGCTCATATTCTTTGGGTCAGCTGGCAGATGTGTGGGAAGTTAAATTTACCCATAATTTATTTACCACTGCAATGCCTCAAAAATTCTCACCCTGTTTGCCCTGCCACCATTTCCATCTTCATCTTCTTCTTCCAAAGTCCATTTCTAATTTTTTTTTTTTGGGGTAACACTCGTAATTGTTTTGACTCTTCCACGGACAAAGGAGCTAGCTCTCTGCATATTGCTTTCAATATCATCTAATTGCTCACCTTGAGCTTGCACCAATATTGCCATGTCAAAAACACTTGGTGTAGCTCCTTTATATTCTTCTCCATATCCTTCACTGCATCATGTCTTTCTTGAATCTCATTTATAGTCCCTGTAGTCCTTCCCTGCCTTGTTCTTGAATTGATTTCTAAAGAAAATTCTCGCCCTTCCCTGCAATTTCAAAGAATTTGAATTTTCAATCAATTTAAAACAAGCTCATCAAAATTCATGGGCTAGGTCGAGATTTATAAGTCCTAAATTGATCAAAAAATCAAAACATTAAATTACTAACCTGTAGTGATCAATCGATCTAGTGTCCTCTCATTAGGATTTTCTATAATCACAAAAATACGTTCTCTATGTAGTCTCTTTGTATTCAGTTGGAAATCTTCTCTCTCTACATCGATTCTTTCAGTTTCTGAAAGTAATCCATTGTTGGCGTTGCGTAGAATTTTGGCAGTAAATCATTCATTTTAGACCGTAAATCCTTGGTGTTTGTGTAGAGTTTTGCTTTGCTAAAGAGCAGATTAACCCATTGTTGGATTAAAAACCATCGGCTCAAAAATCATATAATAGAGACCTAACTGCAAACAAAGAGGACCCACGCTCACCGAAGAAGGGATCTCCTCTTGCTTTGTTTACAAAAATGTAAACAATTAATTTCAGCAATACATTGTGGATATTGGAATTGCCAAGGGAATAATCAAATTTTGGAGCTAATTAAGCCAGTTACTAGATTTATGGTTTCATTCGGAGGAAGAAGATAGAGATGGAAAGAGAGTTCTCGAGTGGGGTCATTTTCATCAATTAAAGATTTCTCAACATAGCAAAAATAAAAAAGTTCACACCTTTTACGTAATATTACCTGAATACTGAATTTTAAGAATATAAATATTAAGAATGTACATTCATATTTTTTTCATATAAAAAATACATAATAAAAAGATAAAACGGCGTGATCACTATAATCACCCAACGTTTAAAAAAAGGTTATTTTTTTTTAATATTTTCCGCAAAAAGACGTGATTTTGTATTTGACAAAGAAACGTTTTTCGTTAATTTTCCTGTGCACTCCTAAGAACATTAAAGAGAGCCGAATCAATGTTAAAAATTCCCAAAAAAAAAGGGTAATTTCACCTTGTAAAAACGTTGACTTTTATTAACTTGGGCACAATCTAAAATCCCCAAGAAGAAAAGGAGAGAGATGATCAACACTGAACAAAAGAAATATATTGCACAATAAGAGAGTTATATGGATAAATTCATGAACTAGTCTGGAAAGTTCAAGATTATTATTTTAAACCAGCTGGCAACATGCAAGACACAAATTAGAAGATCCTGACAATACACACTTCAATGCCACTTTCCATTCTCTTTCCTTCAAGAAAATCCCTTACCAATCACCAGATGGAAACTGAGCTCTCTGCATCAATGAAACACCAGGCATGAATACGATAGCGGCGAACCAAATGAATAGAAACAGATTTATTATTCTCTATTAGCATTGGATAAAATATGGATTAGTTTAACTGGCAAGTGGTATTGGGAAGTCCGAAGTCTTGGCCCCTTCCACTGAATATTTTTTCAAGTACTGTACTGGTATAAACAATGCCATGTGGTATGCAAAATTAAAGGGATTCATTCCCCAGCCAGTTGCTTCTTTGGGAACGAATAATATGAGAAACCACTCAGAAATCAAACTTCGGAAAGGGGCAATCAATCATCAAGTTACAATGACAATTGCTACAAACTTAGACAAGCTGAAAATAGGTTTTTAACAGGGATCAAATACGTATTCAATTTCATGCAGACTAGTTAATTATAAAAATAATACATCAAATGCATTTCTACACTTCCAAACAAATAACGTAGTCAGAATGGGTACAAGTAGCTGTCTACAACTACTTTCCCATGCCTTTGCAAGTTGCAACAGTTAGACATTTATAAGTCTAATTCAACCCTAAAACAGTTAAATAGCAATCAGAATAAACACCATGGAATTGTGTCAAATGGACATCAGTAGTCAAAAAGAATGAAACCCCAGTATGAAGCAAAGCCTGCGAAGTATGGAAGAATGAAACCAAATACACAAAACTGTAGCATAGATATGGAATGCCATCATCAACAGTCAATCAAACTAAAGAACACTGCATTTCTTAAATTAAAAATTTCACTGGCCTTCCCTAGCAACTTGATACCCTCAGCAGACAAACAAACAACAAAGCAGTACATTCATATATGCATCTTTCTAGCTGATCATCAAGTTACAATGACAATTACTACAGGCCTAGTCATGCTGAAATCGGTTATTAAAAGGGATCAAATATGTATTCAATTTCACTCAAACTAGTTAATTATAAAAATAACACATCAAAGGCGTTTACACACACACCACTTCAAACATACAATGTAGTCAAAATGGGCATAACTAGCCGTCTCTACTTAACCATGCCAAAATATAAGTATAATTCAATCCCAAAGCAGCTAAATAGCAATCAGAAACCATGGAATTGTGTCAAATGGATATCTGTAGTCAAATATATATATATATATATATATACACGCTAGACTTAAAACCCCAGTATGAAGCAAAGCCTGCAACGTATGCAAGAACGAAACCAGATACACGAAATGATATAGATTTGGATAACATCATTAGCAATCAATTAAACTAAAGAACACCGTAAATATATTTCACTGCACATCCCTAGCAAACTTCAAACTCTAATTATTGATGCCAATGACACATTTATCAACAATCAAAGTTCAGCAGAAGTGCCGCAAACTATTCAATGCAACACAAAATCTCCTCAGTCAAGTTTAGGCTTCAACAAATAAAAGAGAAATATAATAAAGACCCAATATTTTCCAGGAGTCGTATAACCCAAAAATCTACAGCAACCATGCACAAATAAAAAACACCAAACAATCCTCATCCAATAATCTAGCATTCAATAAGATAATTGAAAGGTTAGAAAACAATCCAAAACGATACCAACCTCGATTTTCATTTTGGGGAGCCATAGGTATCTTGAATAAGGTCATCGTAAGGGTCCCTCCGGCCAGGAACCTGGCTAATCTGAGCATCCCAAGCGAGCTGCGAGTTGTGGCGCTCAAATGTCCAGAATCCATAAGGTCGAAGAGGGTAACTCCACATCTCCTTGGTCTTGATGCACCGATCTTTCACAGCATATAAATGTTCTCTGAATTTGCGATCCCTTTCCTTCGGGTCTTCCATCAGTCTCAGAACCAAATTCTCAGCGAATTCCATAATAAATCCCATCTTTTACTTCAAAAAGTACAAAAAAAAAAAACCTAGAAATTCAAATCTAATAAACTCTTAGCGAAACCCTAGAAAATGTGCTAGACGTTAAATCGATCTGGTGAATTGAAATCAAACGGAGTGAACCACTAAGATATCGATAGATTTGATCATACCTGATCAAAGCTCTGTGAACTCGTGAAGCAGAGAAGCGTTTTCGGAACAAATGTCTATGAGCAATGGCGAATAGAGATAGCTTCGTGATGACGGCAATAGCCGGCGGCGAGAAATGGGCCCTAGGCCCATTAATTTGCGTGATAAGTGATAACTAAGTCCATAAGAAAATATAAATGGAGAGTGGGCCCAAGCTAATTATCTCTATGTTTCACCCAATGTTTTTTTTTTTTTTTTGAACTTGTTTTCAATAATTTGACTATATGTATTTAAACTATAATTATATTTTTTAATTTACACAAGTTTCTAAAAAAATGACTAATCAAATAAAAAAAATTACATATGAAATACATGGTACTCCCTTAAATAAAGCACTTATTTTATATTTTTAGTATAAATTTTCAAGTGCATTCTCAACTATACTCTTGTAGTAAATATATATTTTTCTGAGTAATAAATTTCTCTCTCTGAGGCTAAAAAAATATAAATTTTCAAGTTTAAATTTCATCCATTGAGAAAAGAAAAATTAGAAAGGAAAAACGAATATAGTTAATGTTTGAAAATTTTATTTCTTTCAAAGAGTGGAAATTTTACATATAAATTTTTGAACTTTTGAATTTATACCTACAACCCTTCATGTCTAGAAAAGGGAACCCAATTCATTAATGCATTTTTCTGTTCTTGGATTAAATCCTAATTAGAGTGAAAAAACAAATAAATGACCAATTATCAGATAGCAGCAGTAACAGTAGACTATTGAATCCAATTGAGTCATTCTAATTATAAGCTTTGCTTGTATCACATTCAATCTACTCAATTTTGCCTTTTCTTTTGACTTAATTAATGAATTTAGCCACTTAAATAACTAAATGGGTATTTAAGGTGGGTTCTTAACATTTAAATCAAAAACAACTTAGCCTTTTCTTTTGACTTAATTTAGCAACTTAATGACTAAGCTCCAATACATCTTTATCAATTTGTGTGTTTTAAGCATACACTTATGCAATAAAATTGATTGTGACACAGAAATCCTACTTGCTTCATTGCTTGTACACATCAAGAGGGAAAAAATAAAAAGTTGAGTTAATAAGATTCTTATTTTTATTCTTCTTGCAAAATGGTGATAAGATTCCCAATTTTTTTTTTTTTCTTTTCTTTCCATTGAAAATCCAAAAAATTCCATTCATTTCCATATATTTAAACTAAAATTGTATTAATAAATCAAGTCCTTAAAAAATCAATAGGAACAAGTGGATGGTGAGCAAGTGGGTGGCAACCAGAGGATCCATTCCAGTACTAATGTTCAAGACAAAAAGTACTTGCAAAATATATACATATAATTCATGAATTAGCAGTACATTAGGTAATACATTGATCCACAAAGTTGTCAAATCCCTTAAAACAATATCTGAAAAGTACTAACAACTGTTTTGGATCTGTTTCCTCCAGTGCCTTCCTACTGCATAGAATTTGCTTTCAAGTTTCAACCACAACTGCAACCCCCAATTGATGCCATTAAATGGGCTGGGCCTGGACCACCTATATTTTCAGTTATCTTTTTTTAAATTTTAAGTGCAAAATAATAATTATAATAAATAAGTACACAACAGCCATAAGATGTGGCCTCTTCTTTATGGGAATATTTTTTGTTATATATTTTTCCCTTTTTGTGACCAGGGCATATAGCCTTTTGTATAACAAGCCACAGCATCCTCCACTTGCCAAAAATAAAAATTAATTGTCTCTCCCACTACTTTCATTTCCATTCTTTTTATTTATTTCTTTCAAGTTTCAATTTGCTAGTCAATCTCTTTAATGGGATTTTCAACTTTTTTGACCACCACCACAAAGAAATAGTTGAAAATTGCAATAATTAATGCTTTTAACTAAGTGCCTTGTTGTCCATTATCTACATATACCCTCACAAAATAGGTGCTCTTTTAATTGAAAACCAGAAAAATGAGATGATACTAAAATTATAGGGTTAGCAAGATTTCAATTTTGAAATTGACTTTTTTTAACATTAAAGATATGCAATTCCTTATCTTCACCTCAAAGTTAAGCCAAATTCTTTAAGCAAATAACTAATAAATGAGACATTTCCCATGTGGTTGTTTGGCTATTTCTCTCATTCCTATATCCATTAACATGTTCCTCTTCAGTCTTTTACCCCATCCAATTTGGCCATGTTTTAGCCTATTCTAAACTTCCATTATGTCAAACAATTCATAACTACACACATTATTAACACAAAATTCACCCCACATAAATAAGTTTTTGACAGCCAACCGTCCTTAAAACATTGATTAAAGAGTGACTAAAAAAATAAAATTAAATCAACTTGTTTAAAAATGGATTAGACGGAGAAGAAAAAAAAAAAAAGAAAAAGAACTTTCAAGAAATTATTATTTAATTACAAAATAAATATTTTTCTCTTTTTTAGATAAATTTATACAATTTTACATAAACTGGTTATTTACTTAACCAAGGGTCAATAAAATCCAAAAAAAAGCGAAGTGGAAAATTGCCCCATTTTGCAATTTTAGTTTTACCTTACCAAAGAAATTAAGTTGACCCTATAGTTCACAAAAGAGAGTAGCAAGGAAATTAAATTAAATTAAAAAAGAAAAAAAAATTCTTGCCACTCTGCCCATACCCTAGGGTACGTGCACCTAAATGCAACGGGTTAAGGACACATACTCTAAGCTCCGCCCAAATTTTTCTTTTTTTTTTTTTTTTAAATACAAAGTAAATGACCCTAACTCCCTCCCTAATCCAACACCTACAACTTTAAATTAAAATAACAATAATAATAATAATAAAGTGAACCCCAAAAAATAAAAAGTAGCCTCGATATCTCCGATATACCCTCTCTATACAAACAAGAGGAACAAAACTTCTGTGCCATTCAACGACCACGGTAAAGTTCAACTTACAGTAATCAAAACCCAAAATGGTCTCATTATAATCATTTTCCGTTTTCTAGTCGTTAAAACTCTCAGCTTCTGCCGTTACCGTCAGTCTCTTTCACTGTTAGCATTGTCAGCTTCCAGCGACGACGTTTTGATTCCCCTCACCACCAGCCTCACCATCGCCACCCTCACCATCCTCATCCACCCACCGTTCCACGGGGGCGCATTCCTCTTTATGCCTCAACTTCCAATCAAGCGCTTGACAAGCGCGTGAGCAATAATTAACAGCTCCACAAACAGAACACCTTCGAAACTCATGTTTTCTAGTCTCCGGTCGTCCGCAACCCACGTGAGAGCATAATCGGAGCCCCGAACCCGGTGTACAACCCCGAGAAGAGAACCACTCAGCCATGAATCGGCTAGCCGGGTGTGCCTCCGGAGCCGGAACATTACAACCGAAATCACTTAACAAAGGACAGCCGGGCCCAGGACCACTCGCATGCCGGTGGTTGGAGTGAGCGTGCGGATTCCATGTAAGCCAGGCGCGTGTGTTTAGACCAGAATTAGGATTAGAAAGCACAGCGGCCAATTCCCGAGCGTTTGCTTGGACAAGGAACCGGCGTCCCTCGGCGACGTTTTGACGGACGCCGTAACCATCCTGAAGGCAGTGGCCAAGCTCACGTAGGGCATCAATATGGCCTAGAAAGGCAGCTCGCGCACATAGCGCCACTCCGGCTCGAAGGTCCTTGTCGTTTTTGGAGCCGCCGCTGCCGTTAAACTGTATTACCGCAAGAGAATAGAGTGCCGGCGCGTGCGAGCTAATCGCCGCCTTGGCCATTAAAGAAGCTCCGCTTCCTCGATTTTGTAGACAATAGAACCGAATCTGCAAACAGCCAAAATCAACACTTGTTTAGAGTTTTCACTAAAACATCCATTAAAATAAATAAAATAGATATTTTTTTTTCATGTAAGAACTTCTGTTGTAAAGAAATTATATATATACATAAATATATAAATATAATTACCATGCCAAGAGTGTAACAAGCTTCAACATTTCCGGCATCGGCGCACAGTTTCAAGAATCGGTGAGCGGAATCGGACCAGTTTTTGGCTTTAATAGCAAACGTTTTTTGAGAAGCTTTAGACAGTACCAGAGAATGAAGGCCTAAACCATTTAATCTCTTGCATCTGTTTTCATTTCAAAAATTAAACATTAGACCACAATATTTCATTTCGTCATTTTTCTCCTTCAAAATCATAATCTTTCAATTGAAAGAACCCTAATTCTTGACCAATTTCAAATTCGGGGAAAGGAAAAGAAAACTCTAACAGAAAGAGAAAAATAAAATATAAGTGTAAGGAGAAGCAGAAGAATCGCATACGTTATCAAAACGTTGATGAAATCAGAAGGGCAAGAAGCAGAAGAGCTAAGCTTGGAAAGAATACACATAACAAGATCATCAGGTAAAGTATCAAACAAGTCAGTTTCTCCGGCAATCTCCGGCGATAACCTTTGTCTTTTCCAGCAAACCATTTGCTCTCCGACAGCAACAGCGCCGGAGGTGGTAGTTGTTGTGAAATCTCCTCCCTTTCTTCTCTTTACTAACCTATTATCTATACCGAAGTCTGTTCTTGGATAACAAATACCTCTCCTTGTTCTCATCTCTCTCCCTCTCTCTAATCTTTTTTTCTTTGCTTTTGTCTCTCTTTCTTGAGAGATAAAGAGAGAAAAAGCGAACTGAGACCTTATATAAAAGAGGGAACCAAGGAGCAACAATAACAACGACAGAGTCGAATTGATTAAAATCTAATTAATTAATTACAATAATTAAAAAACATCACCACCACCCTGGGAAAGAGAACATAACTCAGTCATGTCTAATTACACTCTTAACCCTTGTATTGTCGTTTTCGCGGTCAAACGGCATTGACCCAGATCCGCCTGCTCTTCATCGATTTTTACAGTTTTGTTTTCCACTTTTTTTACTGGGCAAAAGTTTTTTAAGTTTTTTACAGCTTTTTAACTGTTACATTTTATTCTAATAATAATACAATCTGAGTATGGGGTTTCTGTTTTGAAAAAACGGTTAAATTCAATCAAAGTAAAACAGTAACTAACTTCTGTTATAATTTTTGTTCAATTCAAATTTCCATCTTGGATTAAAAACAAACACACGCGATAGACTTAAGCGCGTGATTTAAATTTTGTTAGTAGTTTAGTTTTAATTCTGGAGATTTTTTAGGAAAGTGAAGAATACGCGCGGAAATTTTGACGATGGGTGGAAACGGGTCTGTGTTAACAAATTTCAGGTAGCGAAGTTTGGGCGTTCTTGGATGACCGAAACCATATGAAAGGTCAAAGGAATTGAATCAGCACTAACAGGGTTCAGTTACTCTTCTTTGTTTTTTTATTACTTTGCCTATTTTATGCTTTTTTTTTTTTTTTTAATTGGCCTTTTTCTCTTGCTAAGCCTTACTGCTATTTTGTAACTACTATAATAATAATAACAGTAATAAGATTCTAATATCCATCCTCTTAATTATTTGAGCTAAATTGATATCCCTTATCGCAAATTCTTATATACACACATTGTATATATATTAATTTAATATAATAAAAATATATATAGTAAAAAAAATTATCGATATTTTTTACTGATAAAAAATAAAAAATTTATTTTAGTTATAATGTTTTATTATTTATTAATTTGATATATAAAATAAATTTATACACTTAATGTATGTAATAATTTTTCATAACCTTATTTAATAATACTACCTTGCTGATAAACAATATGACAAAGGTAAAAAAAAATAAACAAAGTGTTGGCCAAATGGATAAATGATTTTGTTATTTTTTGCGAAATTTTAAATATTATTATTCTCTTAATTATATGAGTTGGTTACTTATGATAAGATAAATAACCATCTCTTATTATGATTTTAAATATCAAATCATCTCGTATGATTTTTTTATGTAAAAAATTTTGTCCATAAATACTTAAATAAGCTTAGCCGTTAAAAACCAAATCATAATTTTGATTTCAACAATAACAAACTTTTTTTGGACATCAAATAAAAAATATATATAATTTTAAAGACAATTTTAATTAGTATCGCTAAATGAAAAATTATTAATGAATAAATTTTCTTTTTAATAAATTTAAAAAGTAAAAAAGAAAGAACGAAAGAAAAGCGATTCTCTTATGGTATACTGTTGTAACTATTTTGCCGACGGAAACAAACAATAGATTTTGTGCCAAATATGCTCGTCGATCAAATTATGCGAAGGTTTCAATTTATGTAATATATTCTCTGGATCTTTTAATGCCATATCAAGCTCATGCTCAAAAGGTTAAAGTTTCCTTCTATAGATTATTATTCCATCTATTTCATAATATTCACCATTTAAAATTATTCCATCTATTTCATAGTATTTGACATTTAAAATTTCGATATATTGATTAATAAATTTATTAAATTATTATCAGTTTAAGATAAAATACTAAAATATCTTTTATTAATTTTAATATAGATAAATAAAAGTAATTAATATAAAATATTTAGTAGATAATAAATAAATGATAGAATTAAAAAAATAATAAATATTTTCTTGAAATTCTAAAATAACATAAAAATTTAAATAAAAAAAAATTTATAAAACAATAAATATTATGAAATGGATAAAGTATTATAATCTTCATTGCATATTTCATCTTTTTAAGGGCGGTGAAAGGAAATTCCTCCATATGTAATATTTTATATTTTTCAAAATATATATCTCTGCTTTGAAAAATCAAATTTTCTCGAATTAAATTTTATTAATAGAATTCATATATTTAAAATAAATTTATAATATAATTTATTATTTATGTAACATTTAGTATATTTTTTTGAGAAATATACTTCTTAATAAGTAGACTTCTCAGAAAATTATTTTGTATAAAGTAAATTTTCCGGAAAGTAATTATGTATTTGCTTTGAATATAACTTTTTAAAAAGTAAATTTTTTTTATTTGATTTAATAATAAAAAAGACAATAATATTTTAATACATTTATTTAATTATATTTAACGAATAGTAAATATGTGAATTTATATCTATTTCAATTAAGAAAATTCAACTTCCTTAACTCTCCCTAAAGAAACGTACTTCCTCCATACTCAGGAAGTAGACATCCTACTTTCTGAAAATTATTTTTAATAATGGTTACCAAATAAACTAAAATTTTGTACTTTTCATAAAGTAATAATTTTTTAGTTTACTTACCCTGTATCAAATAATACCTTAAAATAATTGAAAAGAAAAAAATATAAAAAGAGTACTTATTTTAAAGAGTGGAATTTTGAGTTTAGTAATAAATTTGATTAAATGAACTGAATTTTTGTGAAATATTTTCATTTTTTTAAAAAATACTCTTATTTTAACTCAAAAAATTAAATTTTATTAGTTATACCTTTCTAATTAAACATAAGAATGAGCAAAAAAAAATTCATTAAAATTGAATACTTACAGAATTTAAATTTGAAAATGGAGAGATAAAGTTGATATTTCATTTGCCATTTATAGATTTTGATGGCAACAAAAACTCCTTATTATGGAAGTAAGCATAAATTTCAAACAGAAATAGTCTTGGTATGGATTCACAAGTAATGTGTTGAAATTATAAAAAATCACGAACCCCATTTAAATAAATAAATTACTATTATTGTGTATTTATTATTATTGAATGTTTAATTATATTCTCTTTTATTAAGAGTTTGAATCACATTTTTTTTTAGTTTTAAGAAGAGAAATTAATTATAAATTTATTACTCAAGAGAATACATATTTATTTTTAAATTATATCTCAGTGTGTATTGAGAGTAACAATGAAGAGGTTGCTGTGTTGGAATACTAATTGGAGTTGAATTTACAAAATTAAATTCATAGATAAAATAGAATTTGGCATATTATTTGCCATGTTGTTATTTATCACGATAATTTATTTATTTTTTAAGTATATAGAGAATATTTAATATAAGTGAGAATAAATTATACTCCACTCTCTGGCGGTTGATTCCATATATAACTTGATGTTAATCATGATGACCTTTTTAAACCTGATAATTTCTCATAGGGGGAAGGCTATACACCTCTAGCATTTAAAAATTCATTTCAATAGGTGCAAATCTCATGCAACACATTGGTGATTTAAAAGCATAATCTTTTATTAGTTATAGATTTGTAGTCATATACATATTAGATATGTTGTATCATATGATTTCAATTAAATTTTACAACATCATGTTTGCAAATATTTTAAACATTAGAATTAAATTATTTTTATTAACAATTTTCATATCATCATAGATATGCTTTCTATAATATTATAAATATAAGTTATTGTCAAAATCAAATTTAATAAAAAAAACATATTATATATTTCCTCCTTAATAAGGCAGTGTGTATTAATTATTGCTATCGTGATCATAGTCTATAAAATAGTTTTAAATTAAAATTTTTACTCGTATAATACCAATAATAAATAATATTCCAACTGTCCTATTTTAATAGTTTTGAATTTCTACATTAAAATTTTCAAATTATAATTTACTTTTCTTATTGATAAAGAAATCAAACAATTAATTTGCAAATGTACCATCATTTAATGAGTATTTTTATCAATGATTGTATTAAATACAGAAAGAATATGAAAAGACTTGAATGGTAAAATAGAAAAATAATTGATAAAATTAATTATTTTCACTATTAATTATATTTCTCAAATTTGGGTGAAAAATGAAATAAAATTATTAAAATGGGACATAAAGAGTAAAGAAATTGTAATAATATTTCATAATTCAAAAATCAAATTGTAAATTTATTACTTATTCACAATGTAGAAGATCAATAAATTCTCTAATTAAATAATAAATGAGAAATTATTTGTAAATATGATTAGGTAAATATCATCAATTAATAACAACATCCTTCCACGACAGTACTTAAAAAATATTTTATCCGTTTTAAAATATTTGTTATTTAAAAAAATAAGTTATATAATTAGAAAGTATTAAATTATTATGATTTAATGCAATTATATAATTTGAAAAAATTAATTAGTTCATTTTTTTTTCTATAGAAAAACTTTTACTTTTTCCTAAAAGAAATACAATAAAATCTATAAATATGATTTATTGATTTAAATTATCGTGTGTATAACTATTTTATTAATATTATAAAAACAAGGCGAAGCATATTTAATAACTCTTTAAAATTATTATTACTGATTTTGTCTCAAAAATGTTGAGACATTTTTTTTTACGTCTCCATTTCTATTTCTAGTACTGTTTTTTATTCCATTTCATTTTCTTTTCTTATATCATTTTTAAGATGCATCTAATGTGTAAAAAACTAAAACTAAATATATTTATTATATTATCAATGATCTAAAATGCGAAATCTCATTTTATTTTTTATATTATAATTTTTATAAAAAAATATCTATATTTTTTATGCATAAATATTGGGATTGAGGATTCTACTCAATCTGAAAAATCTCCATAATAAATTTTGATAAATAATACATTTATAAATTTTATACCACACTCCAACTTAAAATTTAATTTATAAATTTAATATATTAATAATTTTTATTATAAAATTCTACACACTTCAAATTTTTACGGAAATGATATTTTATTTATTTGTGTTGATTGTTCGTATTTTCAAATTAGCTTATAGATTGTTCTTCCCGTGTAATCTCAAAAATGGATTATGTACGGCTTGTAAATCTAAGAAAAATCTTTGAAGATCTTTCATAATTAGCCTTAATTTTATGGGCACGGGTCAAAGTCAATGGCAAATCATACTTAATGGCTGCTTAATGCGAATTAACGACATAATTGATTAACATCTCGATAATACATGTAAGTTAATTTATCACGGCAAAAATAGAGACGTGATCCTCGGCAGCAGCAGAAGATAGAAAAAAAGAAGCACAACACTTTTAGTGGGGTCCGGCGGACCCATTGTCTGAGTCAACTTTAGATTTCAGTGGCCCCACTGACTCACTGAGTCGATTTTTGTACAGGAAAAACTAAAAAGTAAATCGTTTCCGCGCTACTTTTCTATTTGGAAATCCTGGTAAAAATTTTCTTCTCTTGATCTCCGTGTAAGCTGAATTAGTTCGCATGGAACTTTTTAATTCAGAATCTACTAGAAAATCATTATTTCGAGAAAATTTAATTTTTTTAAATTAATTTTGAAATATCACAAAAAAAATAAAGTTATAAATTTATTATTTAAATCGCTGCAATTAGTAAAAATTGTATCAATTTATATTTATTTTTTCTTAAAAAATAAGAAAATGTAATTGTACTTTTATGGATTTGTAGAAAATAAATTATTTCTATGATAATTTATGCACCATTTTTATTATTTATTTACGAATTAATTAAATAAAAATTCACTATGGATTAAACTTAAATCAATTGGTATATTTAGATTCAAGTAGCCTAACCACCTGTTAGTAATAATATTCTACTTTGTTATAAAGCAGAAACACTTTTCGAATTCTGTTAAAAATTGTCTAGCTTTCTTGTATTATTTTACTTAGAATTTGTATTCGTTTTCAATTTGTAATTGTAAATAAAACCAGAAATTTCACAATTGCAATATAATTTCAAAAAATTGTAAAACCAAAATATTCTGAATTTCCACGGATGACACGAGACAAGATGGAAGGGAAGAAACGATCCTCAGTTTTCCTTTTCTTTGTTTAAAAATTTTGTTTGATTTTTAAACCAATGAAAATAAAAAAATTGCAAATAAAATTTTAATCAAAATCCAATTAAATTTTATGTACTATATATTTATTATTTATATATTAAAATAAATATAATATATTAATAAATATTATTTATATAAAATATTAGTTGATATATATAAATAATGGTATTATATATTAAAAAAATTAGTATTATATATTATAAATATTCATTACAAAAAGCATTATCTTGACATAAACTGATAAATTAATTCATAATTTTTACGATTAAATTGACCAGATCGGTTGACAGAATTATAATTATAATAAACAACATTTTAAATCCAACAATAATAATAATAATAATATATTTTAAGTTAAATTTTACTAATAATACTATTATTAATAATAATTTTATAATAATAATCACATCGCGTAAGGAAAGCAAAACTTCCCACGGGGTCATGTCGCCGTAAGATTAACAATTCCCGTCACATCAAACGGTGACGTGGTTGATAGTGTAAAACAAAATTTTGGCTCCTTGAGGTTTTCTTTCATTATTTTATTAAGTTGTAATGGAAACGTTCATCTAATTACCTTTCGGTGAGGTAGTAGTCCGTCACCAATTTATTTTTTATAAATGAAAATTTCGTAAGGGAAAAAATAAAAAATTCTACAAATGTTTTTTTAACCATTTTAAAAAATTTTAGTGTTGCAATGACAAATTGTCAATGATTAAATTATCAACAATTCTTAATTAATTAAATTTAACTAATTGTTAAATTTTAATATTTTATTTAAAACTTATATACTTTTTAATTTTTAAAGATGATTTAAATATAAATATATTGTTTACTTGGCATGTACATATATTTATTATTTATATACATTAAGTGTACAATTTGAAGTTTACATACTTAAAAATTAATTATATGTTTATCGCAATCTTGTAAATTATTTTCAATCTTTTAAAATATAAATGTTTTTGTTTAATAATTTTTTATTTTATCTAATAACTTTGGAAATTAAAATATCAAAAATATAAGTACTGTAAAATTTTAAAAATAAAAATAGGAACGTAATTATAAATCAATTGCTTTTATAAAGTTATTATATGGTGTATGGGCCTTTTCCAACACAAGCGTGGATTATTGGAAGAGGCAAAAGGTGATTAGTGATTGGTGGTGACTTTCAAGGCGGGTGAGAGTATCCCAGCTCTACAATTAGCCGAAATAGTGGAAGGTGTGGATAAGTTGAGAAATGACGTGGATCTCAAGGAGTGATGTCGACCACTCATGTCATGTAAGTGGGGACCCACCTGTCTATCCTTCCCTTCTTGAGGTGGAGAAGCAAAATTTTTGGACTAAGTGGGACCCCTATTTCCTGTTAATAAAAAATACTCCACAATACTAATAAATTTTTTATTCTTTTATAAATGCATTTTTTTTTTTTAATTTTCAACGTTTGAAAATGTGAAACTATGTCTGAAATTAAGTAATTTTACAATAAAAACTCATCAATAATATATTATGAACTGCCTAATAATGCGAGTACAATCATTTAAATTTAACAATATTATTTTCCACATGCCATGAAGAGAAAATTTTGCTGATAAATTATAATATTATTGATATTTTATTTACAGTAATTAGCAACTGAAATAATTTAATTTAAGAAAATATATATATTAAAAAAAAAACTGACCAGTATTTCCAGTCAAACGCATAATTGAAGTGGAATAATATTTACCGGGAAAAAATGACAGTGAAGGTGGGGCCAACCAGAAGGCTGGCCCCCGCAATCACCGTAGGCGATTCAGTTGGCAAAATTTTGGTACCGAAATTTCGAGATTACTTGTGTATGTGGTAAGCCTGAATGTGCTTCCTTTGATTACCCCCAATCACAGCTGAGTGAAAAGATTGGTTTTTACTATTTTCCAGTCATGCTGGAGTGTGTGTCCATATATATATAGTTTCTTATATTTTTAAATCCAGATGGATTCGAAAGATTTAATAAAAAAAAAATCAAAAATTAATTCATATACTTATTCGAATTGTTTATAAATCTGATATTTTTTATATCAAATATTTGCAATGTTTACAAATGTTAATTCAATTAATTATAATATTTATTAAGAATATATAATATAAATTATTTATTTATATCAGTAAATAATTGATATAGATAACATTTATTAGTATATCATATTTATTTTTAGTAGATAAATATTATAATTGATATAGATAAATGTTTCTCGTAGTTGAAATATCATTAATATTAAAACAACTTTTTTGATATTTATAAAATCATCAATCGTCTATTTTCTAAATTTGATTGATCATATAACATTAGGGGGACTTTTCATAGTACTTTGAGGGCATCATTGCCCTTAATGTTATAACAATTGGATCAATTAATTTCATAAAAGCCAATAGATAATTTAAGAATGAGAACTATAAATTATAATTAAACAAAGTAAAATAGACAATAATAGATTTTATGATTGGTTTCTTTATGTATTTCTATATCATTGTAAAAAAAAAGAACTTATAGACCATCTGGAGGATGATGGTCCATTGAATAGAATCGTCCTGAGTCTTGACTATGAAATCAGCACAAATTACAATTGAATTTGTGAAAGTAAAAAATTGGAAAATGTGATAAATATATGGAGAATAGGCATTTATGATGCATGCATCCATATATGCATGTATTGTTCTTAATTAGCTAGATCTTTCATGATGAATTATTACAGCATCTTGAAAAAGACTTTCATTAAGTTAAATTTTTTATAGTGAAGAGAAGTACCGATTACTTTTTCTTATTTTATATTTTATTTATTTTTTCTATATTATTAAGATTTGTTAATATATATAATTATTTTAAAAATTAATTAATATAATAATAATGTCATTGAAACTTACCACATATCTTAGTTTATATATAAAAAGTAAAAAAAAATGCAATATAGATAAAATATTTAACACTTATCTTATAATAAATCATCATTTGAGAAAAGACGATTCTAACAATTTTTTTATTTTTAAAATATAAATTAAGAAGTTGTTTTGACACTTTATATTTATAAAGTCAAACTTTACTTTTATTTTTAATTGTAACACTATCTTTTTACGAATTAATTGTTTCTTTACATATATTTTTCTTACAAATTATTTGATTTCAAGATGTTAATATTTTTGAGATAAATAAAAATAAATGATAAAATATAGAGAGGTAATTAAATTTAAATAAAATTTTTTATTTTTTATATTCAAATATTTAATATCATATTTTATATCAGATAAAATATACAATTTAAAATAAAAAGTATCTCTAAAAATACTCTTAACTAAAAAAATTTCAATCAATTTTGGCCGGCTATATTGTAATTAAGCAAATGTGATTTGATATAAATTAATATCATTTCAATTATTGATTTGCCATAATATTAAATAATTAATATAATAATAATATAGTGTGGACGATGATAAACACGAGTCGTTGATTTAAAGCCCTGGTAGTTGGTTCCTTAACTTAAAAGAAGGGGAGTTTATCAGTGCTTAATTAATTATTTTTTATTTTTTATTTTTTTAAATCAGTCAAAGACGTACTTCAACTACATTCCTCCTTTTTCTTCAACCTTCTAGTTTTTCTATCACTTAAAAGTAGATTTTTGCCGCAATTAATTATTTTCTAATTAAATTTCTAGTGATCCCTGGATGAGATGGATTTTGGTAATGGTTTAATTTGGTGATTTCTTAATAATTTTTTTTCTCTCTAATATATATATATATATATATATATATATATATCGAAATGTGATATTATTTATTAAATACAATATTTATATTAATTAAATTATTTATTATTATTAATTATCTGTGATTAAACACTAGTTAATAATAAATTATACATATAATAAATAATATCATATATCAATATATAATTTATTTAATTTACAGATAACATAGTAAACTTAATTTATTTAAAAAAATTTTATATGTATGTATTCACTTCACTTTCTTCCTCCCCTTCTCTCTCTCCAATTATAATTGAGATAAGGCCCTTAATATTCAAGACTAAAGTGCTGGTGTGTGACTATAAACAGTGCTTAACAAATTAATTAATGGAAAATGAGCTTGATTTTACTATGAAATTCAAGATGGGCCCTAAGAAAAAATTATTAATTAATCAATAATCAGCAATTTTTGTCTTTTTTTTCCTTGTCTTTTTTGCCATTTTTTTTTTTAATTTCATGCTTGGAGCAATTTTCATATCAAAATTAACTCAATGAGAGGATGAACGCATTTCTTTTCATACTTTTAATTAGCAGATTACAGACTTTATAAATGATAAATAGTTAATTATACTTTATGACTGATCAATTCACTATGAGATGTTATAAATATAACAAATAGGGTATTTTCTAAACTCAAAATTTCTTCCTAAAGTAAAATTAAATAGTTTATTTGTTTCTCATTTTATTGAAAATTAGAATAAAAAATATTTAAATTATTATTGAGAAAAAAAATTTGTATTAAAAGTGCTAGTTAGATACTGTTAAAATATATTTATAGGATTTCATTGTATTAATCAGTAAGTGGTACAGTATTTATTTTATAATACAGGAGATCACATGATCATATTATGATAATTTTTATCCCATTTAAAAAATTTCTGATGTACAAATTAAAATGAGTAATTATATTTTTAAAATTAATTAATCAACGTATCTTTATTATGAAATTTTCAAAATAGTTAAAATATAATTGAGAATTTCCAATTTATTGTTCCATATAACAAATTAACAATGAATGATTATCTTCATGGGGGGTTGGGGATCCATTTGAAGGAATAGAAATGAGGGTATCACATGAATTTACATATATATATATATATATAGATAATTCAAACTTTCTTAATTGTTCTATTGATGTTGACAGGCATTGCTTTATTTTCTAGGATTTTCTACTTTCTAACAATATATAGAATGAGATATTTCTTTTTTAAATATTTGAATTAGGCCTTCCAGAAAACGACACGTGGCGAGAGAGCACAAAAGGTATCCTCATTTGGCTAAAGATAACAAGGGTAATTTTGGATTTGAAATCAAAGGTAGAGAGCTGCGTCAAGTGGCTTCATCTTGATTCCTTAGACAAGTTTAGGATAGAGAGAGAATATATGGCTATTTCTCTCTCTCTCTCTCTCTCTTTTTTCCTTTGAAAATTTGGATAATATATTTGTTTTTCTATTAGATAAATAAAAATCATTTTTACTATATTTTTTAATTTTTTACAATTAATTATAATTGTAAAAAATTAAAAAAACTTATTATTACTTCTTGTTATAATTTCATGAAAAATAGTTAAGCATATATGGTTAGGACTTGTACCTTAAAACAAATGGATTAGTTCACATCACGTAATTATTTATATAAATTAATAATTAAAATATAACTATGATTGCGCAACACATGAGCATTTTGCCATAGAATTTTCAATTGTATGTTGTTATAAAAATTTGGATTTATCTTCGATACTAGTGAAGAACACTTTCTTGTGATCATTAGCAACTGTTGAGGAGGTTTGAGAAACAAGGCAAAAAGAAGGAACGAAAAATCAAAGGAGAGAAAAAATAAAAGAAAAGAAAAGAAAATCACAATTAAATTAGACGTTAAGTAGGTGCATATAGATGATGATTACATGCAAAAGGTTAAAGCAAAGACACCACACCATGTACACGTGATACCTTTGTTTCTTAGTCTTAACTATATGATGAGCTTAAATGGCGTTAGAAGATGGGAAAAGATCCCAGGAGAGAGCAAATAATACCCTCAAATGCACGTTACATGTCTCCAAAAAAAAAAAATCCATTTATCAATTAAATTTTAACTAAAAATTGATATTTATTTTAAAATTTATGAAATTAAAATTTTTTATCAAAATCTAATTAACAAATATATAAATCAGAAGTATAAAATAAATTCTTAAACTTATCTGAAAAAAAAATTTAATCTCAAGTGATATATAAATTGATCTAAAAAAACTCTTAGAGCGACTAAATAAAGGAAAATTGGTGAGATAATAGCCCATTGCCAAATCTCCTATATGGTAATTTGGGTGATTTAACTTTACTCTTGCATGGTAGTTGGAGTACATGTCAAGCGTAAAACCCACGTGGCACGTTATGTGTGCTACACATTACAGGTGGTGAACATTGAGGAAGGAGGGGGGAAACTTTCCTATGAATATGATCCGATCATGTGAGGTGGAGAAGTTGCACGGTTCATTTGTGTGAATTTTAGGTTTCTTTCTTTTTCAACATTTATTTTTATGCCACTTAATTTTTCTTTTTATTTGGTTATTGTGAAAAATGTGCTAAATAATTTTGCTTTTTTTTTTTTTTTTTAAAAAGGTAACTATTCATTTCTTTCAATAAATTATGAAAATTACACTTAAAATTAAAGGTTATTATTAAACTATTTCACACACACAAAAAAATATATATATATATATTTTATACATAAAATAAAAACTTTATATATGCAAACGCAGTCTTTGACAAAAATATATGCATATACAGTCGTCATGTTCACACCAATACATGAGAAAAACAAAGTAACAACAAACTCAACTCACTATCATTTCCATTTTGGGATTAACAAAAAACAATGCGGCATCAATTTTTTTAGATTAGAAAAGAAGAAATCGATTTTAGATTTATTATCTAAAAAATTAAATATATATTTATTGTTAAATTATATATAGATATGCAATATGACATTAATTTTATTGGCCTGTTTGAACAATAATCATCTAAAAAAATTTAATTTAATGGAATTTGATAGAATTTTTGTGTTATTCTAAATAGGTATAAATTATTTTTTGGTAAATTTATTTTATTTTCTTATCCTTTTAATTACCCTTACAATTTTTTTATATTAAGAGTGTACAACTAATCTATATGAGATAATATAAGAAAAATAAAGTATTTAAATATTTTTACCTAAAATAAATAAGTATCAAAATAACTTTGGAGGTTATCCGAATAGTTAATCATTTGAAATGATTGAATATTTAAAATTTATCATCATATCCTTTTTGTTTTATTTTACATGTAAAATTTAAATTCAAATCCATATAATAATTTTAAATAATTATTTATTCAAATACATTCTTAATGAATCTATTTATTTTTTTTTTATAATTAAGCTTAATATTTCATTTACATATTAATTGAATGTAAGAACTAAGACTATATACATGTTGATTGGAGCTTGATCAAATAAAATGATTGGGGTTAGATCTCTTGTATTTGATTTGGAATTTGTAAGCCTCCCAAGATAGAAAGCACGAGTCAGGATAGTCAAGTATTGTATTTGACAAAGAGCCTTTGAAAATCAAATCAATCAAAAGTTTTGCCAGTGATTATCAGAGAGAGATATTTATTTTCTTAGACAAATTAGCTTGAGAGTTTTTTAATGAAAGATAAGAGATGAGAGAGATGCATAGTTCAAACTACTTAAATCGCGTTAATCCTTTTTTTTTTTTTTATATGCCTTCGATTGATTGAGACATGTGGCATTAGTCCCTATAGAGAGAATGTCCGATGAGTGATTCAATAGGTACACAGGTAAGAAGGAGTATGATTTGGAAGCAGGTCTTGTCATGCAGCAAGTTGGTGTGTCAAGAGACATGTCACCTGATAGTTCTCATTTCTCTGATATATGTGAGTTGATATTTATACTTCATAACATCAACTACAATAGAACAGCTTGTTGGACAAACTACTTGTTACGACATGAGAGGATGAAGCATTTTGGGAAAGGCAAAACAAGGGCTCACCTCTTTTGAGCGTTGAAAGATTCTTCCTCGTGCCCTTAATTAGTCTTAGTTCTATGATTGTTAATGGCTTGTTTAAAATAAATTTTGATTGTATTTGAATTTATTATATTTTTTGACTATTTTTATCACTGATCACATATATATTCAATTGTAGAGGAATAATTTTTGTCATAAGGGATTTATATAATTTATCAAAAAGTTCAATATAATTAAAAATTTTATTTTGAAACATAAAAAAAATAATAAAGAAAAAAAGGTACATATAATGAAAAATATGAAGCGAAATCCAACGGTTGAGGAGTTTGTTGAGGGGAATGCGCTAAATTATTTAAGACAGAATCAGTTTCGCAAAAGGGCCCCACTTTTTGTTAGGACGTTTAGAGACAGATGTGTTGTTGCCTCCCAAGTGGTGCACGTCTCTTTTCATGATGAGACACGTGGCAGAATCACTGACACGTTACCATTTCAACTTCCCTAGCCATTAGCCAGGCAAGAAGCAAGAAAAAAAGAACGCTGTTAAAAAAAAATATTTAATTTATATTTAATTTATAATAATTAATTTTTTTAAAAAATAAAAATTAAAAAATAAATTTATGAAAACTGTTTATTTTATGTTTAAAGATATAAATTATAGTAACAAGATTTATTATAATCTAACTCTTATTAATTAAAACAGAGAATATTTTTATTTTTTATTTTTATATATTTTTTAATTTTGTATTGTATTGGGTAGCTATTTTCCATTAGGCTTTAGGGGTCAACTGATTTGATGCCACGGTAAGCCACCGTTTCTTCTTGTTGTCTTGTTAGCAAGATTTGTTTTCTTCCACTTAGCTCTGTTTTCTTATGACACGGTGTCGTATTAAGGCGGCGGACCCTTTTGCGCCGCCTCCTTCGCTGGCGTGATTAATTTTCTCTGTAACATTTTGCCTTTCGTCAATTTCAAGTGACGCATATTTTCAATTTGTATTCCCATTGCATTCTTAATTAATTAATAATTACTTAATCATCTTCCAACTTCCACTACATTAACAAAATTTTTGTTATTTAATGAATGATTAACATGAAAGAGTCTAAGAAGACAACAAGATAAAAAGTAATTTCAATATAATATAATAATGTTAAATCAACCTAAATGGTGTGCTTAATTGTGTATACTCTTCTCATGTATTTTCTAGAAGTGAATGCATGTGCTGATTTGTTAGCTGAGTACGTTTTCAATCATTTTTGCGAGATGTCAAATTCATATTGATCCTCTACAATAATTCTTCTAATTTTATTGCTATGTCAAATTATGAATTATCAATAATACGACAATATAATTAAAGAAGAATTAAATATATCAAAACTGAACATAAATCCAAAAAATAATACATAATCAATAAAATTCAATTTAAAAAAAATAATACATTTCTCATCTCGTATAGTAAGTTGAGTCATATTATGAATTATCAATAATATGCAAATATGATTAATGAGGGATTAAATATGTTAAAACTGGACATAGACTCAACAAATAATATATAATCAATAAAACTTAGTTTAAAAAGAAAGTAATCAATTTCTCATATTGTATAATAAATTTAAAGCGAGTCAGTAAAAATAATACAAACTTAACATTAAACTTAAATTAGAATCATACTTTTTATCAAAATAAGGCAATGATATATAATTTATAAATATTTCAATTGTAAAGTCTAAAAAGCAGATTGAATCATATTATAATTCTGTTATCTTTAATAAAATTTCCGAAAAATTATCTCATTTAAATTTATTTTGCTTTATATCATTTAATCAAATTTAATTCAATATATGTTAATATTTTTTGCTTGGTCGAAATTAACTCGATCAATATTAATTATAAGTTTAATAATTAATTATTATATTTATGTTACGAGACAATTATTATTTAATATAAATAATTAGATATTCATGATCTGACGTGTAACTAAGGTTTTCTTTTTCCAAACAGTATATAGATAATAAGATGATGTTTTTAATTGGTTGAAAAAAAAAATGGAAGGAAAAAGTTTTTTTTTAAGGAAAGATGATAATAAAAGATTGTTTTCTGTGGACAATGTTGTTTGAGCCACCCAAAAGCGCACGACACCTTGACGAATGAGTGGAATTAGAACACACGGTCGCATCTACACCGCAATTAAAATTTCTATAAGAGCCTTCTTTTCCATTTACAACCTCAAATTATAAAGGCTTATGACAGAGCTGGAAACTTTTTTTTTTTTTATGAAATATAAAAATTTTTAAATTATAATTTATATCAATATTATATATATAATTAAGCGAATTTTTATATATTAAAAAAAATTTACTTAGTGTTATAAATATAATACATAGCCAAATTTTTATAATTTTACATCTAAAAATTGCCTTTGGAATCATCAATTTAAAAAATATTCTTAACAATTTCAACTATTATACAAACTTCTTTTTTTTCACATAGTATTTCTAAAACATAAAAATTTTGAGTTTAAATTTCAGACAGAATTAAATTAATTTATTTAAAAAAAAAGAATATTAGTTAAAAAAATTACTATAGTAATAAGCAACTCACATAATTTTTTATTATTATAATTGTTTTTTAATATATAACTTGAGGAAGGTGGGGGATTAGGTGCAAAATCAAGGGAAGTGGTTGTACAAAGAAGCTAGATGTGTGTTATCTACTCATATAGCAAAGCAAAGAAAGCAAAATAAAAACGAATCCATAAAGAGAAAAGAGTGATTCGAAAACCCTCTTATAGTTAAAAGTTCATACACATCATATGCGCACAAACTTTTTAAATCAACATCTACATAATACATAAATATCTTATCAACCCATTTATTCAATGATCTATCAATCCTATTTATTTATTTTTATTAAATATAAGTGAGTTAATATCATTTTTTTTAATGCATAAAATTTGATAAAATAATTTAATAATCGAGCAATTATTATTTTTCATTTCATGTAAAATACAATATTATGATTTAATTTAGCGTAATTTACTACGTATTTATGCTACTCTTTCTTTCAAAAAAAAAAAAACTCTTCCAGTATATAGTTAATAAAATTAATACAAATAAATTTTTAATATAATGTATAAATCTTGCTAAAGTTCTGAAAAAAATAAAAGAAATTTTGATTAAAATAAATGATTAGCCAATATTGTCAGTGCATTAAATTTCTCTAATCACATTGTTAAATTTAATAGAGTCACCCAATAATTGTGGAATTCACTTGATGGAGTGAATTGGGGAATATGAGTTGATTTTTAAAGCAAAGTGAGAGTAGTTTGACGTAAAAAAACAAATTATTAGTATTATAATAATAATAATAATAATCAAGCTAAACCCCTAACGTAGAATTGTGTCAATCTCTCACATTCCTTTTTCTAATTCTATACATCACACATGTTGGGATTTGGAGGGATTTTTAATTAACTTAATTAAACAATTAATTAAGTTCAAAAGATCTCTTCATAGATAAACTATATATTAATTAAAAAAAAATACTAATAATTTAATATTGTTAATTAATTATATAGAGAATCTGATATGATGAGCTTAAATAATTACAGAATTTTCAGAAGACAATACAGAGGATGTTGCTTAACGCATTAGCCATTGGTTAGACTTCCTCGTAACTGATGTGAGTGAGTGAGTGAACTCAACCTATGCTTGCTCACGTGATGCCCTTGCCACCATTTGATTGTTGAGTGTAGTCCAAGCTAATATCAATTTGATTTTTTTCTTCGATTTAAATAATTACCAAAGTAAAATTATGCACTATAATATTTTTTTTTTAAATGAAAATCCAATTCTTGAATACCACTATAATTTTTAAATTAAACCATTAAAATTTAAAGTACTAATAACTCTTTAATTTTTTTCTTTTTTGAAAAATAATGAAACTTTATTAATTCAAATGAGCACCATTAAACAATAAGTGTTCATGCAAGAACGAAGGCATAACAAAGAAAATAAAAGGGCAAGGTAAAAAATGTGCTATCCGAGCAAAAGATTGGATGAATACAGTAAATTCCCTATAAATAAAAATAATAAAAAAGAAATCTCTATTTTCTATTAATTGTTGACACAAAAGTATCAACTACCAAATTTATCATTGGTTTTAATTGTTTATTTTTTTTTTCTATTGAAATCAAATAAGTACAAATAACATTGCATATTATATAACATGATTAGCTCTCATATTCAATATTTTTCATTGAATTAATGATAAATTTTTATAATTTGATAGTTTCGAATTCGAGATATCTGATTTTTCACATTCTTAAAAGGAATAAAAAAATTATTCAGATCAATATGAGTTGGCACTAATAAATTATTAATTTAATAATAATGAAATTATTTTTAAATTGAGAATGCAATTTTTTGTTAGTAAGAAAAACAAGGAAGATAAAGATACCAAGGAAATAATTGTGGTGACCATTTTGTACAACAGTCAGACTTGTAGTCTTCTTGCATTTGATTATGGTTGGTGATATTTGGCCCATATGTTTGACACTAACTTTTCATATGTTCTTTTGCTTTCAATTCTACCTTTACTAACTACATTATTTTTCATTCTAAAATAAACTACTATTCTTATTACATTGTTTTTAAATTAATGCTAATTAATACCATTTTAATTCAAGTATAAACAATTGATGGATAACACATCAAATTAACAATAATTTTATTTTTATTAATTATGGTCGTCTAACTTTTATTTATATCATATGTATTTTTCAAATTCAGAATAAATGTATTTTTCTTTAATAAATCTCTTCAGCTTTTTACAAGAAGCAGCAATAGTCTGCCATGTCCAGATCAAAAGCTCATATGAGCCATTGATATTAACTTGACAAGATCTACAATTGATAACATTGCATGTGATCGGTGGCTGCTTCTGCTCCTGCTCCTGCTATTACTACTACTACTTGCTAGTCGTAGCTGCCCCATAAAAAGTAACAAAAATTTTTGACAGACCTTTGACCAGTCTAAATACATCATGTGAATCTTTACCTCATTTTTTTTTCTTTTATATATTTCTTTTTTACAGGTTTTGATTATCAACATACGTATATATATATTTAATAGCGAAGTGATATATATTACAAGTTAATTTTTACGCACTATATTAAATTTATTTTTTTATCTAATTAAAAATAGATTATTCATATTAGAATTAAGAAAATTGTAAATAAAAAAAATTTCGATTATAATTTATTCTTAAAGTAGCAATATATTAATTTTTTACAGATAAATATTAAATTTTTTCTTTTATTAAAGACAGATTATATATGTGGAGACTAAGAAATTGTAAAAGAAAAAAAATTAGCAACATCCTGTCGTTTGCTTTTGATTCATGTTGTCTCTGGCAGTTCCTTGACAATTCAATGACAGTGTAAAAATCTTTCTCACTCATTAAAATTCCAGAAATGACAGAAACATCTTCTGAAAATGAGTTGTTTGTAAGAAAAATGGGCAAGGGTTTAATTGGGATTTCATATAAATGGGTATAAAAATTGTGTTGGAGTAGAGCTTAATTGACCGTGCAAGCAACAAGTGGGTTGCTTTTTGCCTCCTAGTAAGGGACAAGTACTAGTTTGCCTTTACGTGCATGGTAAGTGAGATTCAAGCTTCTACAAAAATAACCAAAATACACACTATACTACTACTTCCACTATTATCATGTTCCCTCTCAAGCTGTCAACCAGCTTTCAGTTTAGTGTTATTGAATTAATATCAAAAATTTAAAATTTAAAATTTAAAATTTAAATTTCCATCGAAATTAAATTTATTAAAAAAAAAATCTCTCTCAAGCTTAAAATCACAACAATCACACTTTTTTTCTTTTTAATTTCTTGGACTCAATTATCTTTATTTTTTTAAGACTATAAATCAAGAAAAAAAAGATACGTTTAAATATTCTAATTAGATTGACGCATTCTGAGTATTCTCGTTATGATCATCCTCTTGGATTCAATTACCTATTGCCACTTGTATGGTACAATTTTTATCAAGTTTATAACACTAGTCATTGAGTTTCTCTTCGTATTTTCATCATAGTTATATCTTTGAATTTTCGCATTGTTCTCATCAAGATCAGTTCATTGATTATATATATATATATATTAGAAGTGTATGTGCTTTATTTTGCTGGACTCAATCCTTTTTCTTATGCCTCGATCCTGTACCTCATTTTTAATTTAATGAATTTCTCTTTATTTGAAAAAATAAAAAAAAATTGTCTTGTAATCCTTAATAAATTGCTCTTAACTAGAATTAGGTAAATTCCAAATATTTAATGGACCAAATCCGATACTAATTACAACTAATGGTTATCTTAAGTAAATGCATTATGCCTCCAGTAAAAAACATAAATAAATAAATAAATAAGAGAAATTTCTCTACCAGAGAATGAAATTAAAATAGTAGGAAAAGAGATAAGGTGAGATGAGGAGTGGGTGGAATACAAATCTTTTCATTTCCTATCTTACCTGATACTGGATTCGTGTGGTTGAGGATACGTTAATTTTAATCGAGTGGATTACAAGTAAACCTATAAATATTTTCTACTAAAAAAACAATTGAAACGTAGACATGTTTGATTATTCAGATAGATATTTTTGAGGACAAATCCCTGCGATTAATAAAAAGAAATTCTGTTAAATTTTTATTATAGTAAACTTAATTAATGAAAAATGCTAAATTTACTATTACTGCTTATACCAATTTTTTACCATTTTACTTAGCACAATGTATTTATATAAAAATATTCTTATTTTAAGGATAAAAATATAAATTCAGTAATGCTTATTTAATAAGTGCATAGCTTTATTTATTTTTATAAAAATTCTTAATTTGCTTGATTTGCTTTGATTTTGCTAGTATGTAATGTATAAAAGCAATGATTTGATGTGTTACTCATTTATTTTCTTAGTATACAAAATGAAAAAAGAAATGATAAATAGGATTATTTATATAAAATTTATATGAAGTTAAAAAATTATAGTAATTGCATATATTATAAAGTATGGTTGGTAGGCCATAATAATATTTAATATAATGTAATTTAATATATTTTAAATATAAATTTATATTAAAAATATAATTAATTATATTATATTATATCTCATTACGATGCATTTATTAATTAAAAATTAAGGAAACTTTGGTCAAGATTGGGGGAAGAAAAACACGTGTTTGAAATGAACTCTCTTACGTCTTCTTCCCTTCAGATAATGATCCAATAAAACTTTAAATTAAACTAAAAATTTTATTATTTTAAAACTGCATGCGTATCTTCTTATCTTCTCTTATCTCTTTGGTTGTTAAATTGAGGAAACTTCTTTATGTTAATTAGTATAATTAATATTTAATATTTAAATTAGCTGGAGGCTCACCGTATGCGTGAGTTTTTATCGAATTTTCCTTATTTAGCTTTCATTTTCTTAAAATATTTTAACACATGTAAATTATTATTTTTTATTAAATTTAAATATTATCTTTAAATATTAATTAATATAAAAATGTATAGACAAATTTATTAATATATATGAGACAGTTGAAAAATAATAAAGAATATATTGGTTTGTATAGATTTTAATTGGAACCTGTAAAAATGAGTGAAAAATTGATGAGATAAATTCATATAAATGTAGGGTATTTGATAACGTTATTCAATACTTAAAATTAAAATTTTTAACATGTAATCGTTTTAATTGTTTAATAATATTATTCGTTTTAAAAGTCTTAATTAATCTAAAAATTACTTAAAATGATAAGTTAAAATTATGATTTTAAAATTTACATTAAATACAATAGATATTTAAATATTTTTATGATTTAAAAATTATATCATTTTATTTTATTCATTACTTAATTTTTAATTACTAAATAACACTTTAGTTTTTAATAGGATAACTTCATATAAATTTAGTTTTTAATAGGGTAACTTCATATGAATTTAACTCATGAGATAAAGTTAATGAGACATGGTGAAAATTTTTTTACGCAACACATTAATTTAATTTAATAGATTATGTAGTGTGTGTAAAATATAATAATTAGTATGTCTCTTTAATATTATCATACTTTTGAGGTGTCACTTTCTCATCTCTCTATATATGTATTTATACATATCACTTATAAATCTATCTCTGCGTGTATTTATATATTATGAAAAAAAATTGATCAATTGACCTTTCATTATAATTATGAGATATTTAATTTAATTATTAGTTGAAATTAAATTTATAAAAAAATATATAAATTAATTTAAAATATAATTGTCTTTGTTCATAAAAGAGTTGTTGAAAATTTAATTTTTAAAAAATTTTCAAACTCCAAGTGGTTGAAAACTTAACTTTGAACAACTGAATAATTGTTGGATTTACGTTGTTTGTCTGGTTTGAAAACTCCAAAATGTTTCTTATCTAATTTCATTATTAAATATTTTACCATATAGGGGTAGATAAAAGCTAAAAGAATGCTAATAAATATTTAATTCAGTGGTATTATAACCATATTTAGGATTGAAAAATTTCGAATTAAAACTAAGTTTATTAAAAAATGCTAAAAATATCTCAATAATTATGAGAGGTTACTTTCCTTTTTATTGACATTGACTTGATTATTGGGACTAAATTATAAATGAAAATTTATTTCTTATTTATGACTCTCCTAATTTTCGCGAATGATCTATTATTGATCCAACCCCCAACATACCACTTTACTGGTAAATAAAAGAAAAAGCTGAAAAAAATAAAAGATGGAAATCAAGAAAAATAATCATCAATGATGCCACATAAATTTGCTCTTTTCTTGTTTATCCTTTGGATTGAATCTGTCCATTTCCATTTTGCAACTCTTTCCTCTCTTTTTCTCAATTATTAAAAATTAAAAAAATAAAAATCAATATACACTTTAAAGATTACACTGAATCTTTATTTATTTTCTTTTTTTTTTTAGCAAAATGATTTTTAGTGAAAAGCAGATAAACAAAAATCAGTAGACACATGATAGATTACATATGTATTCAATGCTCGTTTAAAAAATAAAATAAAATAAATTTCTTTTCAAATATAGCATGCATATTTTTAGATTTTGATACTTATTTATTAATTAAACTATTCATTAAGATTGGAGTATCCATTTAATTTCAAATTTTTGTGTAAATCATTTTTTTCAAAAAGAAAAATACATATCCAAGAATCTGTTTGATTCAATAAATATACTTCAATAATCGGCAGCTAATTAACAGTTGAAATATTAAACATTAAGCATACGTTTAGTAAATAATAATACAATATAATATAATATAATTAAATAATTTTTCTGTTTATAAAATATAATTTACTTTTTTTTTAAATAAATAGTTCATTTTTTTTAATTTAAATTTATTAGTGTGTTTCTAAATGTATTATTTAGAATTAATCACATTATTCTATAATAATTAATGTAAATTTATAGTCAATATAACATAAATCTTTAATATTTATATCAAAATAAAAGTAAATTATAATTTATGAATAGATAGAGTATATTTTTAGTATAAATATAATATTAAAAATATATTTAATTATATTACAACATAAATATGTTTATATTTAAACCAATACTCAAGGGTTAAAAAAAAAAAAAATTGTGTATATTAAGCCCAAGTCATGAGCTATTCCTTGTGCTCATCACTTGAATGCCGTTAAATGGAGAAAACGTCACCTAACGGAGGTTATAAACACCGTGAAAAGGCGGTTGCCACATGTGATGAAAAGAAAAGTTAAAAAAAAGTGGTATAATTTTTAATTAAAAACAGGAAATGGCAGCTCAAGGAAGCGTAAAATTCTTAAAATTCCAAAAAAAAAAAAAAGCTTTAAGCAGACAAAATAGTAATTAAATAGAAGACTTAATTGGGATTAGTGAGAATTTAGCGTAACGAACCGTAAATGGGATTAGGAAGAGGGAACTAAGGATGGTTGCTTAACGCATTTGGCATCTCTCTCTCTCACATTTTTGCTTTTCGGATTAAAGTGGGACCCCCCTTTTTCCTCTCCTCGGTTCTCGTGTAAAATCCTAGTGAGCGTGCACACGTGCTGGCCCATTGCTTGAGTAATTTTGAAGTTATCTTACATTCTCTGTCTCATTATTTTTTTAAAAAAATTATTATTATTATTATTATAAATAAATATTCCTCAATTTAGTTCTTAATACTTATTTCAATGCCAAAAAAATCAATAGCAATTATAAGGGTTTGTTATAATTAAGATATTATTCAATAAAATTGAAAATTTTGACAAGTATAAATATTATTAATTAATTTAAAATAATTAGATATAAAATAATTAATTTTAAATATTAAATTAAGCTACCATACCTGAAATTATTTTAAAGAATTAAAAAAGGAAAAAACAGTGTTTTATATCTTAGGGCATACATGGCTCAAAGTCAATGTGTATTGCTTATCCATTTTTGCCTTCCTAGCTGCCTTTATTTTTATTTTTATTTAATTTGAATAATTCCTTTTTTTTTTTTTTTTTTAATAAAGATATTGCAAGGAAAAAGTATATCATATTTTATAATGATGACTCCACTAATATTCATACTTTTATGCAATATAATAATGATTTTGAATTTTAACAAATTAGGTGCTTAATTAAAAGTTAAATATTTAATTAAAAAGTTAAATATATCCACTAATGTCTTGTCATCAAAAGACGAGATGCCAAAATTTTCCCCTAACTTTCCTTTTGTAGTTTTTTAGCAAATTATTATTTCGCCCTAAAATATAATTAATTAATTTTTTCTTTTTTATAAATTATTTATTCATAACACTCTCTTAATTTTGCTTTTGTTTTAAGGATTTAGTCATTTCATTTATTTTTTATTAAAAAATAAAACAAATGAAATAAAATTTTATTTTTAAAATATTATTAAGAGTATTATACATGTATTAAATATAAAAATATCAAATGATTAGTATAAAAATAGACTACAATCTACTTGAAGAAAAGCGTGATATTATCTCAAATCTATATTAAAAATTTAATATGATATCAAAAAAGAATTTAGAAGATTAGAACTAAGATTTTGACGGAGATTAAAGATTTATTTTGAGAGAATTATAATTTTTTTTTTAAAGTTTTATGATATAAGAGATTGATTAATTTTTAATATAAAATTAAGGCTGATTATCTTAAATCTATATTAAAAAGTTAATATAATATTAGTGTAAATTGATGCTATTTATTTAATTATTTTATTGGTTGGTTCTATTTACTTAATTACTTAATTAAAAATTTAACAAATACTCTCAACTCCAACCTCAGAATTCTTCCTAAGATTTGAAATAAATTTCATTATTGTTTATGAGTGATTTGAATCCTTTTTTAATGAGTTTTAATAGATGGGGATTAAGTTTTTGGTTTCTTATTTTTTTCTAAATTTTTAGGAAACAATGAGTGTGTTAGACGTAGCTAGTGTTACTAGAGACGGAAAAATTTAGACTAAAATTAGTCATTAGAGTCATTTTAATATTTTTCTCATGTTTTTTAATAGTGAAATTAGGTATAAGGATTAAAGTGTTAATGAAATTAAAATTAAGAGAATATTTAAATCATTTATCAAAAAATATAAATAAATTAGTTAATTATATCAAATTTTAATATGAAATAGTAATTTTCTTTCTTTCTTATGGAACTTTTGTTTAGTAGTTAATTGAAAAGAATCGACAAATAATAAGATTTGCTAAAGTGGAAGCCACTTCAAATTTTATAATCAATTTATCCAGATAAGATTCTGGCATAATTTCTTATGGTAATGTGAATAATTTTCATATATGATATTTTTTATTGTGATATAAATAATTTTTACTATAATACCAATGGCAACAGTAATATCAAAATGAATTTTTAAATTTAGTAAAATGAATTTTTAAATTTAGTATTTCTTGTTAGGCGATTAAAACAAATTAAATGAATCCTTGAATTTGCAAGTCTCAAAAGAATAACAACTATATTAGGATTTGAATTTATAAAAAGAACTGTAGTGGTAGGATTGTCAATATGCGATTTTTACTACCAATACTACATGAAAATCGTTGTGTACTCTAGATAAGGCAAAATTCAATATGTCCTGATAGAGAATCGGCCTATTTTAAATTCGACAAAATATCCTAAACTATATTAATAGAGTAGAGATGAGATTAAGTCTCTCCGTCTCACTTCGTTTTGATATTTCCTTTGATTGCATAAAATTAATATATGTATTAGTTTTCATTAAAATTATATAATTGAGTATTTAATTATATAATTATTTTTTAAATATTAATTAATAATATATAAAATTTAATAAAAATATGTATAATATTTTGTCAAAATATATAAATTATAAAATTTTAATTATAATAAAATCATAAAAATATAAATAGGGATCTCTATATTTATACCGCCTTTGCCCTAACTGTTATTAAAGAAAATGAAATTCTCAAAACCTGCTTTTTCTCGTCTAATTGCCATTCCTAGCATATCCTAAAAATAAAAAGAACATAAAAATTATTGCTTGTCAAAATCACTAAGAAATTTCCTTAAGCGTGCATAAGATTTAAAGAGCCATATTATAATTTATTAATTAACCCTATTTTTGATGATGAAAAAGTATATCATTAGTATATGAATATTTTAAAATATATTATTTTTGTATTTGAACAGTTTCTTTTATCCTACGGATGTCTCAATTTTTAAGATTAATTCCATAAATATTTTTGATCATTTTTTTGGCCACTGAAATATTAATTTACAACTCCACAATTATACTTAAAATCTTATTTTGGTAATCAACATCCTAATTTTTTTTATTGTTCTTTTCCCAATTATAGGGATTTTATAGCTGTAAATCAATACTTCGATAATTTAAAAATAACAAAAAAAAAAATTTATATGATATTATTTTTAAAAGTTGAGGAACTCTCAAATAAAAAAAAATTTGTTCAGTTATTGATAATATGGCAGATTTTAAAAAAATTAGATATCAATAATATAATTTTTCCTTTTAATGATGAATTAGCGTAACTTGAGGGAAGTTCAAGCTATAGTAATAACATTAATTCAAACTTCAAAGTTGAATTAACTCACATGGCCAAAAAGAAAGAAAGAAAGAAAAAAACAAAGTGAAACAGTAAAGATTGCTTAATATTGCCAGCTGGTCTTGAAACACCCTTTACTTGTGTGGCAAGTGAAGTTAGACATTATCCAAGATAGGATTAGCACTAATGTTTCTTTCTTTAAAATTAATCTTTCAAGCTCTTGCTGGAGTACCTCTATAATGCTACCCCTAACATGTTGAATTAATAGCATTACTATTAAAAATATATTAATTCATATCGTTAATGATTATAGTAAATTTTTTTTAACTATAAAAAAAGAATTAAACAATTAATTGGTACATGACTTAAAATGAAATTTTAATTAAACTATGGCATTTTTATTTGACTAATATTTCAACTATTCATAAAGAAATTCAATAATAATTTCATAATTATTTTCAATATAAAACAAATGTGAAATAAATATAATAAACGTATAAAATAATTATTCGTGCAAGTTAAAAATTCTCATGTTAATTTGGACTCATCTTAACAAGGGAAAAATGTACAATGATAGAAAAACTATCAAAATGGATGTTGGAATAATTTTGACATGCCCACTCCATTGGATAACCTTAAAACAATAAAAGCAAAAATAAAAAATAAAAAAAATCCCCTTAATCTTATTTTATAGTTTAATCTTATTTTATAATTCATGATTTATAGCATATAATATATTTAAAATGGTAAAAAAAATTTCACACTTAAGCCTTTTTATTACTTAAATGTAAGTCATAAAATTGATTTATTATTTTTTAATGATATTTGTATTAAAATTTATACATTTATAAATAAATGCGAACTAGGCTGAACAATTTGTCACACAAGAGTATAATATTGCCATAATTATATGATTTCTTTTGAATAAGAGAGATAATTTGTATTTTGATAAAAAAAAAAAAAAAAGAAGAGAATTTTTATAGGTAATAGGACATGAAACTCAATTTTTTTTTTTAATTTTCTTCTAGGTACATATTTTATCTAAAAACCTTATTTTTTTTTAAATTTTTTTTATGTTATTGATAAACAAATCAGAATATTCGTAGGGCCCTTTACCTCTATACTTGAGAATCACAAGTTCATTAAAAGTCTTAATATTCAAAGTATAAAAAAAAAAAAAAAAACTTTATAGTGGCTATCATTTTCATTTTAGTTATGGGAAAATTTTTCTTGGCAAAATCGAGTATGTGATTTTCACTATTAATATTTTAAGATTCATAATCTTAACGTCTATCAAATACTATTGACGTGATGCCCCACGTCGCATTAAAAGTTGCAAATATAGTGTTTATACGGCATAAAACTATAGAATTAATAAGGATGTATATGCCATCTTATACTGCATAGATGCCAAGTCAATAATTTATGATGGTGTTAAAATTGTAGATGTTAAAATTCTAACAATGAAAATCTCATATTCTATGTTATAAAAAAAAAAAAAATAAATTCACATATCCTAAAGTAAAAATGAATACCATTACCACATTATGTTTTTTGTATTTCTTTTATAACATTAAATTAAAAATTAGTCAATTTTCTAAGATTTTAGGAAATTGACAATGATATAAAGTACAAAATTATAGCCAGTGATTGAATGCTTGCATGCCCAGCCAAAATCCTAATTTTAATTTTAATTTTACGTAACTGCTTCTAGTTCCAGAACTAAATTAATTTGGAAAAAATATTGAAAATAATAATAATTTATTTATTTATTTTTTTCAATAGGAAAGATTGCTTTTCTGGGATAAACCAACGTCATTAAAAAGAAAAATTTCCAAACTAAATAGGAAAAAAAAAAAAAAGAGTTGAAAAAATATATAAACAATATTTTATATTAGACAGCATTTTTTGGATTGTTTTTGATATATATGCATGTATCTTGAGGGGCAACTACTTAAACGTCATCGTTGAGAGCTCCATTTAATCTAACTCTCGTATTTGATGTGAGTATTAATATGTTGTTAATCAATCAATTTCTTAGTTGACAAACAAAGAAATTAATTAAAATACAAAACCCTAATGATAATGAAAATTAATTAATTAAAATATAAGGTAGACTGCGATGGAACAAACATAAAACATGATGACGGAATCCGGCCGTCCAAAAGACCGACAAGTTAATATTCTGAAAGGGTTGGATTAGGTTTGGTTTAGGAAGCAATTGCTGAATCATTGCTACTATTAAAAACAAATTCTGATGTTTGGTCGGTGTCTAATCTTTAACCTTCCCCCAAATTAACACCCCCCTTTTTTTTTTAATCCCCATTTATATTTGAGGTATGTTTGGAATTATTATTATTTTTTAATAAATTTGGCTTCATTTGAAATTCAAATTCAGAATATTTTAGTTCTGGTAATAACTTCAATATCGCGGAATTAAAATTTTTATTGATTAATAGTATTATTTAATTAAATTTCTTATAAAGATAGCAGATTTTAACGTAGTCTGCAAATTAATTTGACCCTAACTCGAATTTGTCCATTCAATTCATTTATTAGTTATTTAGAAATAAAATATATTAAAAATACTAATTACATCTTATTGAAATATACATACATATGTTACTTTATAAAGTAAATTAATTTGATGGGTATAATATTTTCTTTTTTCTTTTTCATAATTAGAGTAATTACTTAGCCAGTAAAAATAATTCTAAATACAAAAGGCAAGAATGGGTGCACCTGAGAAGAAATTTATTTTTTGTAACACATTAACTAGTCCGAAAATACCTTTGATCATTTATATAAAAAAAAAAAAAAAAAATCTCCAAAATAAACCATTTCCAAATTGCTTTTTCCAATCAATTATTTTAGATGGATGCTTTTCTGAAAAGTTGGTTCCTAAAAAAAGAAAAACTGAATAAACCTTATTACCGGTGATTGTTGCCATAATTTGATAAAGAGAGTAGAAAGATAAAATAAAAACGGTAAGCAAAACTCAACCACCAGCTTTAAATGTTTCTCTTTACTCCAATCCCTAATGGCGGTCCTAATAATCGACCGATTCTCTTGCCATATTAGCAGTGCAGCGCAACTACTATATTTGTTTAAGTTGATAAAAAAAATAAAAAAATGTGAATTTTATAAAAAATAATATTTAAATGTATTTTATATTTAGATAATATTATTTATTAAATTCACAAAACCAATAGATGAGAGTTAAGTTGTTTGAATAAGAAATCAGGCAGGCGTTTAAAAAAAATCACGACATAACCACAAACCATATCCATTCAGAAAAAAAACTTTATGTAAAAAAAAAAAAAAAACATATATACAGTGCATAAATCAATTAAAATTTCACTGTTCTATTCTACAGTGAAATTCACTTCTCTTTTAATGATTTGTATAGAATATGTTTTTGTAAAAAAGAAATGAAAAGTCACATATGGAGAGGTATAATAAGGGATATCAAATTATTAAGTTACTTCTTCGGCTTAGGTGGCGTTTAGTGTCGCTGTTGTTTTCTACTTTTTTTTTTTCTTTTTCTTTTTACAAATTTCAAAAAAATAAGTATTAAAAAATTATTATTTTTTATTTCTTTTGTGTTTATTCAGAAATATTTTGAAAATGAAAAATAAAAAATTCTAATTTTCAAAATCTTGAAATTTTTTTTTTAAAAAAAAAAGCAGAAAATAATACCAAACGCCAGTTTAACCAAATTTCTTTCATAAAAATTAATTACTTTGCCAGTGTCATATAATATGTATTGTACATTTGGTGGCAACTGGCAGAGTGTCTCAGCAATCCATTAGCATCGAGTTGGATACATATGTACTAATTATATGAAAATATTTGGTTAGTTATTATTATTTTTTTCCCTCTCAGCTTTTCAAAGCTGAATAATTAATAGATGTTATAAATAATTAATTATATATAATAAGAAAAAGGGATGGTTGGTTTTAGGTGGAATATATATATTATAATGTATACTAAATCCATATTACATTGTTTAATTATGGGGGTCAGATGATAAGTGCATAATTAGAGTCATAAGGGATAATATCATGCTGTATACAATCGGGAAATCGTCATGATGATTATTATGGATAGCAAAAGATTTAGCTATAATAATATTACTAATTAGCTACTAAATCATGACATATGTTCAAACAAGTCACTGTTACTTCCTGTTTATTTTGTTATGGTTTTAATTATATTTGACTTGTATATAATTAATATTTCAATTAATTAATTGTTTTAAGTAACTTTTATTATTTGAGGAAGAAGAGCAATTAATAATTAGATTTTTGGTGAAAAGAGAGGGTCAATGCTAAACTTATTCTTATTTTAAATTTCTTCATTTAACTTGCAAGAAGCACCTGAAAATTTCAAGTCAAATACTAAAATTTATATAGTATTGTTAATCAATTTGGGCTTGGAAAAAAATTAAATTGAGTTGGACGTGATGAATATTTATAATGTAAAAGAAAAGGGGTGAAAATGATTGGCCTATGTGCATATATATACATCACATCTTTAGAGATAGGGTTTATCCAAGTCAACCAAAAATAAAATCCATAAAATTAAAATTAACCAAGCTTTAACTGGATATGTATGGGGCAGTTGGCTGCTTAACCTGCAAGAAAAGAGCATTGTTTGATTTTTGCCCAATTTGTAAGTCTCTGTACTCTCCAACTTGTACAGCATTAATTATTTGAAATTAGATTGTTCTCAATAATATGGTCCCCTTTTGTTATTTTTCTGGCTGGCATTAACATATTTTTCTTTTCAAGACAGTAAACACATGATTATCGAACAGAAATATTCATGTTCATCATAATCATCAAATACTGCTCATAATGAATCATTAGAATCATATATCTACACATCTTTACACTAATCTAATTAATTGCCTATCTGTTGTTAGATTGTAAGTTTAGTATATACTGAACGTATATATCAATTTAATAAGATAAGAACATATTGAAAAAAAAAAAGAAAATATCAATGTCTTTGCATTGAATAAAAAAGAAAATAAAAGAATTATATTGACTAAAATATTTTCGCTATTCATTAATTTGGTATGTAAAATAAGTTTATACACTTAGTATTGATAAGAATTTTCGTATAAAATTAAATCTTTAGAATAAAAATTATGTTACAAATTAAATGAAATGTCATGTAGATTAATGAAAGGATAGTATACAAAAGTTTTTTTTTTTTTTTTTAAGTCTTTGAGAAATCTCCCTAAACTCTCAATCTCTCACCCTTTGTGAAGTTACGTAAAATTTTCTCTAACTTCAAATGCAGAGAAATATTAGCATACATTATAAATGGACCATATTAGTTTGTTAATGGGTATTTACTTTTGAAAGGCCTTCCAATTTCTTTATAAATGGACCATTTTATTGAGTGAAGTTTTGGCATACTCTTTTTCTTTTTTTTTTTCCAAGACCACCACTAGGAGTTGACCTACTTAAGTAAGACTTACAAGGCTGCAATTAGCTTGCCACCATTGGTATATATTCTGATCCATACATCAACCCACTTAGCAAAATTGAAGCAAGCAAATTCAATATTTTATAATTTTCCATCAAAGCAAATGGTCACACCATTAGGTAGTATATGATGGGGATGTTGTCGTTTTATTAGGGTTATTAAAACATTACCCAAAAATCCCAACAATTATGTGATTGTGAGGTTCCTTTAATTAGGGCTACATAAATAATAGAAGATTACTAGCCCTCAACAAGAACGATCCCATCTTTAGTACTGCTTGCAATCTACTCACTAATTGAAAACTTGGTCAATAATGGCAATTAGAATTATGGGTATGTGAAGTTATAATCTATAAGCACTAATGGAAAGCAGCATGTGAAAATATAATAATGAGTAGCATATATATATATATATATGAACATGAACTGATAAAACTTGATGATAATATATAATTTTAATTTTTCTTTTAATTTTTGGGGGCCAAGTGACTAAAAGAATCCGACAATATAATCATACCTTTTAAAGGTTTGGCAAAGTTGTTATGGTAATAATTATAACCAAACCAAAAAATATGTTACATTATTTAGTACTTTCAGAAAGATGATCAATTAACTTAAGGATCATTGTTGATTTTCTCCCACACACAAGTCAATGATGCTGAGGACTGCCTCTTGGCTTGTTGACTCCGCAACTAAGGAGCTATGAAAATGACCTCAAGTATATAGAAATTCAAATAATTGCTTAGATTGACCCTACTTTCTTTTGTGTCATGAGGGAGATAATCCAGTCATTGGTTTATTTTGTTGTTCATTCTCCTAAATCTAAATCTAAGTGTTAAACCAACCATCCATTCTCTATTACACAATAAGAGTGTACTCATTAATTTTATAGGTTAATTAATTTGAAATTATCAAAACTCAAATGAAACATATTTGAGAGAGAACAATATTAAAAAAAAAATTTGAATCAAGATACACATAGATTAGGAGCATGACGAATAATATTAATTAAAATAAATAACTTTTTTTTTTTAATGTTAATCTCTTGTTTTATTGAATTTGAAATTATAATTTAAATTGAATCGAGATGAATTAAAAACAAAGAAAAATTATCTAAAAAACGGATACAAGGGAATGACAAAGAAATTGTGCAGGACAGATTTGTATGTTGATATAATTTAGAAGAGTAGTACATACATAATTAGAAGAATGGTTTTTGCTATAATTCTTGTAAGACATAATTACAAGTAGTAATAGCAAGCACATGCTTGCATGGAAAAGTAGAGAAAAGGAATCCAAGGCAAAAAAAAAAAAAAAAAATCTAAGTAATGAAAGAGAATTTGGGATTTTGCTAAATTGTATCAAACATGCTTTGATATTGTTGGTAGACCTTAAAACAGTCATTAAGCACAATTACATGTAATAGCTTTAACCACCATTTGCTTCCTCAAAAGGCCCAGACTGCTGTTGTTGGTATGGTGGTGTCCAGCCTCAGGCATGTGAGAAAGAAAAAAGCATAGCATTTTTGCTGGTAAGGCTACCAAACTAGACATCTCCTGGTCGGTGCTTTATGCTGTGGAGTAAATATGGTTATGATTTGTCTAATTACACTTAATTTATTGATTAATTTTTTGCTATCTTTACATCTCAGGAAAGCTTAATTATAACTTTGTGAAATCATGTGTAGCTTTGCAAGTAAAAATCTTTTTTTTTTTTATTGGAAATATTGTAACTTTACTTTTTTACTTATAGAATTTCATACGCCTCATAAAATATGTAAATCTATTTCAATGAAGATTTTATAGTCATAGTTTATAATTGTAGGAGTATATATATAAAAAAAAAAAAAGAAAGATGTTTAGGAAAATGGGAGCAAAGATCTTGCATTTATTATAAGTTACAATTAATAATTGTTAAAACATATCAATCAGGTTTGGTCTGATTGGTTTTCTCATATCTTTTGAGTGTGTGAGAAGTAAAAGATTTCAAATTCGAATTTTTCAAGCCACAAAGAGTTCTCATTTAGTTAAAATCATTAGCTAATGCAAAATATGAGGCACGTTGCAAGGTTGGTTGGTTGATTTGTCCAAATTAGGGATTGTAAGGGCAAGTTGACAGAAAAGGATGCTATAGTGTATCAGTATGTGATTGTGGGCCTTATTTTTATCTATTTCTAAGTGATACAAATGGGAGCTATGATTTCTCCTCAGATATGAAGATAAGAATCAAAGTTTGTGTTGTGGCAAGCAAATTTGGATTTGCATTCTCCTTTCCCTTCTACCAAACAACAAATCCTTTTTTTCTTTTCTTTTTTTTTTTTTTGTGGGGCCAGTAAGTTTTAATTAGCTTATTAAAGCTTCCTATGTTTTATCTTTAATTTTGTTTTCTTTATAGTATAATAACTTTTTAATATAATCTAAGTTTCCAAATTCTTAAGAGATTAGTATTGAGTCTTTAATCATTATGAAATCTTTCTAAATTGGTCCTCTATTTTGTTTTGATTTTGAGTTTTGACCGCATAGAGAAGTCTCACTGGTTGGGAGTTTGAGGCATCGGAGTAAATGACAACTTCATGAAATTTAATTTTGGGCTCACTTTCAAATTTATTAAATAGCCCAACCAATGCAATTTGTTGGCCTTGCCTGACCCCATTCACAACATTGTCCTTAAAACATGGCCCTTGTTTGCCCATTGAAGGCCTTCACCAGTTGTCCATCATAAGATGTTGGGTCAGGGTTCGGTACTCTAATGCAAGAAGGAGACTGCATTAGAGTTTTGAGTCCTCCCCTTAAAAAATGCAGTCTCAAAAGTTATAAATGTATAACAATTTAATGAAGCATCAGTTCCACCTATATTGAATATATACACCAATATAATAAGAGAAGAACGTATGAAATTGATATCTGTGTTTTTTTTTACTAGACAAAAAATTTATAATTTAGTCGAATTTAACTTCTTGCATTATGAAATTTTTACAAAATTTTAGAACAAATGAAGTTGGAATTGTGTTATTGCACAATAAAATAGATAATTAATCTAAAGATATTATCCAAATTACACCAAGAAGCAAGAGAACAGAGGGTAGCAACAATAGGACCCAACGGCAACTGATATTTAGATATAACAAACTCAAGGCAGAGAACCTGAGCCACCAATTTGTGATTAATCCAAGTAGGCAAAAGAAGTGGAAATTGAAGGGTTTGAAATCAGATTCTGTCTGCCACATGGCAACCCATTAGCCAATTACAGATTCTTTCTCCTATCCTTCAAGATAAGCCCTGCATACATTAACAAATTTGCATCCATATCACATTCATACGCCAATCCAACACAGCACTAACTCATTCAAGAAAAAATTTGGCCGAAAATGGCTTCTGTTTGTGCTTCTTCTGCCATTGCAGCTGTTGCCATTTCCTCCCCCAGGCAAGTGCTCTCCAAACCCATATTACCAATTGCAGTTAAAATTGATGATGCTAGCATTATAAGTAATAAATAACAAATTACAAATGATGCACAAATAATTACACATTTGCAGTTCCCAGAAGACAGGTAGCATACTAGGGGCAACAAAGGCTTCTTTCCTTAGTGGAAAGAAATTGAGACTCAGAAATTACACATCACCAGTTTCTTCAAGATCTGTTACAGTTTGTGCTGCTGCTGCTGACCCTGACAGACCTCTCTGGTTCCCTGGCAGCACTCCTCCTCCATGGCTTGATGGCAGGTATGTTCCATTATTACTAGTTCTATTTTTGTTTTTTCAGTTAGATTCCAATTGGATTCGAACTCGCAACCTGATACTTCTGAAAATAACTCAAGTATCACTAAGCCAAACTAATTTCTCATTATTTTTTGGTCACTTCTAATGTGTTTGTTGAATTGTATCTTTCAATGCAGTCTCCCAGGAGACTTTGGCTTTGATCCCTTGGGTCTTGGTAAGTCAAATAGTTAAAATCTTTTGTTCTTGAAATCTGAAAACCTCTGTTAGTTATATTTCTTTGAATTGCTTGTGTATGTTTTTGAAATGTGTATTAATTAATTAAACAGGATCTGATCCTGAAACCCTGAGATGGAATGTACAAGCAGAGCTTGTTCACTGCAGATGGGCAATGTTGGCTGCTGCTGGTATTTTTATCCCTGAATTTCTAACTAAGATTGGTATACTGAACACTCCATCATGGTACGATGCTGGAAAATTAGAATATTTCACTGACACAACCACTCTGTTCATTGTTGAGCTCATCTTTATTGGTTGGGCTGAGGGGAGAAGATGGGCCGATATTCTCAAGCCAGGATGTGTTAACACAGACCCAATTTTCCCCAACAACAAGCTCACTGGAACCGATGTTGGTTACCCAGGTGGGTTATGGTTTGATCCACTTGGTTGGGGAACTGGTTCCCCTGAAAAAATCAAAGAGTTGAGGACAAAAGAAATCAAGAATGGAAGATTGGCTATGTTAGCTGTTATGGGTGCTTGGTTCCAACACGTTTATACTGGCACTGGCCCTATTGACAATCTCTTTGCCCACCTTGCTGATCCTGGTCATGCCACCGTTTTTGCTGTAAGTACATCATAAACCCGTAATATCATCTTACTGTTATATATATATAAAAAAAAAAATTAATAATTAATTCTATATTATTCTGTTACTCAATTAGTATATTTATAGGTGATTATAGACGAGATTTGTGTTTAAATTTTATTAATGAAATATTTGTATTATGTATTTCAGGCTTTCAGCCCCAAGTGAAGGATCTAGAGAGAGTTTCAAGAAGAGGATTGAAACAAGGGGGTAATACTGGGAGATGGTGTATTTGTCGAAAGAACCCTTTGTATCATTAGAAATTGTAATGCCCTGTGTTTATGGTTTCCTCATATAGAATGCTTGTGCATTAATGTACAAAAATTTTTTAACTTAGAAGCAAATTACTGTATCTTAGCTAGTAAAAATAGCTATCAAGAAAAGCATGCATGATGGGAATTGATGATTAAACTTGTTAATTAAGAACAACTTAGAATCATTGTGGTAAAAACCTACTTATGCAAGAGACCAGAAATTTAAATTTCAATATTTTTCTGCCTTGAAAGAAATTTTTATAATCAAAATGTTAAAAAGAATTACCCTTCAAGGATCAAAATTTATTAAATTTCTACTATAATTAAATTACTAATTATCAAAATTAAAGAAATACCCTTATTGTGCAATTCCTCCAATGAAAAAAAAAATACAACAAAAACACCATCTTTTAATCGAGAGGCAAATATAAATAATCAATCGAAAAATCTGCAATTTTTTTTTTAATATTTTCCTCCCCACTCAACTAAACTAATACAGAAACCTGAGAAGGGAATAAGGAAACCTCTTTGAATGCACATAATGATTGTTTACTTTTAATTATATTCTACTTTCTAGCTTAGTTGGCGAGCATATCCCGTGTACATGTACTAAATAAAATCAAATCGAGTAAATAATCAAACAATAGTGTTGAAATTGGAGAACTCATTTAATTTAAGAGATTACTTAATTTGAGAAATTTTCATTTTATATCACACTCAGATTTGATAATACGCTCTAAAGTAAAATCTTAAAAATGGATACTACTTATTGGAAGGGGCATTAAATAGGCACCACATTTATGAGAATTGAGAGATATACTTAATTCTATTAAGGCAGAATTTTATATGTTGGGATCAGAAAGTCTACTTAATTTGAGAGATCAAATATTAATGAGGAATATATTCATAAACTTGATACTAGTATATTTCAAACTAAAACTTTAAGACATTGGATTTATGAGTTTTTTCCACTTGCATCTCTATTTAATCCTTTCTTATGTACAGTTGAAATCCAAAAAAATTGAGCATATATTCATAAACTTGATAGTACATTTCAAAACCAAAACTTTTAAGGCATTGAATTTATTAGTCTTTTCCACTTATATTCCTATTTAATCCCTTCTATTTCTACGCACAGTTGAAATCCAAATAAATTGAGCAAATAAGCTTTCATTGCTAAGATTTCTATGTATGAAAATAGCTGGAAAGAGGAAAATTATGAAACCACTCTTTTATAAGTCTTCCACCTCATAATTTTTAAGGGTTTCTTTTCCCCCCCCCACTTTGTTATCTTTTAACTAGAAAGTGATAGACTTACGTAAAAGGTCACTTAAGCACCTGGTTTGGGTGCCAGCTACCATGCATAAAACATGCATATAATAATATTAAAAGCTTATGAATCTCATTCATTAATTATTATATTAAACCATTCTATCAAGCAGATACGCACAAACCAAACATTTCCATAATCAGATATTGCATTGCACACTAAATCACTTTACCAAGCAGCATCATCTTGAATAGTAATGTGTAATAACATTTGCCTGTAATTAGGTTCTGACTAATACTATAACTTGCAATTTCATAGTACGTAATTAAATACCAAGAATTCATTGGTAATTAAATATATGCTTTTAACAAGCAATAAGATGCAGTTGGAGAATGTCCACCCTGCCGTGTTCTGGGTAATTAACCCAACAAAGATTCCAAACAATCCAACGTCCAAATCCAAACCAAGTTTTCCGAGCAAAAAGTCTGGACAGTTATTGGAGTGTTGGATCAATTGGTCATGTTCAAAGTAACATTTCATGAGAAAAGGGAAATATAAATGTATGTTCAATTCCTTGTTGAATTTTCTAATAATAATCCAAAAAAAAAAAACAATTTTAGCCATCAGAAAGAAATTTAAATTAAAATTATGAACTTAATTATCGATTTTATAAGAATCTCAGTAGCCAATACAGTAATGACATTACAACCTACTAATAATCTCCCATCTCTTCATCTATCAATCTATCATCAAATTTTTTTTTTTTTTTATATTATACAATTTAATTCTGTAATTAGGGGAAAAAATTACATAAAAATATAATAAAAGAGAGAGGGGAGCTACATAAATGATAAATTTCTAGCCACAAACCGGTTAATATTGGCCGCCGTTCGGTGGCCGGGCAGATATTCGAACCGGAATTGGTCGACCAGTACCAGTCCCACCACAACTACTACAAACCATACGACCAGAACCAGCACAAGTACGGCAACCAACATCTCCATCTGACCAACGTGAGCAGAGACAAGAAACACGACCTGTGCCATTGCAAGTCGAACAACGAGAGAAAGGACCGGCCATGGGCTTCTGGTCCATGACCGATTTGACGAGGACAGCTCCGGCGAGGACACTAAGTCCCGTCGCGAGCTGTGTCAAGACCACCGGTCCCATTTTGTTGTAGATCAGATAAGCGGAAAAGAGAAGTACTCAAAGAAGGGGAGAAATGGAAGATTTTTATTTTTGGAGGTTAAATTGGTGTTTGGTGTGTGTTAGTTTTTTTTTTTTTTTAATTGATTTGATTTGATTATTTAAATAATAAAAGTGGTAATAGAATTGTACACGTAGACGCGTGAGTGTCTGGTGGTGTTGAAAGAGTGGAATTTTGGAGGATAGTGAAGAGAACTGTTGATGTTTTTATTTCTTATTTTTTATTTTTTTTTGGGAGGCCGTGGCGTAATTGCCTTCCTTTGCTGTTTTTTCTTGTTTTCATTCTCAATTTTTTTTTTTTGGCATATGGATTTTGTTCATACACAACATTCGTTTTTATTTATTTATTTTTGGGTTTATGGTGATGGACCACCTACTGAATGGATACTCCTATAAAAACAGGTTTTAAGAAATTATTTTCACTTCGATTATGTTTATGCATGGAAAATATCTTACAATGAGATAATTTAATTTCAGATTGGATGGCGTAATATTTTTGTTTTTTGTTTTATTTAAATGAGATAAATAAACTATCTACACACTGTAAAATAGAATATATTATATATATATATTCTCACTCTTACTATGAGACAAGAAAACCTGAATTATTATAGAAGTTTCACTTTAGAATTTGAAATATATATTGAATATAATGTAATAATTAAAAAAAAAAACTTCTAAAATTCATCCATTTGATAATTTAAGAAAATAAAAAAAAAAAAAGTAAAAAATGAAAGAAAACACGGAATAGTATTCTTAATTGGAAAAAATAACACGAGTTATCAATAAAAACTCATCATTTATTAGCATAATTTTATACCTTGATATTCAATTTAATCATTAATAATCAATAATCAATAAATAATTTTGTTAGTCAAACTACTTCCCTAGCAATTTGGAGAAAGCCGACTCCACCACTTCCGTTCTAATTGACCATTTCCGCCGCCAGCCACACTCTTCTCATTCAAGTGCCCGGATGCAAACGCAATAATCTTTGTCTAGTCTCCACCGTCGGAGACAGCCTGTAGGGTGTATGCATCCAGTAGGAAAATTCGAAACAAAAACAAAAAAGCTTTAGAAATTAGAACTAAACTCCTCTACTAGGCCTGGAGCCGCCATCCCTCCTTTCTACTTTTTATTATTTTTTTTAAACGTGAAGCAGAGTACAGACCGACTGTAGCTTTCAGCACATTGTTCACATTTTTCACCTTCACCTTTCCCATCTTTATCTTTCCTGTTGACACCTTCAGAAATTAGAACACAGGATCATTAAGCTTAAAAAACTTGTCTGATATTGATGTTGATTCTTGAAGTCTTGAGATACTCTAAAAAATCATTTTCTTGTGTGAAATGCGATTCAAGTTGTGTGATTTCAGCATTTTCTTTGTCTGTGAATATCCGAGGCACACCTATAGTAATAAGGAAGAAGAAACCAAAGCAACGCATTTATAATTACAAACAAAATAAACTGAAATTCAAGTACATACATACAGTGATGCCAAATGATTATTTCAAAGGGCAATTTTTTTGGGATAGTAGTATACTTCTTCTTTATAACCTACTGAGAATACATCTTTTAGCAAGGCAGTTAAACACCAACACTTCTATTTTTGGATGCTACCAACCATATATTCTACTTCAGGAATGCATAAAGATAGACCATTATAGAAGTATTTTTAAATGCGAGCCAGCAACATTTCTTGATCAGAATGGTTTTTCTATCACTTTGAAGTTAAATTTCCCAAGGTTAAAAATGAAGCTGAATATTTTCATTATAAAGTTTTTATTTAAAATCTTAATTATTAGAAGAAAAAAAAAAAAAAAAACCAGAGGCTGAAAATTAAAACTTACCATGAAAGCATTCCCTCGCTTCTCCAGCCATGAGCACTACATCACCACTCCGGAGAAACATTGCTAATGGTGGATCCTCCCTACATTTTCCTCCGAAAAGGAATATAGCCTTGCAGCCCAAACTAAAGGGGAAAGAATGAAGGATACAGTGAGCAACCACATTCTTCTCTTCAAATTGCAAATACATTAAGAATAAGATAGAAAAGAGATTCCAATTTACCTCATGCTAACAATAGGTTTACCCCAATCAGCTTCCATGTCATCCAGGTGGCCTCCAAGGGTATCACCTGAAAAGAAAGGTAAGTGACGAGGATGATGACTTAAAAGAGTTTGGGTGGATATTTATGTTTATTCCATTTTAAGTCTGATTGAAAATTTAATCAACCATTCAAGCGTATCAAGCAAGGGTATGCTTGTGTGCTTATGCATGAGCATATCTACCTAGTCTTTAACTTCAGTCCATTGATTTTGATACCAATATTAACAACTTAAATTGAATACAAAAAGTTCAATTAAAAACTACCTAATCCAAAATAGTTTACTATTGCAGCTTCTGGGTGGAATTCTTCTCCCACAGGCATTGCAGGAGCAGCCAATCTTTTAGCCAGCTGCTGTAGTTCAATAGGGATCTTGTTATGTGGAAGAGATACATTGTAGTTCCGCTACATCATGAACAAACATGGATTAGAAATTCATTCCAATCATGAAGTCTCAACATTATATGTAATGTTGGCTCTTCTTCAAACTCTAAACACAGCATAGTGGGAATCATCTCCAATGAAGCAAATTTTTATGAGCAACTAATGGTAGAACCACAAAAACTGGCCGTGGAAGAAGAAAATAATAAATTCACAGTAGTGAATCATTACAAGATAAAAAATGGTTTGATTGTCCACTAAAATCTGTATCTGCTTAGCATCATGCATGGTAGCTTAACCGAAGCTCAAGAAACCAAGAGTATAATATCTTTAGAGAACTAATTATCACATGCAAGCCTGTTCATGTGACATGTAAGTTGGTTCTAGTGGCCATTTGGTATCAGTTCAGCACATACTAGAGTTAAATTGAAGGGCATTACAAACATGGGAATAAATTGGGTTTTCTCATCTATAATTGAAATTAAGGATTACAGAGCCAAAAAAGGGTAAACATTGTAGTCCAGCCTGTCAGACATATATTAAGGTAGGTTCTTTACTATAATAGCAGAAGGATCTAATATATGACCGAAGTACTTATTTTCAATCACAATGAACCAAACTATTAAAATCTAACCGAAACTTCAAAAAGTATGTGTATGCTTCCCAAATATGAATAATTGTTATGCACTCACATGTGATGAAATAAGGCGAGAGGAGCAATTCTGCATTAGAAAAGTAAAACAGAAGAAAGTGTATACCTTGGACCAGTCAAATTGCAGGCCAAGGGTACTCCATCGTAACTTTCGCAATAAAGCTGAAGCAGAAATGGACTTACACGTCTTTCCTCTTGAAGAAGCAACATGTTCGCCATAAAATTTCCATCTATTAGCATCTCCATTACTGACACAGACATCAGATTCTAAGTTCAAACTATGAAGTGTATTCTGATCCTCCATAAGTATTTTCCTATCATTTGCCGCAATAAATAAGTCACGTATAGGCCCGTATATTGCATTGTGATTTGTTCTGTTGGGAGGCTGTGGGAAACTCGTCAAGCTTTCTCTTATCCACTGGCATTGTTCCTCTATGTTCAATGCTCCGGGAATGAAATAAAAACCTGAGGAATGCAAAACAGCATATATAATTTTTCACCCACTGTTTTCAACCTCATTAACATTTCAAATTTCGATATACATTAATTAATGGTACGAAAGTCAATCAATTGCAACCAACATAAACAGTTCAAAAAATTCTTTATATTTTAAAGTCAAAATTACCAAATGCATTATCATAAAGAACAATATCCAATCCAAACGGCACCATATAGGCAAGTAACTATAGCTAACCATAACAAATCCATACCAGGCCGAGTTTCCAAGCAGAAGATGGGACGATCAAAACCACATTGAAACGCAACAATTCCAGGAGCAAGTTCACCGTTTTGATTATAGGATTCCAGAATTGACTTGAAATCTAAAACCTCAGATAAATCAACTTGTTTCGGTAGCTTTTTCCTGCTGAAAAATCAAACGATTAAACCTAAAATCGACAGCAAAAATCAGAAACAACATCTACAGCATTCAATTAAAGAGATTGAGAACAGCTTACTTTTTGCGGGATTTAGAATCCTGATCGTAGTACAGTTTGTATTTCTTCTCTGCTCTTCGAAATGCTGTTCGCTCCGCTTCGTCGGCGGCTTTATCGGATCCGTACATTTCAATTAAGCCTCGAAAGGAAGTAGGGAATCACTTTGCTTCCCTGATGTTCAAAATTAGGGTTTTTCTTTAGTAGCGTGGTAGTGTTTTCGTAGATCTACCGTCGCAGGAGATTCTAGTTTTCTCTTTCTTCCACCGGGCTGCGTTTTTCTACTTCTAGGCTGCGTTTTGAAATGAGCCGCATTTCGAGCTTCAACTGAAAAAAAATTAATTAATTAATTAATCAGAACCTAATAGTTTAATATATTAAAATTTTTTATCTTTTGGCATTGACATTTCAACCTGCCCATTTTAATTTTATGTAATTTTAGCACTTTAGGTATTTAACAAATGAAGTAGGATACTGTCTCTTATAATGTTTTGATTAATGATGTTGAGGTTGATCCTTTTAATCCTAGTAGAGGCCTTGGACAAGGTAATTCTCTTTCACTTTATCTGTTTATTTTGTGTGCTAAAGGCTTTTTTGCTCTTTTGAAGAATGCTTTGGATGATGGTTCTCTATATGGTGTCAAGATTTGTAGAGGAGCTTCACCTTTATCTCATTTATTATTTGCTGATGACAGTTTTCTTTTCTTTGGTGCATCTATTCAAAAGCTCAGCAGATTAAAAATATCTTTGATATTTATGAGATTAATTCAAGTCAAGCTACTAATTTGTAAAAATTGGGTATTCTTTTTAGCTCTAACGTTTTTTATAATATCCAAACTGATATTTAAGCTTTGCTGGATATGAACTCCCCTCTTGACACTAATGAATATCTCGGCCTTCTAACTAGAATGGGTCGAAATAGAAAAAGAGTGTTTGGGTATTTGAAGAATAAATTATGAAACATGCTCTTTCGGTGGTATGGTAGATTATTGTCACAAATAGGAAAAAAGATTCTTATTAAGGGATTGGCATAAGCTACCCCCTCATATTGTATGAGTACTTTCTTGTTTTCTGAGTCATTGTGCGATGAATTACAAAAAATGTTAAATTCATTCTAATGGGGTTTGAAGCCAGAGGAGCATAGGAGAATTCATTGGGCTTCATGGGAGCATTTATGCGAGAGAAAGGAGATCGATAGTATGGGTTTTCACCATATTTATTCTTTTAATGTGGCAATGCTTGTTAAGCAAGTAAGAAATTTCATAACTAGGCTAGATGCCTTGATTAGTAGAGTTATCAAAGCTAAATATTTCCCTACAAGGGACTTTTTTAAAGCTTAGTTGGATTCCAATCCGAGCTTAGTATGGAGAAGCATCTGGAGCATGAGACATGTGCTTGAAAAGGGTTGTTAATGGAGAATAGGGAGGCAATTTTATAAATATTTGGAATGATCTATGGTTGCCTAGACCAAATGCTTTCAAAGTGGAATCACAGTCACCAATTGGGTTAGAAAATATGTGTCTCATATTAATGGCTTGAAGATAGAAGTAGGTGGGACCTATCCTTGTTAAACTTATTTTTCTCACAATAAGAGGTTGATGCAATTTTATAGCTGCCTGTAAGTGTCACTAGTAAGGATGATAACCTTATTTGGCATTATGATAAAAAAAAAAAAAAAAAAAAAGGAATCATATTATCAAATCAGATTATATAATTGCTTGTTCAGTCTACTTACAACAAGAAAATTCAGTACCAAGTCAGCAGTGGACAAAGACATGTTCACCTGCTCGCTGTCATCACCCCCCCACCCCCCCCCCCCCCCCCCCCCCTCTCTTTTGTGAAGATCTTGGTATGAAAAATTTGCAATATATTTTTGCCATTGAAGGATCGCTTGCTATTGACAGGTATGGATGTTGATAATTTGTGTGAGTTGTGTAATGACTATAGTGAGAATGATTTTCATATTTTTCTAGATTGCTGTTATGCTATTGAGTGTTGGAGATTGGTGGGCTATTCAAATTTGATGGCTAATATAGATCTTATAGCATACTGTTTGTGTTTGGTTTTTGAGAGGGAGACTATAAAAACACATGTAAAGGTGTGCATGATTTTATGGGAGGTTTGGAGACAAAAGAAAAAAAAAAAAAAAAAAAAGAGGAGAAAATATGGAGGTCTAATTGTTCCAATCCTGTTTTATGTGTTAAATTATGCATGGATTTGCTAGAATAGCATCATATAACAAATGATATTTTCTTAAATTAGGCTCACAATACTAAGCAAATACCAAAAAATAAGAGATGAAAACTGAATATAGATGTGCCATGCAAGCATACTAAATGACTAATAGGATTGGGTGGCATTTTAATGAATAAGTTAAGAGAAATGATTGAGGCATATACGAAGAAATTGATTGGCCATTACCTAGCAAATGTTGCAGAGGCTATTGGCCTTAAAAAGGCCTTGTCTTGGATTTTACAAAAAGGATATTCAAATATCATAATGGAAATGGATGTTTTGATGATTGTCCAAGGTTTGCTATCAGCCAGTGATGACCACTTAGAGCTTGGAATATTGCTTCAAGCGTGTTGTTTATTGCTGCAACAATGTTAAAATGTCTTGGTTACACATATAAAGAGACAAGCCAATTTTTTAGCTCATTTTTTGGTCCAATCAACTTTTAAATTTGAAAGCTCAATATCTTGGCATGAGGTCTCTCCTCCAATAAGATCCCATGTCCTTTATGATGTAATCAATTATTGAGTTTAATGAAATCTTGCTTTTATATATATTTATATAAAACAGATGAAGTAGAATTATAATTGAATTAATAAAGTGATAACTTGAATTACTTGATTATAAAAATCAAAAATCAAAACTCAATTAAGATAAAATTTTTATTTTAAATTCAAGTTATGACTCGAATTATTGTTAAAATTTATTTATTTATATTAAAATGAAATGGAGTCTAGGGCTTTAAAATATTAAATTATCGTTTAAAATTAAATAAAACTTAAATATATTTAAAACTATACATAATTTAAATATCCAATTAAAATTACGAGCTTCTCAAAATCAAGTATTATAATAATTAAATAAAATTTACTCGATGTATTCGAATTCAAATATTTTACAGAGAGTTCAAATAATTTAATCTATAAACACCTATGAAATAAAAGATATTCAAACTTTATATATATATATAAAGAAATGATAGAACAAAATCGAGTCAATGCAATATTTTATTAAAAAATTTGAATTAAAACTTGAACAAATTTAAATTTGAATAATGTAATAAAATATATATTAAAATTGAAATCATTTGTATCAAATATTATAATATTCAAACTAAACTAAATTTAATTGTTATTCAAACTACTAAAGTTCAATTAAAATTAAATTTAGATTTAGTATTTAGTGTAATAATTTCAATTCAATTTAATTTTACTTTTTAATATTTTACTTGCATTTTTTTTTATTTTTTTCTCAAAAATTATTTATTAATGAACTGTTGATGGGCTCAAGACCAAGTATATTTACTCCTGCCTGCAACTATTATTACTCTCCCTTACCTGTAACCCACACAGAAACTAGTGTTTTAATGAGGGCGTAATAGCCATTTCGCTCTAACCATAGAATATTCCTTTTTTTTTTTTTTGCACAAAACCATAGAATCTTCTATTTAACCTACATATATAAGTGATGAGGGACAAAAATGACCCTCACAATATATATGGGCTCCCAAGACTGAAGGCCCACAATTATGCTAGGCCTCCAAAGACCATAGAAGGACAATTGAAGCCTACTGGCTGAATCCATATCTCTTTAAAGCCTTGGAGCTCCCTGAGAACTCATTTTGCTTCATCCTTAAGTAACTTGCTGAACAAGTCAAGACTGAAATTTACAGTAGATATATCATATCAACTGACATAAAAATACATTCTCAGACAGTTCGCACCCTACCCTGACACTATCCTCACCAAACACCTCTGAGGACAGGACAGGGGACATGTGTCCACCATTATCACACCTACCTTAATCAATCGAAGGGCTGAATGGCAGAGGACATCCCTCCTTAAGGAAATGTGTCAGCTTTACCTCACACGGAGCCATACAAAAAAAAGGAATCAATCGGAGTTCAAGTAGATGAAACTCTACACTTTTTCACCTCCTTTCTCTCACTAAAAAAATACTCTAAAACTCAGGAAGAAGTAATCTCTTCCTGTTGATTGATCTTATATCCATACTGACTTGATCGTTAGAGGGTTTTCGCTAGGCAAAGAACCTGGCTCTCTCTTTATCTTTCTTTTCTTTTTTTGTAGATAGACTCTTCAAGGCCCAACATGTAAGATCCGGCCCACATCTCCTCATCTTAATCTCATACTAATCAATAAGCATCATTAATTCAATTCATATTAGTTTTTTTTGGTTTAGAAAACATTTGAGGGAGAGAAATAGAGAGAAGCAAACGGTAGAATCGATGTGAACAGAGGTGTGCTATTTGGCACGTGGCCTCTAACAGAAACAAAAAGGCTAATGGTGGTCTCGTGGCTCCAAAGGTTAAGTTCTCATCTCTTTAAATTCTTTTTTGATTTTCTATTATCTTTTATTTCTTCTTATTTCAGTTCTTGGCTAAAATGTGGTTATTATTTTCTGTTTATGTTTTGCTTCCTTGGTGATTTTTAGTTTAGATCAGACATGCAAGGGTATTTGAAGTTGACGTCTATTGTTTATGATTTTTCCTTCTCAAAAATTAGTTTCTTATGTCGTAGTAAAACTAATTATTTTTTATCATGTTTTTATATAGAAAATCATCTGCTCTTATTTCAAAACTTAATTCTTTTTTTTTTCTTTAGATTTGGCTCTTTATGTTGTTTTTATCCTTTTTTTTTTTAGATTTTTCATATCAATTCTCTTCTTATTTCATCTTCATGTAAGTTTAGTTTCAACATATTTTTAGATTTGGTTTCCTTTTCGCATAAATATTTCGTAAGAATTCATTATTTTTGAATGTTTTTGCCGATTTAAATATTAATTACTCTCTATTATGTGGATGACAAGGAGGAGTTCATGTAATCATTCAAGAACTTTTCTGATAGCTAATCTGTTTCTGCTGTGAGATTGCTGTGTTAGATCTGTGGCATGGTGGGAAGAAAATGGCTAAGATGCAATTGTTTTGTATGTTTGGATCATTTTGTAATTCTCTAGGGATTAAAGTGTATTTTTTTCTTATTTAGGGATTAAATTGTAATTTGATAGCTAAATGCGTGAAATAATTTTATTTAGTTTTTGCATTTATTTAACTTATATAACTAATTTATTATTGCTTTAGTTAAAAAAAATAATATTGTTATAAATAAAATGGAGAAGAACATGAACAAAGAATATAGAGAAGAGAATAATTTTTCTAGTTCATCAATTCAATAGTATTAGGCCCTTTATATAGAGTACATAAGAGAAAAAAATAAGAAACTTTTCTAATAAGGAAAATATAATCAAAACTAATATGAAAACTAGAATATTTATGTACATGAAAAAACATCAATCAAATATTATAATATATCATAACACTCCCCCTTGATATCTTTTACAAAAAATATGCCTCGTCAAAACCTTACTAAGAAAAAACCTTAGTGAAGGAAAAAGAGTACATTAATTTTATAGAGATTTGCGCCATAACACTACCTTGTTAAAAAATCTTGCCAGAAAAACCCAATGGGATAAAACTTAGGTTAAGGAAAAAAGAGTACAGTGTACCAAAATCTCTCCCTCATAAAAACATGATTTCTATCAAATATCTTTTAATCGGCCCATACCAATTTTATTGACTAACTTTTCAAATATGGTTGTAGGGAGTGTTTTTGTAAACAAATCTGTCAAGTTGTCAAATTGTATACTTAATGATATTTAAGTAATATCCACATATAATAATCTATTTATAGTACTTTCTTAAGATATTACTTGCGCTGTGAATGTGCCTTGTTAAGAATTTTGCTAGAAAACCCAGTGGAAAAAAATATGGCTAAGGAAAATAGTACATTTTATGCGCTATTTTATTACTGCACAGATTGCCTCATTAAAACTTTTGTCCAAGAAAACCCTGTGGGATAAAAACTTGACTAAAGAAAAAGAGTACAATTATATACTAACTCGCTCCCCTGATGATGACAGATTTTAACACGGCGTATATTAATTGATGAAATAATGTCGTTTAAATACCACATTAGGTAAAAACTTAGTACATAAGTCTGTTAAATTGTCACTCAAGCGAATTTGGTGGATATCTCTTCTAGAGCTTATATATATACAAGAATTTGGGTGAAATTTATGTTTATTTCGTTACCTTTAATATAACCACCTTTAATTTATGCAATACAAATTGCATTATTCTCAAAATACAATGGAAGTATCTTTTAGTGAGATATTTCAGGACCATAAAAATCTTTATAAAATTGCAGTACCACCATAAGTGAATACACATCCAGTCTAAAATCTATCATCATGGAGACTAAGCAAATAATCAATATTCGCATGTAGACCAGTTTCAAATATGAATTATAATATTAATAGTATATTGAAGATAACTTTTTACACCACTCTAATATCTCTTTGTAGGTGCAGAGCTATACCTAGCTAGAAATTTTTCTTGCAAATGTAATATCAGGCCTAATGTAATTTGCAAGATACAAGAGTATCCTATAGCACTTATATATGGTACTTCAAGACCAAATAGCTCTTTATTATCTTCTTTAGGTCTAAAAAAGTCTCTCTTCACTTCTAGTGAGTGGACCACCTATTGGTGTGCTTGAGGGAGAAGATTTATCTATGCAAAAATTGTTTAAATATAATTTTCACATAAGTATACTGGTGTATTAAGACTCCTTAATAATCGATCTATAGGCCGATACAAAATTTCATTTTCTTTAAATTTTTCATCTCAAACTCACTTTTCAAATAGGTACATACTTATTTGAGTTCATTAGGAGTCAGATTGATATTTAAATCAACTTATACTGCAATAATAACATATACTATTTTATGATCTTTTATGAATACAAATAAACATAGCGTATTATTCACATATCTTTCTTTCAATAAACATTTACTCAAACAATCATACCACATGTCCATATTGCTTTAATCCATACATAGATTTTTGCAATTTAATTAAATATATGTCACATATTTAATGTGCATTCATTTATGATATACTTAGTCTTTCTGGAACTCTTATTGCTTTCATAAGGCATACAATAAGCATTTCATTAACTGCCATATTAATTAAGTATCAGAACATGATCATTTCTATAATAAGAGAATTATTTTTCTCATAGTCAATGATAGAACAAGTCTAGCTCTACTTTAATTGTCTCATTACATGATGATCAATCATATTTATGCTAATATTCAGTTATACTTATAGATTCTGAATCTATATTTTCTCTTGTAACAGCAAGAGCTACTGTTGAGGCAAATTCATCGTCAATGATAATTAAATTTTATCAACTCTTTCTTATATCACAAAAATAATTGAGATCTCATAGTTTTTATTTATATGATTATCAACTCATAAGCCATATCTGGAGGATCTAATTATTCCGTTGTCTCAATCTGTGTCTTATAATTGATTATAACTCTTTGACTGAGATCTTCCTTTTTAGGAGGTTTCTCTTCAGGAGATTTAATGAGTAGCACTGCTTTTCTTTTCAGCAGATTTTTGTCTTTAGTTTCAATTTACTATCTACGCTTCTGGCGTGTAGTGAGATTGATTGACTTTCTATTTGCAATTGGAATCACAACCCTTACTAGGGTATTAGCAGTTGTAATATGAGACTTTGTCACTTTTTTAACATCTATAAATGCATTTGGTAGTTAAGTTGCAATTTGTTACAACTGTATTATTTTGTGAATTTATGGTTCACTCTAACTTGTATATGGATCAAAATTATTTAAAGGGTTTTTCTTCTAATAAATTTATCGACATTCTTTAGCACTGCAGGTGCTTTTTCTCCCCTAATGTCGAAAAATATGCCTCATCAAAATAAATTCATAGTCTCTTTTGTGGACTTATTATCACACATTGAGATAGATTTAATATATTCATGGCACAAAAAAAAAATTACGGCTCATATCCTTATACAAGTTTCAAGGGAAAGTATATATGATGTACACAATGACATTCATGCCAAACTTTCAAGATTTAATTATTGAACTATAAGTTCAATGTTTGAACTGCAGATTTAAAGCAATATATTGTACATATATACTAGGAATAAAACAGTAATGAAATAACTTATTATAATACACAACTTATAAAATCCTTGCAGATTACTCCTTCAAGGAGTTTACATAAAATCATTAATATTGAATTGAGTTGTGTCCTCTACATAGGTGGCTCCTATTTCAGAATCTTATGATTTACCAAATGATTTATAGCATTCATTTCAGGAAATACAGTTGTACTAGTAGATATTATTTGATGATTTCTTGTTAACAATTATTCTTTCAGAATTCTCATTATCTACCAAATGATTTATACATTCACTTCAAGGAATGCAGTTGTACTAGTGGGCATTGTTTGATGATTTCTTATTAACAATTATTCTTTACAACCACTAGAAAAATAATATTTGCAAATTTTCACTTTTTATACTGCTACTACAGGAGCATGTAACTTTATTACCACACATTTTCAGCTGTGAAGTAATTTTAAACATGGTTGAATTATATTTTGAAATAGACTTTAAGTCTTATAGGCGTAAATTTAGCCAATTATATTAAGCTTATGATAATATCACATATTTCAAGTGATTATATCTATCTTTAAAACTCTTCTAGAAAATATAAAAATCATTAATAGTGAGATATTCAACCTTTAAATCCTCATTTAAATGAGGTTTAAGTAGATAATAGTTTTTGCTTTTGCTAGCATCTAAATACATTTCTTATCAACAACTCACGTTAAAAATTATTCCCATTGAATTCAAGAGCATATAAAAATTATCAATTAAACTTTAAATCACTATACTTTACTTTATTTAAATGACTTAATTTGCATATATTTAAAATATATCTAAATAGACCAATCAGAAAATAAATTAATATTAATTTTAATAAACATTAAATTCATAATTTATCCTACCAAGCAAAGGTAAGCACTAATTATACTTCTCTATATCAACATAAATCCAACAATATATGCAATCCGGAAATAAATTCATTAATTTACAAATTAACAAAACCATGTTACTTATATAATTTATATTCATCTTATCTCAGATTTAAATCTCTAATTGCTTTCACATCTAATACATATTGATATAAGTAAAATCAAAACATATATAATACACACAACTTTCTTGTAGGTTATTCAACTAACAAATATATATATATATATATATATATATATATATATATATATATATATATATATATATATATATATATATATGAGATGTGTATTGTCCATAAAACAAATTTTGAGTTGAGATGCTAAGACCGAAAGATATGTAATAATATATACATTAGTAGAATCGATCTCAATTTAATGAATCAAGTAAATCTATTAATATGAATGCAAGATCAACCTTTCCCCACAAAACAGGTCAATCAATCAATAAATAAATAATTTAGGGTCGAATTTCATGCAAAAAAAAAAAATTGTAAGCCATGACTTTAAAACTATGTATAAAATGTGTTGTTATAATTAATAACCAATTAAAAGTTGCAATTTGGTTGGTTAATCAGATAGGCCATACCCATCATTCCAATACATATAAACAACAATGAAACACCCAAAACAGAAAAATCAAAGTAAAAGGGTTTACCTTAATATTATGGCCATACACAGGTACTTTATTGACATCCAATTTATTCAATGCATGTAGCTTAAATCAAATTTATTAGTTATTCAGGAACATAAAATATCAATTTTTTAGGGATATCTATTTTATTTATTTCAATACCCGAATGAGTGATACTAGTATAAATAATTCTTACTCGTGATATTGAGAGCCATTAATTAACATTGTCTAATATAAAATCAGTCTTTTAAAGACTTGTAGACAATGCATTTAGTTTTTCAGGAACATTTAATGATTATTTAATGAATTTATATTTGTTTATTTTGATTAGTTTTTCAGGAACTATATAGAATATCAGTTCTTCAGGAACTGTAGATAATATCAGCTCTTTAGGAATTGTAGATAATACAAGTTCTTCAAGAACTATAGGAAATACCAGTTTTTCAGGAATTATAATTATTATTAGTTCTTCAGGAACTCGTAGCTTAGTTATTTAATTAGTTCTTCAGGAATTATAAATAATACTAGTTCTTCAGGAACTACAATTTAAAATATAATGCTAGTTCTTTAGGAACTCATAACTTAGTTATTTATTTAATTAGTTATTTAAGAACTATAAATAATACTAGTTCTTCAGGAACTAGTATTTAAAATATAATGCTAGTTTTTTAGGAACTATAATTTAATTGATTAATTATTAAATAGTATATCAAATCTTTAAAAATATAAAAAAACAATTTGAGATAAATGATTGTAAGAGAGAATAAAAAGAAAAAAAAATGATTTCTTCAAATTAATTAGCCCAGTATGTTCAAACGATTTCTTAAAAAAACGATTTAGTTTTTTTTCTTAAAAAAAATGTATTTGATACATAAATATTAATAATAATAGTAATTAATTAGACAAAAATTATTTACCATAAATCTTGAATTTTATTTCTTCAAATTTTTCGCCTTAACTGGGTTGTAGCAAATCACAAGCTATCCAAAATTATGAACAATATTGTAGAATGATTCGTGCTGATAACGTGTTATAAATAAAATGGAGAAGAACATGAATAAAGAATATAGAAAAGAAAATAGTTTTTCTAGTTCATTCATTTAATAGTATTAGGCCCTTTATATAGAGTACAAAAGAGAAATAAATATGAAACTTTTTCAATAAGGAAAATACAATCAAAACTAATATGAAAACTAGAATATTTATGTATATGGAAAGACATTAATCAAATCTTATAATATATCATAACAAATATTCATATAAAAAATATATATAATTATATTAACTAGACAGATGAAATAAAAAATAATGTTTATCTAATTATAAGTTTAGCTTTAAAATTGAAAAAAGAAAAATGAGTTGGCTTTAACATGAAGATCCATAAAATTGGTTTGACCTGAATCGAACCATAAGTACTGAGAATCAAATTGAACGAACCAAAAAATTGGTTATGTTAAATACAAATTTTCATTATTTTCGATTTGGTTTTGGTCCTCTAATTTTTAAGAATCGAGAATTTCAGTTTGATTCAATTCTTTTTCAATAATCAAGTTGAGTCAAACTGTGCACAACCTTACTTGTAATATATTTTTTTCTTACTTTTCATATTGCCACTATAGAAATAAGCACAAGGTAAAGCTTTTTTTTTTTTTTTTTTTTTTTTTTCTAGATTAAAGCAGTTTTGTGATATTAGAGTTTTTTTAAATTATGGTACTAGTTAAAATAATTTAAATTGTAATTAAAATATATTAAAAAATATTAATCTTTCAATATTGGAGCTTAAAATAAAGGTTGTCACATTAATAAAGGTTTATATATGCACAAATAGGGGGCTGTTTCAAATATTTTGAAAGCCCTGTGTTAATTTAAAAATTAGACTCTAAGAAAATGAGAAAAAAATTCCATTATAGTAGAGAATCGAAAACATTGTACATTTGATCAATTTCTTTTCAGTTCTGATTTTTGAATAACAATTGTCTCAATTGGATCAAATTTTATTTGCGGTTTTTTATAAAAAAAATAAAAAACACTCCAACAAATTTATTAAATATGAGAGTGTTAAAAAATGTTAAGACTGAGTTAAATATAAAGAAGGAAAAATTTGACCGTGTACACAATAAATTTTAAGTATTTATTGTTTAATTGAAGAGAGAATCAAATAAACTGTTTTACTTATGTGAAATCAAAGATATATGAGAACGTTGCAAATTGGAAAGAGATACGAGAAAAAATCATTAATGATTTTGTGGTAAATAAGAAAGAATTAATATGAAAAAAATTAAGATAATAAAAGACTTTAACTTAAAATTAAATTACTGAAGTTTAATATTTATAAGCCCCTAAAATTTGAGGCCCTATGCAAATGAATATTTTGCACATGTGAGTAGCTGGCCTGTATATATATATTTATCTATATACATATAGAGAGAGATAATTTTATATATATAAAATTAAAATTAAAATCAGAGATAATTTTATATACATAATTATTAAAATCAGACCAGATCAATTAATTAGACCAGTTAAACAAAGAACTGGACTATTGATTCAGTTCAAAATTTTAAAAATCGGATTTAGCTAAACGACATCATTTTGATATAAAAAATTAAAAATAAAAGAAAAAATTTAAAAAAATAAAAAACTGATTGAATCATTAAATCAGATTAATCTGATAATGAACCGATGAGAAGATCGATTCTGGTTCGATTTTAAAAACATTTCTTAAAGCCATAGAAAATGTTAATCGGTTAGGTATTGGGTATAAAGCAAAAAATTTCCCAGAATTTCGATCTCCCACGGCAATCGACCATAGGTAAGAAGGAATGATTCAACCACTCACTTCTTCTCTACAGCCGCTCCACAACGGATTTTCATTAAAAAGGCAATAAAGTCCAGTACGTATGGCAGTAGTACACAATCCAATAGCAAGGTTATTTTTGTCTTTTCATAAGTTTGCTATTGACTCAAAACGAGCACTATCACATTTGTTATATCCAAGACAAACTGCCATGTCACCGGCGATAAAAAAATTATCTTCTTAATCGAATGGCCAAAAGCGATAACCGGTTTAGAAATTAGAACAAATTTGCTTAAAACCTTGAAAAAGAAAAGGAGGAAAGCAATAATCAAAAACCAGAAATGGCTTGCAGGACAATTATGCGCTGCTCATTGTTCGTAGCAGAGCCATGGAGACCACTTCATAACCAAAATCGAGCCTTATATTCGCTATCGTTTCCATTAACAAGTCTTAAATCAAGCACTTATGGATTTTGTCGAAGAAGAAGAAGAAGAAGCATTAGTGCTCGCGATTTCCACTTTGGGAGACCAAATCATCTCAATTGCTCAGCTTGTAATAGTGATAATTATGGCACTTCAGCTTCCGAAGATGACCAGGACCAAGGCCCGCCTCAAGAAGCTGTTCTTAAAGCTATTTCAGGTTCTTATTTCAACATTTTCCTTTTAAATTACAATTCCTGATAATATATATATATATATATATATATATATATATATATATATATATATATATATATATATATATATATATATATATATATTGCAAGTGAATTTATTGGTGTATTGATTTGAATAATTTTGCTTATGTTTGGATACAGAGGTGTCGAAAACAGAAGGGAGGGTTGGGCAGACCACAAATGTGGTTATTGGAGGTACAGTGACAGATGATTCTACTAATGAATGGCTTGCTTTGGATCAGAAGGTACCCATTTATTGCTTTCTCCTGATTCTCACTCTTATTTCGTTTATTATTATCTTGTACAGTGTTCTAATGTTGCTTGTGGGTTTTATTCTAGATTATGTATTTGTTGTAGTTAAAAGTATTAAACCCCGCTTATAATACTTAAGTGCTTGGATTTTTTTTTTTTTAAATCGTGAAAAGAGATTTTAGATGATTTGAATTATGACTTTTATTAGTTTGCCAATAATCACTTCCGCTTGTCAGGTAAACTCATACCCAACAGTTAGAGGGTTTACGGCGATTGGAACTGGAGGTGATGATTTTGTGCAAGCTATGGTTGTTGCTGTTGAATCTGTAATTCAGAGACCAATTCCTGAGGTATATAAATATTTTGTTTTCTTTTTTTAATCCCAGTTTGCTGCAAATCAATTTGAATATGAGGATTTTTGCTTACTGATGCATCGAATGGAATAAAATTTTAAGGTGGCATGTATCTTGCATTCCATGTCACTCTTTAGTTTTTACATTTTCTTAAAGCATTTTAGATTCCTACAGTTCTTTGAAAGCATTTTGTAGGTTATTTTATTTATCCTTTGCTTTAAATGAGTGCCAGTTGTTAAGATACAGACTAATGAAATATAACAGAAAATGGGTATGAGATGAATGAACAATTTGTTAGCCAGCAGCTTGCACTCCTGACTGGAATTGGAAAGATGTTACTTTAATGCACACAGTAAATAGAGCTGTAGAAATTGATAGCAATTGAACAATGGTGCCTGTTGTCTGCTAATGCAAAGTGAAATACTTCATGTTTACATTTCATTCATGCCAGATCAGATTGGACAACATTGTATGGAATGATCATTTACATTGGTGATGATTAGTGGCTCACCTGATTTGATTAATTGATTTCTAGTGTTGATCACCGTATTTACTGATTGAATTCATCCAAATCTGAATTGTGCGAATGAAAGAAAGATATAGTTGGCATCTAAAGAAAGATATAGGTGGAGATGCCTAGTCACTACAGCAGTGGGAAATATATCAAAAATATTAAATAATATGTAATTGCTAGACCAATATGATATTTTATTGCATAAAGACTAAAGGAGATAAAGTAGAAACTGTATGATCTCGATCAACTTAAGATATTTTGGTTACTTGTCCAAGACTTGATATGTTAGTTTTAAGAGCATCCACAATGGATTACACTTTTGGGGGATATAGCATATGCCACATCATCACCTCATTATCCCCTCTCCCATTACACTCTCCCCCACAATTGATTACACTCTAAAAAGTATGATAATATGGGCTCACAATCAAATCCCACATTATTTTAGTAGCATGAGCTACTTTTTTTTTTTTTTTTAATTGGCCATTATACAGTTAATGGGTATTATACGTGTAATACCTATTTTACTCCCATAATGAGGGGAGTGCAATGGGTTGGAGATAGTGGGACTCGTTACACTCCCATTATCCCCATTATGGATCACCTAAGAAAACAAGGTTTTCTGGTGTCAGATGCTGTTTGGAACAAAATTGATGCTGCTGTGGTGATGATGATGGGCTTCACCTTCATGATAGTGTGCTATTGGCTATTTTCCCTATGAAATAAGTTCAAGTTTCAGAAATAGGATGTTGTCTAAAGTTATTTTTTACATTACAGGAGGTGTACCAAAAAACCATGTTTCATAAAAAGCAGGGCTGAGGCTGTGATTTGAAATACATATAGGACTAGAATATGCAGAAAACATAAATCTTTTTGTAGCCCTCACTGTGATAACAAGGGAGTGCCAATCAAAATAAATGTCTTAGCCATACATCGGTATTGCCCCATTTTCTTGCATAAATTGTTGGGGCTTAGAGAATATATTCAAAATATAGCTTGTGTCAAGTATTAGGAGTCTGATTATTTTAACTGATGAGTTTAGATAGATACCAGATGCTTTAGCAGTTTTTGATAATTTTCTCTTCTTCCTGTAGCTATATTACTTGCAGCTGAAAAAAAAAAAAAAAAAGAGTATTTTTCCCAATCTTTTTTATTCCAGACGCACAAATTCCGATGACTGACTTTGCCGTGGAACTGCAATGGGAACAATTATAACCTTTTTAGAAAAGATAGTTCAATTGCTGACTGACTCTCATTAAGGATCTGTATAGAATTTGGTTTTCATGCTCTGACTTTTTGTCTCTTATACAATGTGACATGGATTCATATTAAAGAAAAATGTTTTTGTTACTTTTCAAATTATTCTCCATGATTGCAATGTCAAGAATTGAGATGTCTCTGTATTTAATTGTTAATGTCGCTGTATTTAATTGTTTTCTCTTTCAAATGCTTGCTTGTCCTGAAAAGTCTTTTGCTATTTGACAAATATAACTGCTAATCAAGGTAAATGTGATTTGATATGCACACACATGTTGCTATTTTTTCTTCGACTGCTGAATTTGTGACAAGCAGTTGAAATTAGGCTCCTGTAGTGTTTTTAATTGAGAACACGTATCTAATTGAAAGAACCATTTTGCCAGGGTCAAGTGAAGCAGAAAGTGTCATCGAGGGGCAAGTATGTGTCTGTCAACATTGGTCCGGTTCATGTTGTATCCAGCGAACAGGTCACTTTCCCTCTCTCTCTCTGTGTCACACACACACACACCAAAAAAAAAAAAAAAAAAAAAAAAAAAAAGGAAGTATCAATGAAGCATCATTTTTCTTCTCTATGGAAACCTTAAAGTTTTAATTTATAGAGATTGATATGCATACAGCTCCAGATCTTCTAACACCTCCACTGCCAAAAAAGGAAAGAGTAACCAAATTGGGAAAAGGGTGGGGGGGTGGGGGGCGGCGCATCTTATAATCCATTATGGTATCAAGCAAACACCAAGTAAATTTTGTTTGCTGTTAACAGATAATATGCTGTATATTTTCTGCCTTCCTATAGACAAAAATAGATGAAACTTTGTTGATAAGAACTTTTTGTGTTGCTTTCCAGGTCCAAGCTGTATACAATGCTATGAGGAGAGATGATCGGATGAAGTACTTCTTGTAGTAGGAAAATCATTTTGTTTTGTATAGAATACTAATCATGTGGGGCTTTTATGATTGCCCACTTTCCCTGAATTTCTTTACTGTCACCTAGTTAGTTATGTTCTTTGATTAACCAATGTGGGGCTGGCTGGTGAAGAAATCATGATTCAGTGTGATCTGTTCTATACCTGCAGAAGATGTATATCATTGTGAGTCAATAGTAACATAGTAGGACACAAATTTGTCTATTCGTTTTTTGCAATCTCATGCTCGATTGGCCCTAGATAATTTGGTTATGGATGAGCATTAGATTGAGCAGGTGAAATGAACTATATTTTTTCATTTTAACTTTTATTGTTTCAATTACTTGGGGAGGCTATACAGAGTTGTTTTGAATGCATTGAAAGAATGACTCAGCTATGTTGCAGCTGTTTCTTGTTGAGAGTCCTTGAAGTATGGAGAATGTGGAACTAGCGGGTAAAGTTTGGCCCCCGCTAATTTGCCCTAATAGCAGGTAGCTGGACTTTCATAGGCAATAGCCCATCTTGTGTCCATGTAGTTGCATCTTTTCATTCCTATTTCAAAGAGTGTGCTTCCTAAACTATCGATTTTGATCATATACGGAGTTGGCCATGTAGGACTGCTGGATGTGATTTTGTTCTTGCTCATTCGGTAAGAAACACTTCAGCCCAAGCTGCATTTCATTGCTTCTATTATCTAGATCTTGCTGGTTCTAGTTAAATTTCTTATCCCATTTGGAATTATTTGATTATTAGTTGTCATTGGTCGGGTTTACTTTTTGTGAAGCACTGTTTCTCGTGGCATTAGTCAAGTAGACGTTTGCCCTTATGTCATGAATTTTTGGTGACTTGTTATCATGTAGATTGAGGTGATATTTTTGTATTTAAGAAGTCATTATTTGATGTTGATTGGAGGCATGCACTGAGAGTAGTGGTTGAGAAATGCTTCTCAGATGCTATTTAAATTTCAAATGCATTGTAGTCAGTGTTGTTGGTTATTGGCAATTTATTTTACCTAACTTTCACTCGTCTTATGGAACAATTTAGAGAGGTCAAATGTTTGCCATTTATGCCTAGTTTTGTCATTATGAGGCCAGTTGAACTTCATATTTGAATGCAAATAAGGATAATGCATTATATAAATTGTGTAAAAAAAAATTTAACCCAAATTAATGTAATTTAAACACATTATATAGTAAGAAATAAATAAATTATAATTGCTCTTAAATATATCATAAATTGTGTCATAAAATTATATGACTATTCTTATTATATCATATACAATTGGATTATTTAGAATTATCCTAAAAATAAATATGAAATTTATTTCATTTGTAAATCAAATAAATTTTTTTTTATGAATTTTAATAAAAGTTATTCATAAATAAATCTCATAAGTCGATTAGTTTTATTCAAATTTGTAATCTTATTAATTTAAAGTTCATTTGCAAAATTTATCAAAATTTTGATATGATTTGGTTCACATATAATAAATTTCAAATGAATTTTTATTTATAGCAACACAAAACATATAGATTTGCAAATGAATTTCATAAAATTCGATATAAGCTATAATTGTTAATGTGTAAAACTTAATACAATTCCTCGATACACTGTGTATCACTTAGCATTGTTTATAGGTATCATACCTCTACCATTTGTATATATATTTATATTTCAAAGGCTAATGATAGGGGTACGATTGGGCATGAACATATACATATATGCAGAGATAGAGAGATAGAGAGAGAGAGACTATAAATAATATGTAAAATTCTAATACGTAAGTGACAAGAAGAATCACTTAGGCCGATGACCTTTAGCTCAATGCGAATAATTCAAATCTTTTAATAGATTCTTAATTCTCCAGGATGCCACAAAGTAGTAAGGGACCTATATGTTGTAAATTAACAATAGAAAATTTTCTAATATAATAGTAGTTCCAATTTTCAAATTAGTCATAGACTGGCTCCATGACCAGTCTGTCTCATGTCTCTAAAAGATTCCCACTCTTTTCCAATTTTTATGACATGCCTCCCACCAGCCAAGTAGATCATAACCAAGTTGTCCAAGTTCCAACGTCCTCAAATGCTTTAGCAGTCGTTTTCTCTGTTAATTTTATAATCTTGGTGACTTGAGCATTTTCTATTTTTGATAAATAATATTCAAGTTGTTGTTACCGTTTCATAGCTTTATATCTGTATTTGCATCTCAGATTGATAGAGGTAGGCAAGTAGTCCAAATCTATTATTATTTTTATTGGTTTTTTATTCTGTTCAAAGGAGGGAGATGGAAAATTTGAGAGTTTGACTATAATTAATTATACTAAATTAGTCTGATAATGAAATTAAATTATTATAGGAATATGCTAAATTCGCCCCTCCAGAATTTGACTAGCACTTGCCCAATTATCGGACAAGATTCATTTTTTTTAAATTATGAAATAATTAACTCTCTGTTTCATAGTTCCATGTTGCAGGAAAATGCTGTCGTCATTAGTAAGTTTTTCTCTATTTGTCCTGATTCCTTTAATAATTAGCCCAAATTTAATCGATTTCTGATATAGATTTTGTTTATATTGGTATTTGCTGGTCTTGACTATCTACCTTTGTGGCTCTGTTCTTTCTCCTTTCCCTATAATTCAGTCTTTCTTGACCTTTTAAGTACTTTAATAAAGGATCAAGAATCATGGTGAGTAATACAGAACAACTTGTTCTAAATGGCGAATCTAAGGTATACGTTCTTTTCTGTTGATTTTTCAAGAATTTTTCTTAGCCTCCCTTGTATTTTCTTGCATTAATTTCAAATATATGTGGGTTTTTTTTTTATTTGTAAATTTTCAGGATATGATAGAAGCTAAACTTCAAGAACCTGAAGCTTCTATATCCAATAATTCACCAATACAAAATGGCAGACCAACCAGCATGGTTATTAAGGTAAGTCCTACCCTATTTTCTTGCCTATTATTATTAATATTTTTTTTTCCTTTGATAAGTTAATTTCCCTCTAATTTGATTCAAGTTGTTTTGCCTTGATAATTATAACAGAAAGCACATAGACTGATTCCAGCTCACCTGATAGCTGAAGCCATATCAACTCTCAGAGGACTTGACCTGAGATGGTCTGGACCCATAACTCCTAGTGAAATGGAGTATGTAAGACAGTATGTATTCGCCAAATATCCTCAATATTATAATGGAATTATTGAAGGAGGAAACGCAATTGATCTCAGCAATCTCTCTGTCAATGAAGAATCATCAGAAATTATTCCTGATGAAAAGCGCAATTCCCCCAAAAGTATGTCTTCTTCTCCTTCCTTCACTCGTAGCCTCTCTGATATTGACAAAACTCAGTTAGAAAACTCGAGACTCCTCGATATACTTACCAAGAAAACTTCTCTTCAAGGGAATTTCATTTCAATCCCAGAAATTCAAGCTCGAAACCGGGCCTTGAAACATTGTGGCCTTAGTGAAGATGACTATTTGGTCATTTTCATTCCGAATTATAGGGATGCTATGGTGATGATTGGAGAGAGTTACCCTTTTTTTAAGGGCAATTATTATATGACCATACTTGGTGAAGAAATTGACACTATTAGGGAATTTGCAATTCATAAGGAATCAAAGGTAGTTCCAATGCCAGAAACTTGGTTGGACCTGAGAATTAAAGGCTCACAGCTTAGTCAATATTTTAGAAGGAAGTGTAAATACACACCTAAGGGGCTTTTTTCATATCCAGTTATTGTAAATGGGACTAGATATTCTATGCATTGGATTTCAGAGGCGCATAGAAATTCTTGGCATGTTCTTCTTGATGCAACTGGCTTGGTTTTCGGGGAGGACCGGTTAGCTCTTGCCCTTCACCGACCAGATTTTGTGCTGTGTACACTTAATAATACACATGCTCAGCCTTCAAAAATCACCTGCCTCTTGGTCAGGAAAATAGCATTCGATACCTCAGCATCTTTGGCTTAGGTTCTGATTGGAAATTGCTGGTAAAATAAGAGATGACCTTTACTACTCTACAACTGCTCCTTTCCGAAGAAATCCATATTATTATTTATGTTGCATTTTCAGTTCAAACAAAGACAAACATGTGTTTCATTTTATTTTATTCCTTTGTTTCTGAGTGCTTCTCACCCGCTGGGCTAGCTTGCATAAGGCTTGTTTGTTCGTGATTGACTTGTGACATGCTTTTGAAAATTCTGAAGATAATTCTTAATTACTTTTGATAAATCAAAATTTGAAAAAAAAAATATAAAATTTAATTTTTTTCAAAATTAGTTCTATAGGATTCAAAAGGATTTACTAAAAATATTTTAAATTCAATAATAAATACACATTTAATTATAAATTTTTTGAGTGATCATAATTAATTATGATCTATCACATATGAAATTAATTTTCATTAATATGAGCAATAATATTATGGGTAAATATTGTGATTTATACTGAGTATATACACTCAATCAATGTAAATAGAATATGTAGTGAAAATTTAGATACATATTTAAAAAATAAATAAAAGCATAGATTTAGATAAACTTTTTTTTTTAAATTTTAACTAATCATTCAATAATAAATACACATTAAATTATAAATTTTTTAAGTGATCATAATTAAGTATGATCTATCACATATGAAATTGATTTTCATTAATACGAGCAATAATATTATGGGTAAATATTGTGATTTATACTGAGTATATACACTCAACAATGTAAATAGAATATGTAATGAAAATTTAGATATATATTTTTAAAAAAAAATAAAAACATAGATTTAAATAAACTTTTTTTTTAAATTATAACTAATCATTAGCTATATATATGAAGAGCGAATATGCATTTAGTGTAATTAAGAGTTTTTTTTAATACAAATAATATTATTTATTTTGAATTTTATATTTTAAATTTTAAAAGATTAATTATATTCAGAATTAAATTCATTATAATTCGTAAGGTTTAGAAATGAATTTTTAACAAAATATTCATAAATATTTAGGTCACAAACACAAAGTAAGGCCCAATGCTTGTGGGTCCTTTCACGAGTAACTGCAACGTTGTGCCACAGGTCAGGTATGGCTGCAGCCAGACCTGAACCGTGTCTGGCTCTGGATGGATTGAGGTTGATATTCGTGCCAACCATTTTAAACCTTAATTAATGGAGCCGAGAATTTCACCATAATATATTTTATAATATATTTAAACCTAAATATGATGACATGGAAATTAATAATATATTTTTATATTTAATAAAATTATTCACAAAAATATTTTAAATTTTAATCTCAATATAGAGATAGCAATTTGTATCATATCCATGATACATACCTAAATCCTACTTTATCAAAGAGAATAATACCTAAGCTAACTGGAGAATAGATATGGGTAGACTCATATTTGAAAAAATGACATTGGATTTGAGTAGGGTACAGGTAGTGTAATACCCTATTTATACCTATATCTATACCCTATCCGAGCTATTAAGATTATATATTTTATATAAAATTTTATATATTTTATTATTTTATATAAAGTTTTTAGTAGTTTAATATCTAAAATAATTCATATATTTTCTTAAATATAAAAATGTGTTAGAATTTATCTAAATATTCTTAAATAATTTATATTTTAGTCATTAAAATTATGTTATTTTAATAATAAATTTTTAGTAATTTAATAATTTCATTTATATTACTAAAATGTCATTTAATTTAGTTAAATAATTTATTATACCTTATCACTTTATTTATGATAAAAAAGTTATTTTGTATCTTTGATATATAATATTAAATTTAACTCTAAATTTCTTTAATTTTCTCATTTTATCATTCTGCTCATCTTCTTTTCTTAGTTATCTCTTTTTTAAATATCCATTTATTTTATCATTAAAATCACTCTTTTCAAATTATTTGTAAATTTTTCATTTTCAAACTCTTTAAATCTCATTCTATTTTGTCTTTGGTTTTTCCTTTTTTCCTCTGAATTTTCTTTTCTTTTTTTAGATATTATTCTCTATTTGGTTCTATAATTAAATAAGCTTTCATTAAATTAATATTGTTCTATGATTTTTTTTTAGTTTATCATAATTTTAAATGTAAAAATGGCAAAGTAAAAAATTATTTTCACATATTTAAAATGAATCTACTATTTAGATATTTTATGCTTACTATATTTGAAGTTAATATTATTTATGATAATTATTTATTTTCTTTATTAATATTAATTCACTCAATTTTATCTTTACTTATTTTTATATAAAATTATTATTTAAATGCACATCTTAATAATATTTCATTAAATTCAATAACTCATTATGACATTATATTCTTTGAAATTTTAGTATTTATAATTTCATATCAAGTAATCAAATCAAATATCCTAAATATCAAGTCAATTATCCTAAATCACTATATTTTTTATTATACAAATTTATTTTATTTTTTAAATCAAATATTTTAAATTTATGGATATGTTTAAAAATAATTTGATAATTATTCGGGTAATGAGTTATTCGCGGATTATTCGACACCTTATAAAAATAGAGACGAGTTTGCAATTTATTATCCAAATAAAATATTTATAAATATAAATATGAATATAAGTAGACATATATTTTTTTGGATATTATACTACTCTACCGATTGGCATTTCTATCTCAATCTACATGTGATGAATTTTATGATAATCATAATATGTATTTTTTATTGAGTGTCCCTTTAAAATAAAAAATAAAATAAAATAAAATACCTCCTGGTAAAAGTACTCAAAGTTAGATTGCACAAAACTTCTAAATATCCACGTTTTCTTATTGGACACGTTCCAAATACTAAAATTTTTAGAAACTCTAGGAAATTTATAATATATTTTTAGAAAAACTTGAAATATATATTTTATTATAAATTTTAATATGATATTTTAGCTAATAGAAAATTAATAATAGTAAATAAATAAAAGGAGAATTGGAAAATAAATCCTAATATATTTTTTTCCATTCTCTACTCTTATATTTTTTTTGAAATGTTTCAGTCTTTTTACATACAAAATACATATTTTATATATATATTTTTATATAATATTTTCTTAGCTTTTCATATCTTATTTTTTTTAGATATGGACATATTATGGTGTCTTATCATATCGTGTTTCATTTTTATTTCTATTTTTATGCAATCTAAAATGAAAGTATCAATATACAAAGAATAATTTTTTTTATTTAATAGTATTAGAGTCATTTTTAAAAATATAAAATATTAAGTTTGAATTTTAATCAAAGTCATATTTTAAAAAATGATTAACGCAAGTATTTTGATATTTTCACTTTATTTTTCATATTTGAGAATTAATATTAATAATATATCTCATTTGTATATGTAAAGTACTAATTTATTAAAAAAAAAAAAATCGACATGTATAACTTGAAGTGATAACAATTGTAATTAAACACCATTTTATAATCAAAACTGCTAATTTTTTAAAATTTATCTATTAGAAAAACTCTTACAATTAAAAAGAACTTCATATTGGAGAGTTCCAAAAGTCAAAGATGAATAACTTGCTTTTATTATTATCACTTTCTTATAGCTTTAGGTTTAATTTAATACACGCAACCGCGGGACATAAACGTCACTGTAAGCAGGCAAGACTCACTCCAAACAGTATCATTTTAAAAAGATTTTTTTTTTTTATTATTCATTCATTTCTAAATTTATACTTTTACATTTAGTATAAATAAAATTTATTTGAAATTTTTATAAAATTTATCACATTCAAATCAAAATTTGTAAATGAATTTTAAACCATTCAATTTTTTTCTCTGTCAAGATTATAAATAGTAACAACTTGAATTTTGAGGTGAGTTTTGTAAAATATCAATTCGATCCGTTTAAAAAATAAAATATGTCTCACTTTAAATTAAGTAGATGATATTATTTTTATATTTTTTAATATTATTTTCTCATTTATATTTATATATATATTTGACATATTTATATAATATAATTTAAATTTCATATAAAAATAAACTATAAATAAAAAATAAATTAAATATATATAATAGCAAAAATAAAATAAAATATATATAATATACATAATAAAGTGAAATTTGAATTGAATTATATCATTTCCTAAATTTAACTCGAATATAAATCAAAATATTCATTTTATCTTATTTATTAAACGGAAAAGATATTACTCTATCCTACTTAAATAAGATATCCAATGTATGGATAAAGTTATCATCCATACACTGGATGCAGGGTCATTCTAAGCTTAGACATAGTTTTGCCAATTTCAGAAGAAAATGGCCCGACCTTGCCTTTCCCACCACCAACAACCTGAAAATAGTGCAAAAGTCTAATGCGATTGTCAATCTCTCCACCACTCACGCAATTAGTGCACTCTTTATTTCTTAGACACATCTTCATTGAATCGGACACTCCAAAAATAACTTCATACAGTTGAATTTAGACATTATTATTAGACTATTAAATTAGTATGTTAAAAATTCATTAATGGTCGTGAAGTAAATATCTATTTTCTTGATTTTGAAAAAAATATCATTAAAAAATTAATTTTATTCATAAATAAGTGACCATTTAGCAATCTGATAAAAAATTGATAAAATGATTAATTTACCTTTTTATTTTCTAAGTATAAGAAATGTTTTTTTAATTTATACTATAATTAATAAGAATTTTTTTGACAATTTATAATAAAGTTATTACTACTTTAAAAATAGTGATTTTTTTCTTAATAGTCACTTTTTTCAGAATAAAAATAATATATGGGATTAAAAAATAATTTTAAACTAAAAATTTTTTTATGTACGCTAAATGTATAGTCTTATATTATATAGTGACTCTTATTTATTTTTTATCTAATAAAAAAAATACTGATATCATTTTTTTATTTAATATGTTCTTATCTCATTCAATTAATATATATATTTTATATAAATAAGTATACTCTTCTTTTTTTCTTCGATCTATGGATCTTGCATTTCTAATTTTTAAGCTATTAAAGATTTTGTAACAAATTAATTAGTAAATTATGTGATTAACTTTGAAAAATTGATTCGTATTCAATTTTTTTAATGCTTTGAAAAAAAAATAAAAAACATTTTATTATTCATATGCTCAAATCTAACTTCTGGTAATGCTCAATTTATTTGATGATAAATTTAAAATTTGAATCTTATAGTATAATAAATAAAATAAAATAAAATAATGTACGGTAGAGAGTCAATTGTCCACAAACAGACGCTGAAAAGTTATAGAAATTCAGATAAAATAAATGTAAAGCCAATGCTCCTTCATTTATAGATACTGCCACAAATCACACCACCCCCCACACAGGCCAGGCGATAGCAAAACATCTTTTCAACACTCAGAAAAGAAAAAGGTCGTATCCTACGGCTACAAATCCTTTTTACCTATTTTACTTTTAGATCAAAGGTCTTCGCAGATCAATCTGTCCCGTAATAATAATCTAAAAAAATAAAATTTTTTCGTATTTTCTCTGTCCTATAATAATTAATATTAATTATTATTATTATATAATTATAAACCCAAAAAAAAAACAAAAATTAATTAAAACCAGGGCGCGTTCTAGCAAAACCATTCGCCGCCTGTATCACCGCCTTGGCTCACATTAGCTGCAGCTGGTATTTCAAAATGCCATAGCCTACCTACAGCTTTTACTAGATATTTTCTGCATAAAAACTCCTCTGCATACACCTTTTCCACTTTCCGGTCTACATCATGCAAAAATACATGCGTTACACCAGATCCTTTTCTAGTTCTCGCCATAACCGCAGCTGAAAATATCGCCGCCATTCTCCCTGGGGCCTCGGCGAAATAACCTCTTGGAGCGTCGATCATGATTAGATCCCATTCCTTGTCGTACACCTCATCCGGTAACCCGGTTAACGCTAGTTTACAGTTATAGTTGCCACGTAAATATGCTTTCTTTGGAGAACAGTACGGTTCGCTCTTGTAACCGGAGAGAAGCTGATCCGCCTCCTGGAGCTGCGTCCGGTACTGCACGGTGTGCGCTTGAAGAGTAGGGGCGGTCTTGAGAACGGTTTGGACCCATTTAAGGTCTTCTTCGAGGAATATGGTGGTGCCGCGTGGATTAAAAGAGTTCCACATTAAGGAATCGTGACCAAGACCGAAAACGAGAAAGTTGCAGGGAGCGAGAAGCTTAAGAACGTCGAAAGTAACGGAGATTTCGGCAAAGGATTGTTGTGGAACCACACGTGAGGTGGCGTAGTGGAGGATTGCTTGAAGTTGGATCGGCGTGGCGGCGTAATCAGCCGTAGCACGGGCGGTTTTGCTGGCTAAAGAACAGCGAAATGTGGTGTCAATGGAACGGGTGAAGCCACCGGATAAAACAAGCGCGCCGGCAATTAGACCAGCGATGACTAATCCGAGAAGCCAAGACTTTTCTGGGAGAGAATGCCGATTCTTCATGTCTGTTGAAAGAATAAATGGAAAATTTTTTTTTTCTGTTTGTGGTGCGAAAAGAACGAGAGTATGTCTGATATCTCCTCTGTTTTTGGACTATTATATGCTATAGAGAGAGAGAGAGAGAGAGAGAGAGAGAGAGAGAGGAGGATTTTTTTTTTTTTCTAATGGAACATTAACACCTGTAACACCGATAAGATGGGAATGGAAAACTTGTTAGGTGAACCTAGCATGACGCCATGAATCTTTTTTTTTTTTTTTTTTGTGATTGTGTTTTAACTATATTAATATTTTATAATTTAAATACTCCATAAATTAATAATTTTTACTAATTTTTTTTTCAATTTCAACTTTGTTAACAATTAAATTAATAATTTTGATAAAATAACGAGACAATACTTATTTTCAAAATCTTACATTACATAAACTCTTAGATCTCGTTCATATCGTAAATCATATTTTCTTAAAATATAAATCTATGTTATTTTTTTAAATATCAGTTATATTAAAAATATTAATATAATTAAATTATACTTACAAATCAAATAAATATGACTTTGTTTATATTTCTTAAATTTTTAGCCTTATTTTATTAATAGAATATTTTATATTTTTATAAAATATAATAAATTTTTAATTGATTAAATGAGTATTATTTTTAATTATAAGTACACTCGATAAATTAATAAATTGTTAAATTAACTATTAATTAATATATCTTTAAATTAGTTTATATGGCTTCAAATTTATTAATTTATAGAGATTTTATTGCAATTTAAAGCATAAATTTTTAAATTTATTTTAATTGTTTTTATAAATTATAATATGAGAAATATTAAAAAATATAATTTTTTCTAAATCATGATTTTTTAATATTTAAATAAAGTAAATATAATTTGATAAAACAGTTTAACCACGATGCTAAATACATACCAAGTGAATCTCAATGTTTGCATGCAAACTTGTTTAATCTTCGTTTTCACTTTTAATCATGTAAATTATTAATTTATTGCTTATGTATTATTTTATAGAAAGCAAACTAATGTGGAAAATTATATATGAAAATTCTTATATAGGAAACGATAACATCATTTATTACATTATGAATGTGTGTAATGAACTATTAAATTACGAGTATATAGAATAATTAATTGAAAACTTATCTATATTCTACATAATTGATATATCAAAAATATTATACAATATGGTTAATAATAATATTAATATTGAAGGTACATCTACTTATATTTAGAAATCATACTTAGGGAAACTATTAGATAGATAAATTTTTATATGTTCTTGTAAACAAATTAGGTAATTCAGATTAAAAGAATCTATTTAAATGTGAAAGATATAGGCGGAATGCATTGAAGAATTCATAAAATTTGCCATTATTATTTCTAAGTTATAACGTTATGGAAAGGAGGTTAATAAAGTTCTGAACCCCATTTTACCATATGATTTCTATCCTAGTAATTGCTCTAACACATTTGATATATTTCTATCTGAAATTTGGGAAAAACCTAGCTGCACCTTGTATACATACTAAGTTTAATAGGAGAATTATATATATATATTAAAAGGATATTAACGTTTTTACACTTAACAATATAACGAGCATATTCGTAATAAATTTTAAAAATATTGCAATAAGTGATTAGTTCAGTATATCTAAAGATAGCTACACCAATTAATAGCTAAGATCTCATTTGGTATGATAAATTTTAAATCAATAAATTTGATTAAAATTCACAAATTTAAACTAAATTCATAGAAAAAGAAATCCACACTCCATGTAAGATTTGAAAATCCTTCATTTTTAAAGGTTTTGGAGTATAATGGATTTTAACAAATCAATTAAATATAACTCAATTTTTTAAATCAAACAAAAAACTGGATTACAATTTATAAATTTTGCAAAATCTGTCACTAAAATCATCCAAAATAAACAAGGCCTCAATTTTTTTTTCTTGAAATTCAATGTATTGATTCATGGGCACAGACCTATATAGCTTTGTGCCATTCTTTCTACCCATAACATGAAATTATTTTATGGTATGTTTGAATAGCATGGATTTGGCCCAAATCTCCTATTTGGATTAGTAGAATTTGTGGATTTGGATTTCAATGAAATACCTATTGAAATTTATTTTTCTAAAATCTTAATATTTCAAATTCCTTTTTTCAACTAGTTATTCCAAATTCTAAATTATCCATCTCCATCTCCTTTTCTCCTTGAATTTGTCTTTTGCTCGTGGTTCTCACCATTTAACAAGTAATTTTTATCTCCTTGTGATTGTGATTCAAACGGGTTGTATTATGATAGCTATTTGGATCTATGAAGCTAATTAGGGTTTTTCATGATTGAACAAAACTATTTTTTAGTCCTCTATTAGGCGCTATTTTATTCAAGGACCATGTAAGATTGTTGTATTACTTTTCTATGTAGCGAAAATATTTATTTATTTTAAGTTTGATTTTTTAGAATATTGAGGTTATGTTTGTGGTGATGTGAGATTTGTTTTTGATAATGTGAATGTGTTGGAGGTGTGGTGGTGGTATCAGTTGATGTTTATGTTATGATGTTTGAAAGTGTTAAACAGTCTGATCATGAGAATTGATTACATCATTATATTTACTTAAAGATGGGACTAGGGATATTGAAATTCTGTAGTATTTTTTATTTTGGGATGTCGAAAATTTTATGCTTTGAGGATATCCTATTATGCAATGATAAGTTAGAACATATGAAAGCTTATATCAAAGTTTGGAATGTATGTTTGTTGAGGTTATGTTTGTGTTCCTATTATCAATTCATCGCAATTGAGGAGAAAAATGAAAGATGACTTCATGAGGATGTTCCTTTTTCCTTCCCATTTTTATGGATGATGAACTATATTTGAATATCTTCTTATGCTTAACTTCATAATGTTAATCATCACGTGTGCCAAAAAAAAAAAAGTTATTGGTATCCATAACCTGTGCAATTGGTTTGGCCCATTTGTGCTTATTATTGTAGAAAATAGATCATGTCCCTTGCTTTTGCATTTCTATGGGTTTTGGGGTTCAAATTTATTAAAACTAGTTCTAGTTCTAAATAAAAACACAAGTTACAAATTAATTTTCTGAATTTAGGAATAGTCTACAAAGCCAATACATTTAGAACCAATGTGTCTTGTATAGTGTTTTTATTGGAACGTGAACATGAATGCTTTATTATTTAGGCAAAAAATGGCTAGTAACCAACAAAATTTGCAAATTTGGAGAAAGCATGCAAGAGAAGAAAAGAGCAAGGAGGAACAAGAACTAGAAGTTGTTATATTTGTAATTAGTTACCTTGCAATTGTGGTTGGAGCATCATATTGCAACAAGTATAGATTAAGGGAAATTTCGTGGGATGAAAATGAACATGCTCTCCGTAGATCTATTTGGATGCAAACATTAGAATGTGAAAAGTACGAGTATTGAGTTATTTGTCTTAACCCAACAATTTTTAAGAAATTATGTGGCATTTTGCAATCTAGAGAAGGGTTGGTGGCCTTGAAAAATGTTACAATTAAAGAAATTGCAGCATTATTTGTGCATATTCTTGCTCATGGAATCAAATATAGATGGGTGAAAGCTAGTTTTGTACATTCTGGGAAAACGATTAGTAGAAAATTTCATGTGATTTTTAAGGCTATAATGAAAATAGGCAAATATTTTATTAAAGAAGTGAATCCAGATGCAAATTATCAAGATAATGACAAGTGGAAATGCTTTTAGGTAATAAAAATTTGTAAATAATAACATTTTTATTTGAATTATTTTTTTAATCCATATAATAAAATTAAAAAAGTTTTATTGTTTTAGGGTGTACTTGGTGCACTTGATGGCACACATATTCAAATGACTGTTCCAATTAAGAATCGAGCCAAGTATCAAAATAGGAAAGGTGATCTAATCACTAATGTTCTTGGAGTTTGTGATCCCAAAATGAAATTTACGTATGTGTTACCTAGTTGGGAAAGATCTGCATCCGAATCTCGAATTTTAGGTGATGCTCTTTATCATGTTTAAAAATACCCTCAAGTAAGATTTTCACTAGCTTTGAAAAATCTTTTCATGATTTTGAATTTTGAATCAAAATATGAACTAATTATTTCTAATAATGTTGTAGACAAGTATTATTTTGTAGATGCGGGATATACAAATGGTCCTAATTTATTAGCTCCTTACTGAGGGATCCGCTATTATCTAAAATTGTGGAAAGGAAACACTCCAACAAATTATAAAGTTATCTTCAACATTCCATGGCCACAAATACCATTGAAAGAGCATTTGGATTGTTGAAGAAGCGAGGGGCTATTCTGCGAACTCCTAGCTTTTTTGATAAAAAGACTCAAGTTAGAATCATAAATACTTGTTCCATTCTTCACAACTTTGTAAGAGAAGAGATGTCTGAAGATGACTTACTAAAAGAAGTAGATGAAGAATTGGCAAATTTCATAGAAGTTGAAAATGAAACTACAAATGAAGAGATAATTAGAACTATTCGTGTGACTCATGAATGGACTACATTTAGAGACACTTTAGCTAGACAAGTGTTTGTTGAGTATCAAAGAAGACAAGCAATATAAGTTTTACTTGTTAAGTTATATTTTAAGCACGTGTTATTTATTGTGAGTGATGATTTTAAGTTTTTATCTTATGGATATCTTGTTATTTCTTGTCTTTTAAGTTCTTATGATGTGAGTGATTTATGACAATATGATCAACTTGAATGTAATTATCTTTAAGCATTATCTTTATTCATTATGAAATATTATAGGAATGAGTGGTCAAGGAGTTTGAGCTCAATCAATGTCGAAGGCAAGGAATATGCACATTCCATCATATTTTTCAATTTCTCGATCTACACGAATTGAAGGTGATGCACAGGGTCACTCATCGTCATCTAATTCCCAATTGCCAATGAGTAGCAAAGGAAAGAAAAAATTAAGGTCATATGTCACATGGAATAGAGAAATGGATGCTTTGTTTGCTAATATTTTATATGACCAAGTGGCACTAGGTAACAAGAGTAAAGGAGAATGGAAGCCACAAGCTTATCAAGCAGTAGTAGATGTATTAAATGCCAAATTATGTCTCAATTTGGGGATTAGTAATGGGAAAAATAGAATGAAGGCTTGGAAAATACATTATTCCATCATTACTAATATTCTTACAAGGACAAAATTCAAATGGGATGATGATAAAAAGATGGTGGTGACAACAATCAATGATATTGTGAAATAGAATGAATATGCTGAGGTATGTAATATTTCACTTTCAACATTTTAATTCCTTGCATTTTTGAAATCATATTTGAAATATAAACAAGGTTTTATTTCATATATGTGACATTTCTTTTTTGTTTACTTCATGCTTTTTTTTTTTTTTAGAGTTTTCCTAAAGCAAGTGGCTATCAAAACAAAGTGATAGAAAATTGGGATGACATAGTTATTTTATGTGGGAGTGATATAGCCACTAGAGATGGTGCTGAAATTTTTCGAGATGTTGCTGAGTCAATGGATCAAGATGGGAATGAAGTGCAATCTAATATTAATTTGGAAGAGCAACAAACTTCAAGAACACTTCTTCAAAGTTTTGAAAAAATTAAAAGAGCTAGAAAAGATCCTTTAACTGATGCAGTAATGGACATAGCTCGCTCATTTAAAGATTAATTGGAAAGTAAGAAGAGTTCTGAAAGACTAAAGTCTACAAAAGAAGAAATACATGTTGTAGTCTCACAAATTCCTGGGCTTCGGACAGTGGAAATTTTTACAGCAGTGAGAATGCTAATAAAGGGTAATTAAGAAGAATATTATTTGCTCAAGTCTCTTCCTAATAATAAAAAGAAAAATTGGATCCAGTTTCTTCTGGAGAGTGATACTCTCTAATCCATAATTATATGCCTAGTTTGTCTAATTTTTGATAAGATAAAATGAGACTAGTTTGATGGGTTTAAGAAGGTATTATTAGGACATGTGAGTATAAGTGAGAAAAAAAAAATGACAATTTCATTTTATTTTTAAAAATTGGTTATGTAGTTGTATGTGTGTGTTAATTTGTGTTTAGTTCTAAACTTCAAATAGATATTTCTATTTTGCCATATTATTATTAGTAATATAACTAATTTCAATTACAATTTGGGAGGCTAATTAATATTTTTCTTTATTTATGGTGCTTTATTTGGTAGAGTATAATTAACAAAAATTATGTGTAATATCAAGCTCAAAAAAATTAATTAACCAAACATTATATGCAATATTAAGCTAAAAAATAAATAAATTCACATGTATAATAATTATATTGTTATATAGTTTTTAATTATTAGAATTTTGTAGATTTAATTTCAAATCCAAATTTATATTAAAATAGTTGTCCAAATAATAAATTTCAAATCTAAAATTTTAAATTCTTCACATTTCCTAAACAAGGGATTTATAATTTTATAAATTTTAAATCATAGATTTGAAATATGAGATTTCAAATCTAAATTTCAATCCAAATCGTACATCCAAATGCAGCCTTAATTTATTTAAAAAAATTTGTGAAAAGTCTAATTTTTATATGTTTGAGCTAGCTTAAATTCAATATCTACCAAAAAAAAAAAAAAAAGGTAAACTTAATTAATACAAGAAATAAAAATGATCTAGTAACACTTGTATGTATAACTTAGTGATAGAAAAGTACTATATCTCTCGACAAGATAATAAAATAGATATGAGTTTATGATTATCACAATGAAAATTTAAAAAAAAAAATACTCTAGCAATGGATTGAGGAAAAAAGAAAAAGGTACTCCATTGGCAAATTTTATCAATTTTAATAAAATTTAATTCAAGTATAATAAATTTTATAACACTAAAAATGTATGATTTCAAATGAATGTTCATATCAAAATTTATTATACATCCAATATTATTATTTATAGATAATTTTATATTTTGAATTTATTGATATTAAATGGGATTGTATATATATTGAGGAGAAGTATTAAATACCTTCTTTTTTTTACCTTTTTTTATTGTCTTATTTATTTTTATAATAATACATAAGCTGTATTAAATTTTGTATATATATATTACTCACAAATTTAACTTATATATTATCATAATAATAAAGAAGAAATAAGAGAAGGTAAAAAAGAAAATGTACTTAACATTTCTTTATATTGAATAATTTACTTTAGTTGCTTGGTGGCATGGTGACGACTTCCTCAATTCTGAAAAAAGTGGCCATTAAGAAAAAATCACTATTTTTAAAATAGTAATAATTTTATCATAATTTGTCAAAAAAATCTCTATTAATTACAGTATAAATTAAGAAAACATCTCTCGTACTTGAGAAATGGAAGGATAAATTAGCCATTTTATAATATTTTTTTATTGGGTTACTAAATAACTACTTATTTATGAACAAAACTAATTTTTTTAATGATCATTTTTTCAGAATGGAGGGAGTATATATATATATATATATATATATATATATATATATATAAAAGACTTGGTATACTCACAAAACTCCAATCATATTAATTTCTACAATAAATTCTTCTAAGGTGATTGGACAAAATGGGACTAAAAACTCCAATCATAAAAATTTCCACAGTCAATTCTTCTAAGGTGATCGGTGATAGAATGGGAGTAAAGAACGAGCCAGTGGGTTGATTTGGACTTGGCCCCCTCTATTGAGTTGAGAATTAGACTTCCATTTATTCTTGTTGATTGGTGACTTAAACAAAGTAAACCCAATAGAAATCGCAATTTTATGAGTCATTAATAAGTGTATAAGTGGTAGAATTGCCGCTATGAGATGAGGTGTGGAAAGTGAAATGAGAGGAAAAAAAAAAGTAGTTTAAGCCACCCAATAGGTGGAGTGAGCAATTGGTTAGGAATTTATAATTTCTTTGAATTTTCAATATTTATGATTAAGTCAATAATCCATAAATAATTAGTAATTATTTGGTTAATTTGGTTATTGTTTTCAATTACTAAATCAATAATTAAAAAACAGTTTTAATGAATTACAATTAAATCAAAAGTTGAATTTCTTTTATAAAAAAAAAATAATTAAATTAATTTTATCTCATATGATGCGAATATAGGAGCCTGCCTAGAGTTGCTACTGTGGTAACAATATAAATATATAACCAATGAGAGAATAATAAGTCAACTCTATTCTAACAAATTTGGATATTGGCCTTTCGTCATCCGTATGAATCATTTTCCTATTGATATTAGTCGACTTCTTTTTCTTTTTAAAAAAAAAAAAAATCAATTACATATACTAGCATGAATCTTCTCCTTGCTCCAGTTGTAATCTAATTAATTTTCTCGCTCCCTTCAAAAATATGAATGGGTGAGATTTTTTAGCATTTTAGTAAAAAATTATTAAAAAAGAAAAGTATTAATTCTTGTTGTGCAATCAAACTTATTCATTCCATAAATAAGTTAGATTTTTTTTTTTAATTTTATATTTAAACTTTATAGATTTAAAGATTATTTAATTTGTAGAAGAATTCTTACTAGGTTACAAACATAATGAATAACAAAATACAAATAAATTTGACAAATTCATAATTTTAAAATGGACATTTCAAAGTTTTGTGAAATTGATTATTTGTTACAGAATTTTGGTCCTACTCTTTTGATGGAATTGAACTGTATTGAAAAAAGTTTACTTTAATGAGACCCAGTGAGGCCTGAGTTTTGTTCTAATTAAATAGTCTGGCCAATTCTAAAAGCTGCCTTAAAAGCCCAATAAAATCATAAGATACCCAACAAAAATTGGGCCAAGGTTGACAGCTTTTTCACAGCCTCATATACAGTTATACATAGCAGTGTACCCTTTTCAATTTAAATGGGATTTGAACAAATTTTAAACTAAATAAACTGTTGCAGTTCAATTTTTTTTTTTTCTTTTTGAGTATCAAGGTGGAGAGAATCGATTTTAAATCTATCATCTAGAAAAATATATACATACCACTAGACTATGCTTCAACGTAAAATTTTTAAATTTAGTTAGAAAATATAAATTATTTAATTTGATTAAAATAAGTATTGTTTAATATGGGGTAAGTAAACTAAAAAAGTAGAATTTCCTGAGAAGTAAAAAATTTTGGCTTATTTAATAGCTATTATTGAAAAAAGTTCTTAAAAAATAAGATATCTATTTCCTAAATTTGGAGAAAGTACACTTCCTTACTTAATTGAAATAAATATAAATTGACATATTTACTCTCCATTGAATAAAATCAAATAAATGAGATAAGGTATTATTATCTTTTTTATTATTAAGTTAAATAAAAAAATCTACTTTTTAAAAAATTATATACAAATCAAACAGATAATTATTTTCTAAAAAAATTACTTCATAAAAAATAACTTTCTAAAAAATCTATTTTACGATAAGTATCCTTTCTTCCCATGAAGTATACCAAATAATAATATAAAATGAAAGAATAATATAATTGATTAGGCTATATAATTCCCTTGCTTATAGCCATTGAAATTGAAATGATCAAACTGCCTTATTGACTGGTCCATCTCTAATCCAATTTAACTCAATATTTTGGTCAATACTAAACAATAAAATAATTAAAGCAGGGAAATTCAATTTCCAAAAAAAAGAAAAGAAATAGTAGTAAATCCATTTCATCTTTTGCTAGGAAAAGGGTTTATTTTATTTATTGTGTAATTTTAAATGGACTGCATAATATCTAATTAATAACTCAAAAAATGCTGAAAAATACTTATTTATGTCATAAACACCTTGTTTTTTAAACATCTTGAAAACAAATTTATTTTTCTTTAGCAGGCATATATACATATATACAAGCACATGAACTGTCATACCATTTAAATGCATGGAGCTGAATTTGAGTAGAGTAATGGGTCAAGGCCATAGCCTAGATAGGTACAAACAAGAACAACCAAAATGTCTACTGAATTTGAAAGCATTAATTTTCAAACTGAGAAAGGCACTCATCCACGTCACAAAATTTAATTTTACGTTACACATCCCAATCCTCAACTAAAAATTTTAAAGTAAAAATAATATTATCGATGTCTGAACTTTTTAATTAAACTATGCTATTTTAAAGATTTAGACATTAATAATATAATTTTTTTTTATTTTTAAAAGATAATTATCCTTTTACTTACTCTAATTAGAGTAATATTAATTAAGTACATTACAACTCAAAAAAAAAAAAATACATTAACAACTCAAATTTGTATCTTTTCATTTAATATTGTAATAGTTATTTTTATGAATTTGATTAAAATTATTAAATCTATTTTTTCAGCTCAAAGCAATCCACCCAAAATTAATTTAAAATTTGAATAAAAATGACTACGTTGGAGCTAAATTATAATTTATAACTTATATTGTTTAAATAGTATATGAAAAATTCATTTTAAATTTTTATTTTTTATATGAAATTGAATTATAGATATTTTTGTGGACAAGGGCTAAAAGTCAGTAGTAAATGATTTGGTTGATGCATCATTGTTGCTAGCTGTAACGGAATGGCTGGCTTATAAATGAGACCCACTTGTTCACATTTTTAGGTTTTGTCGGATCCACAGCCGTTTTATTTGGGGAAAAAAGAAAACAAAAATCCAAAATATTATATATATGACGAAATCAGCTTCGTTTTCTTCTTATTATCCGTTTCATATTTTTTTTTTTCTTTTTCTAAAAGTCATTTTTTAAAAAAAGAAAACAAAAGCTAATTTCAAAATAATTCTAAAATCACATGCAACTTCTTTTTATAGGAAAGAGTCATTTTCTAAAGATTGGAACGCTTTATTATCAGGTTTTTGAAGATAAATATCAAATTATTTGAGAGTGCACATTAAGTTTTAAGTCCTAATTTATGTTTTGAAAATCAAATGCCACCATTTCAATATAAAAAAAAATAAAAATAAAAATTTGTTCATAAACTAGTTTGAATCACTTTTAATATCAATATGTAACAAATGTTAATTTACTTTATAATAAATGTTCACAATGTATAACGAACATTATTTTATTCTCTGTATAATTATAACATTCGTTCATGATATATAATTTGTTTTATTTTATGCATATCAGCAATTATTTTTTATACACAATAAATATATGTTATTATTTAAAGTTTTGATTCAATGATTAAATTTTAGTTGAATTTTTAACTCGTAACTCTTTGACTTTATCAATTCAAAAACTAGTTACTATTTTCAAATAACTACATTTATTCAATTTTGCTAATTTCAATTTTGATTCCAACACCTCAAAATGAAATTTATACAAACACCCATGAAATGATGAAAATTATATTTTCTAGTTCTCAATCTATTAGCTAATGGTGCTAAATAAAATTCTCTATTTTAATTTGAATTTATTTAGTATATGAGTTATATACCATAATCCACTTAACTTATTAAATATTTAATTAATAATAATTTTTTACAATTAAATTAATAATAATTTTTTATAATTAAAAAAATTTAAATTTAAAATTTTTTACTTCTTATAAGATGAAAAAATCAATCAGAATATATTTTAATTAAAATATTTTAATTTTTATTATATCTTAAATGAGTCAATTTAGTTATAATTCAAACATAATTATGTCTAGCTAATTCAAATCCACTCAACTAATTATTATTTGTTATTATTTTCCATTTGATTCCGACCGACTTCAACTCTTGAAACTTCACCGTACGAAACGGCTCCATCCATTATAGTTTTACTTTTAGAGAAAAAGAAGTTTGTTGATACATTTTTCATACACAAAAAGATCATAACCGTTTATAAAAGCTAAAAAAGTAATAAAATCCCAGCCGTCCAATTAGAAACACACAACAAGATAATCACAAACAGTGCCACATGGTATTTTAAAGACACGTGGTTTTTCAAATGCTAAAAAAAAAAAAATTCTCAATTTCGAATCTTGAAGAAACTAAAAAGAAATCTCATTCGATGAGTTTTATTTCAATGCTATAGAAATCACTTCAAAATAATACTATAAAATTTCGATTTGGAGTTTCCAAGAAAATTAAATTTATTTAAAAAAAGAAATTATCATTCCACAAAGCAAAAAGCTCTTTCCCTTCTGTCCTGTGCTGCAAAACTGACAGCCACCTCAGTCCTCTTTAAGTGCTATACCCAACCACCTCAACAGATCTCCATTTAAACCAACCTATTATCTTAACCGTTCATATAAAACAATGCGGGCCCATCTCTCGCAAGGACGGTTCAGATATATAAATATAGAATAGTCAAAAAAATAATTATTTTATATATATATATATATATATGGGAAGTAGCCTAATTTTATTTCTCTCTAATACATTACTATTTGATCTCAAAAGTATAGATAAAAAAATACTAAGAAAAGAAGAAATGGGTAGCTACCAAAATGTGTTTTTTTGGAGTGTTTTGTTGATTTTAGTTTGTTCATCAACAAGTAGCAATGGAGATAGTGTAGCTGAAGAGTGTAGTAAAGAAATACAAAAGGTGATGCCATGTTTGAATTATGCACAAGGGAAAGGAAATACACCAACAAAAGATTGTTGTGATGCAGTTAAGGATATGAAAGATAGTGATCCTAAGTGCTTGTGTTATATTATGCAACAAACTCATAAAGGTAGTGATCAAATCAAGAGTTTGGGTATACAAGAGGCTAGGTTACTTCAGCTTCCTTCTGCTTGTCAACTCCAAAATGCCAGTGTTAGCTTTTGCCCAAGTAAGTCCTCTCTCTCTCTCTCTCCATGTACAGAGCAAGAGGTCAAAAAGTTCAAATCCAATGTTTAGCCTAATAATAATTGTATATGCGATTTGAGTAATTAAATAAGTATAGATTCGAATATCAATTTGAATAATCGCATGTTTGAATATCGATTTGATTAAGATTTATTGTTTAAGTATTGAAATATTAATTTGTCAAAATCGTTGATGCCCAAAAATATAATATAAGTTTCTTGAGTCTTGTTTTTTAAATTTTTATTTAAGATTTTTAGGGTAAATGGTATTATATGATATAAACTTTAAATCTATCAATAATTGAATAAATTAAGGGCAAAACTTGAATATTACTCACTCAAGATTGTCTTTATAATTGATCTTTTGTGCTAATCAAATGAAAAATCATGCATCCATTTATTCTGCATGTGATGATCTTGATCTTCACCATTAATTAGATGCTTGCATGCTATGTTGTTTGATCTAGTGAACTAATGGCAAGTTAAGAATTCAAGATTATAAAAATAAGAATCAAAAAATAAAAAATTTAAGTAGGAGAATTATTTTTTTTCCCCTTTTTCAATAAAAATAAAGTTCGAGAGAAGAAAACTCAAAATAGAATATTTATTGCGCCAAACCTTTGATATTGAGCTAATACCTATGCCTAATGCTCTAACCAGTAAAATGTTCTAATAAATGCGATCAGGGGTTTTAGTTGAACTATTTATTGATGGCTGTAATGAAACAGAAGGGAGCGTTGAGAGGAATTTAAAAAACAAAATATTTATATTTTGCTCTCAACTCACTAGTTAGGCTTAGGCATGTATAGCTTGGAAAAAGTTAGCTGTCTATAATGAATAATTTCTTTATAAACACAGGGATATAAAAGTAATTTACTCGTTAGTTTGTTTTATATTTTTTATGTCATTGTTCTCTCATGTGGTATGGTCCATTAATTTGAACTGATGTGCATTAATTAGTTTGACCTCAGGCCATGCCTAATATGTCAAGTTTTGCACTTTCATTTTGGTTATGGAATGTATTTAAAACAGTGTTCTCAGACTCATATTGATTGAACCCGATTAACTGAAAATTAGAAGAATTGAGGCTTAATTTTCAATCATTTGAGCTAGATATTTATTTATACTAATTTCTTGTACAATATTATATTATATCTATATGGAAATAAAAAATAATTCTTAGTTTGACAGGTAAAATTCTCAGTTTCTTTAAACGCTAATAGTAATCGTTCCTTGTATATCATTTTCTGTTATCTTCTTTTTCAAGATAACACAACTAATCTTGATATTATTGCATTGAATGCACAGAGCTTCTTGGCATATCTCCTACCTCTCCAGATGCTGCAATTTTCACAAATGCTTCATCAACATCAGCACCGACATCGACGACATCAACTTCAGCCTCAGCTACCGGAACATCGGCACAGGAAAAATCTGATGGTTCCAATAGAAACAAGCATATGCCTCGCTTTTCTGGTTCTTTGGCAATTGCGATTGCCGTTTTTATCTACACTTTCTCTACTGTGTCTACTACTTCTATGTTCTAAACTTGAAGATGGAGGCCACCAAATGAGAATGGTTTAGACTTTAAACTTAAAAGTAGCGAAGCTTTGTTTTCCCTTTTGTTGTTTTATTTCCAAGGACTTGACTTGAGTTGTTCCTATGCACTTTGTTGTTATTATTATTGTAATATTAGCTTTTATCACATGTTTTTGTTGTCTAGAGCTATTTTCTTCAAAGCTTTCTTATGCCTACATTTTCAACTTCTGTTGCTTGCTGCCTATTGTGCAATGCTAATAAGGCTTACAAGTTATACCCAAAAATCTTGCTCAAATAAACAAGGGAAAATCGTTAAAAAATGTTTTATAATGTAATATTTCAATATTTCTGAAGTAATGTCATTAGGCATTTTGGTTATTATATGAGAAAGTGGGGATAATGTTCAATTTAGGGTATGTATTTATACATGAAATTTCAATGCAGATGCTGTAGAATTTTTTAGTCAAATTAATCCCGTAATGTTTGATTTTGGCTCAATTGAAGGCATGTCTGTTAATTAAGTTTAATAAATGAATTCAATAAAGTTCAAATTGCAGGATCCAACTTATATTTTTAAATAATAAAAAATTTTAAAATTTTAAGAAAACATATTTTTAAATAATAAAAAAATATTTTCATGAAATTTTTTAAAAAACGGCATGATAAAAAAAAAAAAAAAAAAACTCATACAAGCTTCAAAAATAAAACCCAGATCTTGGTTCATAAAAAAATAAAATAAAAAGTTTTGCTATAGGAAACCATAACCTTCCTACAAGCAGCAGCTTTAACCCATGGTGGAATATCCAAGCAATACGAACCGACCAAGCACAAATTCTTCAAAATCTTGGGAGTTATATATGAGTTTGTGGACCAGCCTTGGTGAGTGTGGTTGCTGGAGACGACAAAATTTGATACGTTTACATGAAAATTTTGGTTTCGCTTTAAACTCGATAGAGAATAATCTCCATCTTAATTTAAATTAAATTAAAAATTTTCATACCACAAATGGTTATAGAATAAGAAGGCGGAAATGAGATCGAATCTCTCCATTCGACCTTGCTTTAATAGCATAAAATTAATATATATATATATATATATATATATATATATATATATATATATATATATATATATATATATATAAATTTATTAATTTTTTTTAAAATTATCCCATTGAGTATTTAATTATATTATTATTTTTTAAATATTAATTAATAAAATATAAAACTTAACATATAATGTTTTGTCAAAATATATAAATTATAAAATTTTAACGTTAATAAAATTATAAGAAAATAAATGAGAATCTCCGTCCTCGCCCTACATTCACCCCAATTTATCCCACTTTGCTTTTAATCTAACTGTTCATAGAGTAAGAATAAGAATTTTAAAATTTATCCCGTCTCATTGTTATTTCTAATGATTGTTTTTGTTTTTTCTTTTGTAACTCAGAAAATCAATAAATATAGATTTAATGTCATATGTACAATTTTACATATTAAAAAGGTATAATTAACAATAATTTACTAATGCTGATTTTAATAAAAATACAGAGGTGCAATTTCGCCAAATTAATACACATGGACTTAAAGTAAAAGACGAACAAAGTAAAGTAGCTTTAAGATTCATTTTTCCTCTTTTTTTTTCTATGAAACCAACATTGATACGGAGTCATCTTATTTTCTCTTTAATTTTTTTAATAATAATATTTTTATTATTTAAAAATATAATTTTTTTTGTTATTTTTAAAATTTTATATTATTCAAAAATATAAGGTTACAAAATTCATTAAACCCCTCAATTAAGCTAAAATTTAATAATATGAGGCTAATTGGACCGAAAATTCTACAGCACCGACATCAAAACTCGCTCCAAAAGTAGACATTATCTCGAGAAAGTGTTTTATGATATGATATGCTTTTGAAGGCCTAAAGTGTTTATTAAAGTGCGATAAAAACTTCAAAAAATTCGATAATATGACAGATCATTGAATTATCTTGAAAATTTTAGTACGTATATCCAAGAGTGTGCAAATGATCAGTTTTATATTTTATAATAATTGAACTGAAATCGAACTTTATATAAAATTAAACCAAACAAAAAAATTCAGTTCAATTCCTTTTTATTAATCAGTTTGGACTTTTTTTATTATATATATATATATATATATATATATATATATATATATTAAAATTATCATATTATTATATATATACAAAATAATATATAATATATTATTTTATATTATATATAAAATATAAAATATTGTTTATATATAATATTTACATAAATATATTAAATTTCAGTCGGTTCAGTGCAAATTAAAATTTTTTTAGCTAAAGCGAACCGAACTAAAATTTATTTCAGTTCTCTATTTAAAAATCAAACTGAACCAAACCAACTGATTTTTTAATTTCGATTTGATTTTGCTCACCCTACATGCATTAGCTAAAGTGCAATCAAGTTTTAACATAACAAGTTAAAATGTGAAATCAAACTTAAAATTTCAAAAATGAAGTTAATTAATATCAAGTAGTCTCGTACATCAACCACCAAAATTTATTACTTCCGAAAATATTAATAACTTTTGCATATTAAGCCCTAGCATTTCTTAGACCAAACCTAATCTCTAGAGGGCTTAGTAATTAACCCAAAGCATGAACCAAGACTAGAATCCTGCATTAAATCATAAAAAAGACTTGGGAACATACCTTCAATGAGCCTACCAAAGTGACTGGGCACGCGTGAAGTAGAACGAAGATGAGGAAACAGGAACATCAATATCATATTATCATATGTAATTTTGCAAACATCATCAATCATTTGAAACAATCCAGATAATCTCCATGTAAATTCAAAAATCAAATCAAATAAATTAAAACGAAAACCAGAGAATGAGAGGTATTATGAAGTTTAATCATTCTGTTCGAGCCACCTAAAGAAATTTCCTACCTAATCTGTTCAGCTGCGTAAGATGTCAGCTTCTTTTTTCATGTTGAACTCCCATGGCCCCTTGAGCCAGATGTGAGATGGACAACTTTGTTTCAGCCTCATTCAGAGAAACAGCTTCAGCAAAGCTCTTAGACATTTTCTTCATGAAATCATTTGATATCGGAACAGGATTTTCTTCACTATCTCCCATCACTTGAGCAGGCATCAAGCTTGCTTGTTGATGCTGTCTTGACTTCCTTGCTTGCATCGCTTTCTGCCTCTCTTCATAAAAATGAAAATCATCGAGGATGGAAGAATGACTTTCATAGTTCTTAAATATTTTTAACATCTCAACACCATGTTCCAGTTCCACCTGTAACGTTTGATGGGTGGGATAAAACATCATTATCAGAAATATAACTCCACAACTGACCATTAATGTTTGCTAATCTATAACAACAATGATGAGAACGACGACAGAAAATTCTTGCAGAATCAGGCTTCCCTTTGAGGAACAGGGAATACAAAGTCTTTGATATAGACAATTTTTATATTTTGCTCGCATTCATCATGTCACATAGTCAATCAGTAAACTGTATACGATAATTTTCCTTCCACAAGCCACAAATTGGTTCAAAACGAGACAATTTTAGAACGAGTAAAATTAGGCATGGAACTAAATTTTCATTTAGCTTGTGCATCACTGATTAGCTATGTGATTGAAATCATTCGTTTGTAAATTTTTTTTTTTAAAAAGCACAATATGATTGAAATCATTAATTGTATCCATGTCTATATAACATTTTTGAAGCCAAATAACTTGGGAATATGCATCATATTTAATAAAAAGATTAATCATGTAAATCAATATCATAATAAGAAAAAATTTAATAAATTTGTGCAAAATATTAAATCAATAGTAACAAAATAATAATTATATAAACATATTTAATTACATAAAAAACAATAAAAATATGAAAAATAATACAAGAACCATCTTAATTATAGCGGAAGAGATAAAAACTTCTTTGTCGTGAGCAGAATAGACCAAGGATGGATAGGTCAATGGAAATCACATAATCACAAGAAGGAAAGCTTAATTGACACCATAGGATTAGCATAATTGCTCAAAATCCCACCGCACAAAAGGGAGATCAAATGTTAAAGCCTTAAAATCATAATCTTCCCACAAGAACCCAGAAGAAATTTCAAGAATTCTATATGATAGTAGGAGTGTGAGGGCATGTCACCTGAAAAGTTTAGACTGCAGTTTCCCCTTTCTATCCACTTTTTCTCTTTATTTTTTTTTTCCCTATTGCAACTGTTTTTTGCTAATTTTTAATTGCTTCTTGCCATTTTGGCCATTACTTGCTATGATAACAGTCATTACGTATCAGGCAATGTTTTAAAACCATGGAAGAAATGGCTTTTGAAGGCTCGCAAAGTTCATGCTGCTCAACATGATAAAATGCAAGGAAACTTGCAAGCAGTAGGGGGCCATTCCTACAGAATTTACTGTTAGTACTAGTTATCATAGTTAACTACAGCTGTTCCTAGAATCTATAACAGTTCAGAGAAATGAAAGTCAACAATGTCAGAAGTCCCAAGTGTTGCTCAACGCAACTAGCAATTAATTTCCAAGCAGCGCAGAATAACCACCGCAACTGTCCAAAGGCAAATGGGTAAAAAACAGGTGATCCTATTGCAAATGGAACTGAGGTTGCACATTGGCAAGCAAATGCTGTCAATGGTAATCGTTACCACTAACAATAAAATATTGGAAAATATTGACAAAACCCAAATGAAGTCATACCTCTTGAGTATCTCTACTGTTAGTAACTGGCTTGTTGTCATTATTTTCAAGCACGATATGACGGAACTGACTGTTAGGTACATCTTTAATAATGTGCCACTTGACAGGAAACTGCCCAGACCACTTATCCTGCTGCCAATAATCAACACTCTTGTCAAAGTCCACAGGCCCAACCATCTCAGCAACTCCACAAAACTGGGCACTAGCATTCACCTGTATATAATTGTACAATATGAAGATTGTAACAGTAGTTCAATATTTATCTATGTTGTTTTCAGCTTATGTTTCAAATAAAAGAAGCTTAACCAATGGGTAAGTGCAAGAATCCATTAATAGCCACATAACCTAATTAGAGAAATGTAATATGACAATGGCCAAATAAAAGGAAGGAAGACTGAAATAGAGCCATACCTCTGGAATATTTATGCTTTCATAAAGCAGTTATAAACAAGATCTAAACACATCAATTGATGAAAGAATACAAATTATAAAAAGACGCATTAAAGTTGCTGCACATACAATGAGTTAAAGGCTGTTTCTACATAATATAAGGCCACCAACCAACGACAAGAGTAAAAACCAAGACATGTACCCTAAAAAGGCATGTGATTGCATAGTTGGCAAAAGGGACAATATTCCACTTGAACTTTTGCATTACTACATTTCGTACATAATATTTTCTCAACATTCAATCTTCCTAGTAGCTTATTCAATTAGTCTTAGATGGACGAATTATGGATACTTCGATGTTAAAACATCAGTTTTAGGGGGTTGGGTAAATTACCGAAAACAGCAAAAATAATGGACACGTCCCATGTTTCTCCATTGCCTCATGATAAGCAGCATCTAATTTCTTGTTGCCATTTGGAGTGCTCGCCCAAACACCATACTTTATGCTCTTATGAACATTATCTTCACTGTAAGATTTGATAACAAAGAACTTTGCATCCTTGTAGTCAATGACAAAATCTAGGCGGTTGAAAGACTCATTATAAGCATCAGAAACTGCATTCCTGTGATTATCAATTGCAGACCCATTTGTTGCTGCCTCACCTCTTGGCTTGAATGCCCTAGGTCCTCTATTTCGCTCACCTAACGTATCAAGTGCAATATTACAACTGCATGAGAAGTCATTGCACCTTCCTCCCTGTCTTGCTTCATGAAGTGTGGGCCAGTTCTGACCGGTCACTCCAAACATAGAAGAGGAAACGTCATAACCAGAGCTTCGATGACTTGGACCTTGAGGATAGCTTTTATAGGTGGCGCCTAAACGAGATCCAAAACCATAAAATGATTCTTTTTGTTGAGTAGCCTGAATAAAATTTCATTGTTAGATGACACACTAAAATTTGACGATATTCATCATACACCTTGCAAATCTCAAAAGGATTCTAGCTTTGAATCTAATAAAAAATAATGAACATTAAAAGTGAAAAAACTATTCATGGATGAGAAGACTAACCATTCCAAAATGATTTGCAGACAAACCTAGGGAACCAATTGGTTTTGGACAAGCTGTAGATGACGACAAATGCACCAAGGAACCCTTCCCAGTCCCAGGTTTGGACCAATCTGACCACAACCCACTACTTTCAAGCCCATCATATCCTTGCTGCAAAAATTTAAAGCCTCTAGAGTCTCCTGAAAAGTTGCCTCCTCTGCCAAAAGATCCCAATGCAGGCAGATAACCTGGTTGAGGCTCAAATCTGTTGCCATCACCTTGGGGATTTAAGTTCACTGGCAATTTAGCAGGAGAAATGCACATTTGTGAAGCAGTATTTGGAACATTTGGTGAAATGATTTGTTGGTAATACGGTGGCTCCGAGTTTTGTAACTCTCGGACATTGTACAGCTGGCCATGACAATTTGCAGGAGGAATTGGTGTTACAAATGAGGTATATGGCCTTTGTGGCATTTGAGGAGTGTACCCACCATAACCATGAAATGGAAGTGATGAAGAATCAGTGAAGACACCCTTATACAAGATGAAAAGAAAACAAATATTCAGAGTGGAACTTATACATACTCAGATATGAGAACAAAGCAGGAAGCAGAAAAGTGAAGGTAAAGAAATGTCCTTAGTTTCTTACATAAGAACTACTTTCCAAGCCTTCAGCATTAACATCTGGAAGACATGTGCCCCATGTGCCAACCATATTTCCATTACCTGAGTACCACCAAAATGAAAGGTGAGGAAAAACGGTAAACAAAGGTCATTTTTTTTTTTTTTTTGAATTTTATGTGGCACTAAACATAGATGATCCAAACCATCTGAGCAAACATAATCTCATACGGCTCCATCAATGGGTTACTCCTCATTTGACATGCTTAAAAAAATCATAGTAATACACTTTATGCATCCATCCCGAGATTTGTTTTTAACCATTTTAATATTCAGATGAAAAACACATTTGAATTTAAAAAAGGAGGGGATAACCATAACATTCTGAGTTGAACAATCATGCAAAAGAATGAAGAATCAGTGAAAGAGAGAGTAAAAAAACAAACAATGAAAAGGAGTAATACTATGGAATTTGCTAATTCCAAGATTTCTCACTTGTTAACTAAAACAAGAATGCCATTTTATGATCAATCTAACACTTCAGTTTAAAATTCAATTGAAAAAATGAGAGCAAGTCTTGACGAGTAAAAGTTTTGAAATTCTTTGTTTAAAAGATTTTTGAGCATAAATGTCAGCCTAAGTGGGCAAAAGTCCATCATCATATTCATCTCATTTGAAGTAGACACTGATAATGTTAATAACTTGACTCGATGTTACATATTGAACCAATCAAGCAGCAAAAATGTACTTATATCCAATAAAGAAACAAGAACACAATATATCATTTCTGAAAAATACTATAAGAAACTAACCTCCTTGATAGATTGGTTGTGTTTGAGAGGGACAAGCATTGTGTGAAGCATCAACCCTCAGAGAACCAACAGCAATAGCTGCCCGAGAAGAATCAACTACATTTTCATCTATGGCTAGAGAAGGCTAATAATAGATTCCAAAACACTTGTCACCAAACCCATATATCCAACAAACAAGGATAATGAAAATTATACATGGAAAAAATAATAGCAACTACCTGATCCTTCGACATGTTTGGACCAGCAAATTTCTTCTATTGAGAACAAAAATTGCTAAAAGCTCCAGCAATGTCTACAATTCAGCATTTTCAATCAACCAAGTTAATCATTTGAGTCAAGAAATGAAAATTGAGAGAATTTATAAAATCAAGCCCTACTATCATTACCAGAAGGATGATCTAAAAGAATTAACAAAAACACTAATGGTCTGCAAGACAATAAAATAAACCCAGAAATATTTATCAAAATAAACGTTGGTTACATCACAAATTACGCATTATTCACATAAGAATTCATACAGAAATTTCAGGATCCTCGTTTTTCTCTCATTGATCATCAATATTATTATATAACAAAAAAATTCTTAAAAAAAATTAATAAAAGGAAAACCCTTTTGATCGTTTGAAATTCTTGAAAATTCACACAAGTATAAACAAAATTAAATTAAACAGAATTAAATGCAAAGAAATTACGTAACAGACAAAATTAAAAAATAAAATATCTTTTCTCCTTTAATTTTGTTATTCAATATCTATAATCGTGTTTAAAGAAGAGAAACATTGATGATAATAATCGGTTTTCTTGCATACCAGTGGAGAGTTAAGCGATCATGAAGTGTTTTTAGGCGGCAGCAAGTGAAGAAGAGGATAGAGAGAGGCTTAAAGAAGAGATTGTAAGTGATTTTTGTGGATTATAGTAATAGCGTTTGGGAAGTGAAGGTGAGAGGGAGGCGAGGTTTTAGGGTGCGAAGAGAGAGTCGATAGAAATGAGAAGAAGAAATTTGTGCAGAGAGAGAGAGAGAGGCATCGGGAGTGATGAGAAGAGCCACGGCAGATGCAAACGTAACTGCAACTTCACATTTCGCTGCCCAGTTGGCTTAACATTACTTGTCCACCTGCTCACCGAAACTATGTGCACATTTCTTTTCAATATTGGCTTTTAAATTTCAAAAGTTTATAATAATTTAATTTTTGTATGAAATTCATATATATATATATATATATATATATATATAATCATTTTCTTTTAATAATCTAATAAAATACTATTAAATGTTGGCAGTATTGACAATTAGGCGTAGTTTGATTATTTTTTCATCTCTTTAAAAGTGTGATAAGTGGAAAGTTTCAAATTTTTTAGTTTGCTAAATTATAAAAAGTTATCTCTAATTTGATAAAAAATATTAAAGAGAAAAGTTATTTAATATGTAGTCTATTTTTACTTATTGGAACTTTCATTTAGACATGATCAATTTAATTAAATCGTTGATTTTGTTTTTGAACTAGTAAATTCAAAAAAATTACTTTATTAAAAAATTAAACAAATTTAACTGATTTCAGACCTATTATTTTATTACATTAATTTTAATTAAAAAATTAATATAACATAATAAAATAATTTAAAATTAAATTTTAATAAACAAATTTATTAAAATATAATTATATATTAAAAAAGTGTTTGCACTTAATTTTTATATTAATTCATTAAAATATAATTATATGTTTGATTTAACTGAACAATTTATTTCAGTTTGAAACTGATGATTTTGATTTTTTGACTGATTTTTAATAAATATTGAAACTAAAAGGAAGCTTATTCGATTCAATAGTTTCGATCTTGTTTTAGTCACCCTTATTTCCATTAAACTAAAAATGTGTTTGGCTGTATTTAACTATCCAATTTAACATTTAATTGTTTTAAATTATTCAATAATACATATCTTCAAGGTCTTTATTAAATTCTTTGGCAACTTTGTGATTTATCAAATATCATCTTAATCACTGCTATTTTCACTTGAAATTATCATTCCGTGCATACTAACCATCAATGTATTATTCTCTATGATAGTTACTATCCCATTTAGGAGGTGGTTGATAATCCAGTTTCTAATTTAATGATAGTCCAACTTATTATTTAATTTAATGTTTTAAGCACTTTATTAGTTTTAGGATAATTTGATAACATAAAATAGTGTCAACTTAATATTTTTAATTAAGTAAAAAATGATTTAAAATGTTAATTTAAAATATTTGACTTAAAATTTTTATTGAACACACTTAGGTTACATTTAATAAACTAAAAATTAAGTATTGAAAAATTAAATACTAAATATAATAAATACTGAAAATTTTAAGTGCTGAATATATTAATTTATTTGATAAATATTGTTACTGAAAATTTTTAATTTTTTTTGTTAGACATATTTAACCCTATAATATGGTATTTAATTTTTTTTATTTACGTTTTAATTTGTGAATACAATTTATACTTTAAAAAAGTCATAAATAAAAATAAAAACAATAATTATATTAGAATAGTATTTTTCATAATATTTCAAAAAATAAAAATTATTAAACTTAAAATGAGTATGCTTTAAAAATGATAAACAATTAAAAAAATACAAATAGAAAGCTAATAATCATATATTAATTAAGATAAAGGTATAATAATGATTCCGATTAAAAAGTTTTAAAACATAAACTACTGAGCATGCTCAACTAAAATTTTAAGTTAAATATTTAACTTATTATTTTAAGTACTTTTTTACTTAATTGAAAATTTTAAGTTAAAGTTTTTTTAGGTTATCAAACCAACTTAAAACTAATAAGTGCTAAAAAAATTAAATTAAGTCATTAAGTTGGGTTATCAAACAAGGGCTTAATTATTGATTTTTAATAATTTTTTTATTAAAGTGACTTTTATATAATTGGCATATTTTTAAATTGACTTTTATATCCTTAACTTTTAGTTCTATTAATTTTTTTAGGCTGTTATACTCATTTAAATAATTTTCAGTAATAATAATTATCAAACAAAATGATATATTTAGCACTTAAAAAGTTCAGTATCTATTATATTCATCGTTCAAAATTCAACATTTAATTTTTCATTATTTAATTTTCAATTTTATCAAATTTCACCTTAATCTAAATTGTTAATTAGGCATGCATCAACTGATAGAGCACTATTAACCTTTTAAATTCAACTAAAATAGTATAGTTAATATTTAAATACCATAAATAATGAAATATTATATAAGATAATTGAACACTTGTGTTAAGTAAATATGTGGACATGTCTTTATTATCGTGCCACCATTTTAGATTATCTAATTGTATAGTTATCTATCAAATAAATAAAATTTTACTTTTTACCTGGTTGTGGGCTTGAGTTTTGGTTATATACTTTTTTTTATTTTACATTTTTAAAAATATTTTAACATATATAAACTACTGTTGTTTTTATTTTATTAAATTAAAATATTATTATTTGATAATTTTGAATTTTAATAAAAAAATATGTAAACAAATTTTGTTACACACAAACTATGACATGACTTGAATTTAAGAACACGTGACTGACACTACGGTGCTTTATAACTCATAATAAGTTTGGATATCCACTAAACAATAAGACTACAATATCTCGATTTTATCTATCAAATACTAAGGCTGCAGGCCTACATATTAAGTAAAACATTTGCATAACTTCATAATATTGCCACTGAAAACTACAATCTTAATCATATCAAATTATCATTATTATCATATTTTTACTTAACAAAATATAATATCAATCATAATGAGAAAACTCAACTACTCTTCAAACATAGTATGCTAGCCAAATAACCACACAACATACAATATTATGTTGAAATACAAATAATTTGAAATAACAATGAAGAGTTCTAAAATTTATAATATATCTTAATTTTTAATTAATTACATAAACGAGTTCTAAAATTTCTAATATATATCAATTTTTAATTAATTACATAAATTAATAAAATATAATAGAATAAATTTCATTGTTGAAGTAAAAAGGCATAAAGAATTCAACTAAAATTTTTTCTTAAAATCCAATGTACAATTCGAAAAAAATAAGAAGACAGAAGTGAGCAATTAATTTAGTGTGTGATATGATCCAATATATAATTCTAGTATCATGCTTTCATTTTAATCTAATGACAACAATGCCCATGCAATATGTCAAGCACTCAAGTAATCATATAATCATTCAAGAATATGAATTAGTCAATTGAAGTCAAATTAAATCTCAAATTGGGGAGTCTATCTCTTTCCTTGGCTCAATTTCAAACTATAGGTCATAATGAGTCCAACTCGTATCCAACCACAATTCTCTTATCCACATCTAAGACTGTAGTGGAGCTCAAATCCGGCCAAATATTATCATCACAATCATGTATCAATTGTCATAATATAATTATAATCGTAATCAAAATCCTATGTGCTCCATCAATGTCATCTTAATTCTATCCAAATATCCATAAATAGTACGTAACATAATTTTTAATCTAATATATATATACACTTTTAAATATCTTATACGACTCACGATAATCAACAACAATTCATTATCCCTTTGAATCTCCAACCTTGACAATCAATCTAATTGTCTCAAATTTATAATCATGCATAATTATAATCATAAAACATCTCAATTTCTCAATTCAACATTCATACATATAATCATATTTCTAAGACATTGTTTAAAAGAGATTTTAATAAAAAGATAATGTCACGACCCACCTTTTAAGCCGCGACGGTCCTAGGGCATGGGTAGCCATAAGGGCACCAAAACCCGTAGAACCCATTCCACTCATAACCAATTGACATTCATTACATTGAACCATATCCCAAGACCGTAACCTAATCACATTTCCTTAATACCCATTACTTGCTATCATTTCCACTTATAATATCATTTACACATATAACTTGTAAAACCTTTAAAGTTTCATTTCATGTCATTAACTCAACGTTCAATAGTTCATATATAATCACAATAACAGTTATGATACGAATCATATTATACAAACATCCTTTAACATATTAATGCTAACCCATTAATAACCATTCATATTACATATGGACCTTATAACTTTCAATAACCATGGAGCTCTACTTACAACACCGAAACTTATCAAAACAGTTTCCAAGCGAAGGATGGGCTTGGGACTTTTACTTTGCTAACTCATTGACTGTACCTGAAAAGTTTAAACCGCTAAAATATGAGACAGAGCTCAGTGAGTACATAATAAAACTGTATAAAATAAGCAAGTGATAGGTGGTTTAGTGATAATTTCTTATAGCAATGAAGTGAAATGAATCAAGAATCATTCTTATGGAATAGTTTTCCATATACAGTAATTATTGCATTTTTAGCAGAATATTTCCTTTATGGAAACGGTGTGTTTCCCACATTATCATTATCACTTGAGTGGCGGCTTACGCCTTGCTCACTCCCATTTCAGTCACACGTACAACTGATCGGGTCGCACGTACTGGGGGCCATAAACCCTTCCCAGCTAGGGTTCGGATACTCTTTACCCTATCCGCAGGTTCATTACCATTGTGCACAATGTCTGATGTATTGCCCCACATCAGAGGGGTATTCTGCTTGCCACGATATCATTAAAACATTTTTTTTTCCTTTCCATCCATGAAATACTTCAATGGATAGTATATCAATAAATAATCAAAATTTCCATCATTGATCATGTTGGGAAAAGAAGCAATAAGGCTCATTTGGTCAAGTGCCATAAGGGATATTTAATTCAATAATTGGTAAAGCATATCATGCATGCCAAAGAATTGCAATGCATTTTAATTAGAAAAGTGATCCAACATTTAGACTTATATTTAAAGCACAAGAAATATAATATTACAATGGATAATATATAATATCAATTGGGTTCTCATTATTGATCATACTATAAGATCAAATAATATAGACTCATTTGGCCAAGTGCCATAAAGAAATGTTTGGTTCACTTTGGCTCAATAATCAAGGAAGTATTATATCAACGGTTCAATATTCAATAAGCAGATTAAGCTTATCAAGAAATCAAGATTTTGGAATATCAATGAGCTATTCAACTTTTCAAGGGATAGAAACAATTCAACCATTAAGGTTGGAACAATAAAGGTTCAAGTATATGAAACAAGGAATATTATATTATTAAGTACTCACCTTTTGCTCCTTAGCTCCTATACCGATAGTTCTAGTGCAGATTATAACGAGGCTCCTCGGTATCCCGAGCAATGCCTTTGCCTTTCGATTCTACAAATATACCCAAATAATCATACATTAATTCCTACTCCTTTAACTTGCTAATCTCATTCTAACTCAACTTAACATTAACTTCCTACTACTAATCACCAAAACATATTCCAATACATTAAACAATACATACATAAACACATTAATTATTTACTCACTTTATTCCAAAATCCCATGTTGTCCAAATCCTTTCATTAAAACAATTAGATCCCTTTTTCCTTCCTAATTCCTTAATTAAATTTTATGTTTATCAAACTAATACTCAAACAATCAACATTCATTTACCAATTGAAACTAATCTCTTTCAATTCCCATAAATCCTAACTTTACCAAATTGGGATGATTTGGGGAAAACCCAAAATTTCTCAATCAAATCTCAAATTGATCTTGCCAAGATGAAATTAATGCCATGCAAAGCCTACCACAACAATCAAACATTAAACTACACTTCATATTACATACTTTCCTTATATCATGTATTATGCCTTCAAGAATTTCAATTTTTGAATAAAATCTCTAAATTCAAATTTTACATTTTTAAACCACTTTTCAACATCCCAAATAACCTTAGATATTGTTAAAAAAAAATTTTGGACACTTCCCCTAAAAATCCTAGTTTGGCCGAACCTTATGTAACATTATTCCTTATTGATCTTTCATGCTTCCCTTGTTATTATTCACCTATTAAACCCCAAATCCTTAACCCTAATTCTCATATTTCATCACTTAACATGCCAAACTAACTCTCCTTCAAATCATTCCACCAAAATCCAATCATAGAGATCAAAAGAAAAGGAATAATTGCTAACAATTTATTACACTTAAGCTAAAGAAAGAAAGGAATTATTTAAGCAATAAATCTCACCTTGAAATGCTTCAAATTTAGCTCTAAGTTGAAGAATGAGTTGGGAGGTTTTTGGTCTTTGATGAGGGTGAAATTTTTGGTGTAGGTTACAAATGAAATGGTTTAACACAATTTCATTTTATATACAAATAAAATCAATGGTGGTGATTTAATCACACAAGATCAATGGTCACATTTTTGCTTGAAATGGAGGGCTAAGATTGATCAAGATGGATGGTTGAGATGGCCCTTAGGTGTATGGTGACTAAGCATCAAAATAATGAATACCATCATCACCAAAGTGAACATAATCATGGTGATGGAAAAGTAGGAGGCTTAGGTGTAAAGTTGGCATAAATCAACAAATATGGCTAACCAAATTCCTTTCTCATCCTAACCCCTAATTAACTTGTTCTAACCATTCTTTAGTCAAGTTCCACCAAAATTTGAGGCCTTAGGGCCGGCCACTCCATGGGCTTGGGCTTTGAGTCCGAAAGCCCATCAACAAGCCCACCCGAAACGTTTCCTGAACTTAAAAATTTTTCGTAACTTTTTCCTTTTCTTTTCACTTGGCATTTTAAATCTTACCTTCCCATATCATAATAAGCCTAAACTAAGCCATATTGCCTATAATTAATTCAATCATACAATAAATATTCCTATCTCATAAAAATACACACTCAAGCACTTAACACCAACAAGAGTCTCTGTCATTCTATCACTATGTCATTGATACTATACTCATAAAATTTATATTTTATAGTATTATTATAACTCTGATGAGCTATGGAGACCTTGGGTATTACAGATAATAAGCAAGTTTAAAAGAAATTGTTACCATCAAAGGTAATGAATTTTACAAAGATTTTCAAAAAATTACATATATGATTATAATCTTTCATTTTTCTTAATTATTTTCTAAAAATTTTATTTATTTACTTGCGTGAAGTAATTTCATTTAATATAACTAATTAAACTTATAAACTATTTACACACTAATAATTTTTTAAACCGTACATGCATACATACAAGTACATAATTCTTTTTAAATCCAAATTATTAAATTTTACAATTTGAGTCTTGTATTTCATATCTCCAATCATAATTTTATAAAATATCGAAAAGAATAACAACTTAAAATTTTTTATATAAATATTTATTTTCAGTACTCGCTCGAAACATATATGGGTCAAATATGGGAGTGCCTCGTTGAACTTGCCAAAAAAAAAAATTTAATTGCATAGGCTAATCAGAAAAACTACAAGAGAAAAAAAAAAATTCCTGGAAGTTCAAATATGAACCTAGCAATAGTACTAGGTTAATTATACGAATGCTGTATTAACTTAAAACGGTGCGCAGCGTGTGATGTTATACAACGCGCAATAACACAAGGAACAATATAAATAATATATATATATATATATATATATATATATATAATAATAATAACAATATAATAAATCAATCGCAAATTTGAGCTTTTTTTCTTTTTTCTTTTATTTTTTATTCTCTTCTCAGCCCATCGCTGCCTTCGATTATAGGGCGTGAATACAGTTTCTCAGCCTCCCAATCTAAAAGCAAAGATCTGTTACTTTCCTCTCAATCTGTCTCTCTAAAACTATGTCTCAGGTACTTATTCTTCTAATTATTTGTTGTGTTTCAAATATAATCTTGTTTTTTTTTTAAAGATTTTCCATGGAGAACCCTAGAATTTACGATGATTTCTCTTATTATTATTATTATTATTATTAAATTAAGCGTCATAGTGTTCCTTTGTTATTTAAATTATGATGATTTTCATATTTGAAATGCAAATTGAACTATATTTTTAGGTTTACGCAATTTGGATATATGTATATATTTCCAGTTAAGAATTGATTTTGTGATAGCTGGTGAATGACTATATTTCTTTTTGTGTTCAGGTTGATAACAGAAATTCCTCTGCAGCCAAGCGGGCTAGAACTGACGGTATGCCGTGTTTCCTTCCCTATTTCTTTGCTTTTGTTAGAAAATAACTGGGATTCTGGATGTTAGGAGATGGGTAGTTTGGCCATTGGACCAAACTATGGAACAAATGTCAGCTAATTAGCTTGCTACAATGGTGTTTTTGGCTTGTGCAGGTAGTCGCAGGGAAGATGATTGGACATGTCCAAGTTGTGGCAATGTGAACTTTTCATTCAGAACAACTTGCAATATGCGTAACTGCACCCAACCTAGGCCAGCTGATCATAACTCTGTAAGTTGCTGTTGGAGTAAATGTAATGTACTAGTTAGAAATAAGGAATGTGCTAAACTTATTTCGAATGAAAGGGTTGTTAGTTTTTGTCTCTATAACTCATTGGTTGGATGCATTACTATTTTTGTGATTTTCTATCCTTTCTCCTATGGTTGGTTGGATTTTAATTTAGAATTTGGATGTAATTCTGCTCATCCATCAGTATTTACTTGCTATCAGATTTGATGAGATTCAAGCGTATTATATAATTTAAGAACTAAACACTTTGGGATCAACATAATTTCTAGAGCAGCCAGTGAGTGTCAACATCTGGTTGCATCTGAGTGCTGGTGTTGGGTGGCACAGGACTTGAATTGCATCTTTGTTCAGACTCCTCTGTTTATATTGTTGTGTTGTACTATTTGTATTGTAGCCTGTCATTTTTCATGTTTGATTAACTAATAACCATGCAGGATACATTAATGCACTCTGTGCTTTCTTTATTTGTTGATGCTCTCATCTTGTTATGTCATTTTTAGTTTTTAGTTTTAGTTTTTTTTTTTTTTGCATGCTAAAACCTACACTTGTTTTCCTCTTCCAGAAATCTGCTGCCAAGCTAGTACAACCCCCACAGAGTTACACTTCATCAGCTCCCTATGTAGGTTCTGGTGCACCTTCTTCAGTGTACATGGGTGTACCACCATATGGATCATCCCTTTTCAATGGATCTTCTATTCCTCCATATGATGTTCCATTTTCTGGGGGTTCAGCTTACCATTATAATTACAGCAGCCGCCTTTCTGCAGGCAGTCCATATAGGCCATTGCATATGTCTGGACCACCTCCTTATTCTGGTGGGTCTATGATGGGAAATAGTGCGTTCCTGGTCCTTATTTTAACCTTCTGTTAACTTTGTGTTTTTCTTTCATGTCTTTAAAATCAAAATTCCGCACTCTCTGTTTGCCAGTTGCTTCATGCTTCCTCGTTATTTTTATAATATTTTATTGGTTTTATTTTTTATCTACTATGTTTTTTTCCCCAATGTGTTTGTATTTTTGCACTATTATTTCATTGATAAAACTGTTTTATGTTTTTTCACACATTCTAGTTGTCATTTCATTAACCATACATCATGCAAGCCTTATCTCTAAATCTGCTTTCATATTTCATATCATATGTTTTGAGCACTTTAGGATTCCATTGGTTGAGTAATGACTTTCTTCTTTTCTGTCAGGTGGGATGTATGGTATGCCCCCCTTGATGGACCGATATGGATTGGGTATGCCAATGGGCCCTGCTGCTATGGTATGTTAAGCAATTCCAGCATTGGCATTTAAAACTTAGATAACAAAGTCGGAGGTTTAATATAGTTCTTTCTACATGATACTTAACATGTATCTGCAGTGACTTGTGAAGCCTGTTTATTGGTTTCTTTGGCATTGAGGTTGAAAACTGTTTTTTTGAAAAGGGCCCCTTTAGATGCTATTGAAAAAAGTAGTTTGAAATTGTTGATTAGTTGTTTAGGAATTTTATGATTATACATCTCAAATTTGTCTTAAAAACTATTTTTAATGACCTCTTAAACAATATATTCAATCTGGTTCTTTTCTCAACAACTCTCTGACCAGCTTTTAACATTGTTCAATCATTTTAAATACAAAGCTGAATTCATGAGTGTTTTTTTTTTTTTTTTTTTTTTTTTTGTGCTAGGGGCCAAGGCCAGGTTTTTTCCCTGATGATAAATTTCTGAAAAAGGGTGCAGGTTTGTCATTTCAGTATATGCTGTGGGTGAGTGGTAAGAACTGGTTAATCTAAGCCTCTGACTTTGGTTTTTTCTTTTTATGATGCACATGAAGATGCAACGCGTGATAATGACTGGACATGCCCAAAATGTGGGAATATCAACTTCTCTTTCAGAACTGTTTGTAACATGAGGAAGTGCAATACACCAAAGCCAGGATCCCAGGTTTGTTCTGCTTTTTTAATTTAAGATACGAGAATTAGTTTTATTGAATCTCATTTGCTCATGTTATCATCACCATATAATTAGCCTTTCTATCCATCATTGATTTCTGACAATATTCACTTGCAATTGCAGGCTGCAAAATCTGAGAAAACCAGTAAGTCATTCTAATTTTTAAAGATGTTGTGCCTCATATTTTGAATTTTATACTTATAAATTTGATTTTCAGAGCAAAAAATGCCAGAGGGAAGCTGGAAGTGCGAGAAATGCAACAACATAAACTATCCATTCAGGACCAAGTGTAATAGACAGAATTGTGGGGCTGAGAAACCAGCTGAGTCAAAGAAGTCCCCCTCACCAGTGGCAGATGAGAACGATCAGGTTTGTTATGTGATTCATCTTTTTTGTATTTCAGTTTGTTGGTTGTTACTGCTGTGTTCATTAGTTACTCATGTACACCTCACAAACTCAATGAGCATTAGTAGTAAGAAGGTTGTTTCTAATAAGGCAAACCCTTTCCCATTCTCTCTCTTTATTATCCCTTGCTCTCCATTGCATTTTTGTTATTCTGTAGATCTATGCATTGATTGTCAATTATATTTACACTTTGCAACAATTGATTTGCAATTGTCTACTGTTCCAGTGAGTTCTAGGACATGTTTGAGGTTTGAGAAGGTCCAGAGTTGTCGTCCAGCATTGCTCAATATGGGTGTCTGAAAGTCAGTTGTGTCGTCCTCATGTTGCAGCGGTTGTCAAGTTACTTTACCTTCTCATGATGTCTGTCAAATTGTTGTATTACTTGCAATGATATTTATGGTCTTCATGGATCCTTGACGCATCGTGTGTCTGCCAGCTTGATCTGGCAAAGATTCTACAGGTTGGTTCTGGTTTCCTATTAGTTAGGCTTTTGTAATTTTTGGTATCAACTCATCTATTATAGTGGGTATGCTACCATAAACTTAGAATACTGCAGGCAGTGTTTTTCATGTTCATGTGGATTGTTTCGTCTCTATGCCATTCAGTATAACCATTTTTAGATAGATGCTTCTGTCAGAAGTGAATGGTCCCAAATTCAAAATGTAATTAGGTTTGCACTGGCAAATGAGTCTGGCAGTTCTGTTGTTTGAATCAATGCAGTGGCCATTTTCCTCCCCTAAAGTTGCCTGTGATATGGTGTTGTGATGTGTGAAACTAGAGACAGTCTTTACTGTCAAAATCGAAAGTACTCGAGTGAGTTGTACGTTTATCATGTGCTTGTATAGTTAACCAGCAATAGCTATTGGCTTTACTTAAAGGTTGATGGGTGCAATGTTTATAATTGTACCCTTGCAAACCCTAATTTTCTAACCTGTTTGCTCATGAGTTTTTGAAGCATTCGTTGTTTAGTGCTTGAGTGACAAATTTGTTCTCTTCTATTCTGTCATTCAGTCCAAGATGGTTTGAGCTGGGAATTGGTTGTGTTGCTTGAGCGGGATTTTATGCTCGAGCTTTCCTAGTAGCATTCATTTAAGTGAGAAACTGGCATCTCAGTCTGAAGGTAAGTAGAAAAGAGACCAGTAGGATTTTGGGGATTGAATTGCAAACCTGTTCGCTAAAATTTATGCTACATAGCAATAGCGTTTTTAATCCGAAAACCATGGAAATGATATTTGTAACCATGGATCAAAACTGTTGTTTTAATATAATTAGAATGCATGAGGTTTAGATAATTTCAATTTCAAATTCAAATTAGAACATTTGTAGAGCGGAGTGATCACAGCAGGCAGTATAATGGCGCTACTGTGGTGAGTTGCCCTCAGGCTTTGTATGGTTGGTAATCAGTGAATTCCTTTTAGTCAAGCCTGAAAATGCTTCAAGTCACATTCAATGTGGGATATAACTCGAAAAGGCCAATCTCAGTTTTGATACCTGATAGCTTAGCTCATTAGTTGTGTACGTTGTGGCTGGTGATCCTGACCTCTGTTCAGTGCATTTCTCCAAAGATTGTGGTACAGGCTACAGTTGTGGCTGGTGGTGGTGGTTGCTTATCTGGGAATATCTCAATTCTTACAAGTGGGAAAGGAAGAGGAGAAGGAAATGACAAGGTGCCTGTGTTGGGTGTATTAGGCGTTTTAATGAGAAATGATTTTATTGTTATGGGAAAAATTATTTACGAGGTGAAGTAAGAAAGACCAATGACTTGAGGAAACGAGCAAGGTTTGATGATCTCAGGCAACTATTGATTGGGGAGTTTGCTGTGGTGCAAAATAAGAATCATGCATTTGATTTTAAAAAAGATGAATTGAAGAGGGAAGTGAGAGATTTCTTACGAGGGTAATTATCCTTGATTATATGCTTAAAATAGATGTGAAAAAAAAGAGGGAAAATGAAGATAGCATGATAGAAAAATCATATTCTTTTAAGCCAAAAAAAAAAAAAAAAAAAAGAAGGAAAAATAATCGATAACTGAATTTCCTGTACAATGATCTTGGTAAAATTTAGTTTTGAATTCGACATCTTGCGGTCAAAAGCTCGTTTCTGGATTTTTAAAAATACACTTCATTGTACTCTAATAATTTCAGCATTTGGACGTGACTGACATTAGGTATTGATATTGGGAATTTTTAAGAAGCAGTCCGTCAATATAATTTTCTCCAATTCATTCTGCGAATATATTTCACATGGGAATTGGGATAGTTGGCCAATTGATTTGGTAGAATCATCAGAATAATTTTAAATATCTCACTATATTTTATCCCCTGGTGTTGCTTAAAACAGTTTGTGGCAAGAGGAAGTGCTTTTATTTTAAACGATGGGTTCGACCAAGTTACTTCACTTGAATCTATATTAATTCAGTAATTATAGGCATCTAATTCGATTTCCAGAAACAAAAAAGACTTTATTTGATAATCATTTTCCAATAATAATAATAATAAGCAAAAATAAAAAAAAATAATATGGAAATAAAAAATGTATTTTTTTTAATGGTTTGAGAAAATTTCAGGACATTTCCTTATTTAATATATTTTGTTAAAAGAACACTATGATTTTTTATTTAATTTATATCAAGTTAATTAATACTTATTTTCCATAATCAAATGTTTACTTCTCAAGGCTGATTGTTTGGAAATATATATATATATTTTTTTAGAAGACGAAAAATCTGAAATTTGGATCTTCATGGGATAAGATGGGAAACATTTATGACGGAGGGAATTTATCAACTAAAAAAGAAAATTGTACTAAGTTGGTAACGCATTGACAGTGGATTTCTGGGATTATTATTTAGTACTTTGCAGGGAAGAATTGCATTTATAATATCTAATTTATCCATTGAGAATTGATTCGTAAAATCTGTAATTGGTTTAATGGGAATATTATGAATATGGTAAGTAAATATTCTCTATTAACTCATAAACCTGTATATATACATGGCCATCTATCACTCTCTTTCACTCACTTGTACAATAAAGCTGGCCATGGAGCTGCAACAAAAAGAGAATATGGCTATATATTAATAAAGGTGAGAAAGGGTTGTGCCTGGCTCCCTGCATGCCACTGGCTGAGTCCAATCTCTCCCGTTGATTGCCTCTTGCCGGTGGCATGCTTGGACCCAAGCATACCCATGTTTTTATTTTTTTATTTTTTTAAATTTGCAAATAAGATAGTAATATTGGTATTTTGTAGTTTGTTTCCTGCACAATGTTTAGTTCACTTTTCAAGTCTGATAAAAAAAAAAAATTCTTTGAATTTGTATATGATTAATTCAGTTTTTTTTATTATTATTTTACTGTTTTTTAACTGATTATGTATTTTAATCTTGTTTGTTTACTATTACCTTCATTTTTAAATATTTTGGTCCTTTTGTTATTTTCCTTTTGTTTTTGTTCTTCTTTTAGGGTTGTATCATATTTATTTTGATTAAATATATGAAGTGCTACTAGTCTTCACTAAACTTGAAAATCCATATTTTTTCTAAAATAAAAATTTAACAAAAACTAAAGAAAATTATCCCAATAAAGAATTAAAAATATATAAATAAAGTGGAATTCTTGCAAACAGAAATAATTCTATTTAAAAAAATTATTTTTTAATTTATTGTATCTGTTTTCCTTTTTAATATTGCTATATGATATTTATAGAATTTCTTTAAAAAAGAAAAAAAAAATCCTACAATGCATGTTTTTCTTTCTTTTTTCAAAGTTCGTTAGATAATCTCAATTTAGAAATTACTGAATTACCATCCAGACATATTGATGATACGTTTTACAAATTATAATGCAATATAATATAATATAATTAATTTTTTTTTAATATAAATATTATATATGAATTACATTACGTTGCATTATATTATGATCTATAAAATATACCCAAAAGAAGAAATAAAAATTATAAAAATGTATTCTTTGAATACCATGTTAAAATAACAGCTGCATAATTTAGGAAATAATAAATCGTTGAAGATTTTATCTTTATGAAACAAATATCTGACACAATAAATCTTTCTCATTAATTATAAGAAAATTAATCTTTCAAAAACAGGTCCATAATGATTCAAAATATATTTTAAATGGATAGGTATTAGGTGTTATGGTATTATTACTTCATGCTTGAAAGTACCAACTTTATAGTATTAAATTTGAATAAGATAATCTTATTCAAATTAGAAATTAACTTATTTGATAACTAACTTAAATCTCATCAAACACCAAACAATGGGTCTACCAGACAGACCTGTTAATGACTTACATTACATTGTATATCTCAAACATGGCGATTATCCAGAGTTTGAATACCCGTTTTTATGTTTAATATAAAACCAGTCAGTAGTTTGCAATAATGCAAAATTCAACTCTAAAATAGACACACAGACACAGTGGTTACTAATTACACAACTATCAGGTCTTGTGCGCCTAACCAATGCAAAAACAATGAGAATACATAAGATGTGCATTCATCAGCTGAAAAAGGATTAATTGATACTTCCAATCCCTTCTGATTTTCAGAAGCTGTTCATGTCACACTGCCTACACTAATCTTATACTACAAGTCACAATAACACACCCAGTTTGGAATTACGTAACCTCAATGAAAATTTAGGAGAAAATCTTCAAACTTTTTAATCACCATGATCTAAAATCTGACAGCAAAACCCAAAAAGCTCCTGGGTACAACAAACAAAAATCAGATTATTACATCAGATGAGTACTTTCAGCAGTAAGAAGGAAAAACTTCATCGTGGGTTGTAGGCTAAAAGATCTATCTTAATCCACTAATTATGAAAGATGGTATTAATTTTCAATAATCTATGCATCTTTCCTATTGTCACATAGAATAAATAAGAAATGTATCAATCAGTAATTTATATCCCTGAGCAACAATGACTACTGACTTACTCATTTATTCCAGGACGTTTTTGCACCGTAATAATCAAATATTGTAAGTAAAAAAATGTGAAGCATGAATGCAGGAAAAATACAATCTGACTGAACTAGATATAATACCAGATACAGACCTTGGCAAGCAAATTTATCAAGATGAAAATTATGTGTGAATTCCAAGCAGTCAGTTCAACTGGCTAGAGTAGAAGTCGCTGTCATATGGGGTTCTTAACAGCTGAAACTCTTGAAAGTAACTGCCACTGTCATTCTGTGAAGTCAAGGTATGCACTCGAGTGTCAGTAGCCTGTGGATCAATCCTCCAGTAATCAGATGATGCCATTGGCAAGCCTTGGGGCATGTGAAGCACTGATTGAGGCATGCCTGTATGACTTGTATGTGTAGGCTGCTCATGCGAAATGGATTTTGGCTCACATGAACCCCAAGAATTAGTTGACAGAAGAGAGAGAGCACGATGAAGATCTTGTGTTGTATCCACATTAGGTGAGATAATTGATTCTTCCAAACCTGCAATATTCAGTAATCCTGTGTGTCAATTTAGACTAAAGACAAAAAAACATAGATCAGCATACTAGGATTCGCAACATTGATTCTGTTTTCATACAGGCCTTCAGAAAGTTCTCAGTATGCATTCTAAAGTTTCCTGTAACAATTATAATCCTATGATTTGAATTTTGAATTGTGCCTAAATAAGCCTAAATCACCCGTATACATGCTAATTTACTTTTAGCTAATTTTTTCGATCGGTGGAAATCAAATGTATGCTCAGACTACCAGACATTTCTTTAAACATCTGTGCTTTCTGAAATTGACCACATAATTTTCATGAAGTTGTATGAATGATAAACATGAATTTTCATGAAGTTGTATGAATGATAAACATGGCTTTCCTTTCAAACTCTTTGATGAACTGTAAAGCAAACTATATTTTGTTAGACTACAAGAAAAAGTCCCTTGTGGCACAAATCAAAAAATTCCAGAATTACTTTAAGTTAGTGGCCTTTTTGTATATATCTTCTTTTCAAAGATATTGAATATTTACATTCAATTTCGTTTTTCAATGTATCTACATCCACCATGTTAATATCACTAAGATTGTATATCAATGATATGAGAACCCCTTTGTTTTCTCACTATCAGATCATTCCCACAATATATATCATGTTACTTTGGCTCTATGATTGCTCATGAATTGAATCCTTGCTCACTGAATCACATTCATAGTCAAAGCTTCACCATTGGATTAAAACAAACAAATACATTTTGATCAGCTTAAGCCTAAAACCACATAATTAATTCAGCAATAGAAAATGAAAAATGTATCTAAAAATTTCCTTTGAATTTCGAAATTTTAATGAGTTGTATTGCATCTTTTAATTTTTTATTTGGTTTAATCATTATTTCTATCAACTTATCCACAAGTTTAGGAACATGTTAAAGGGTGTCAGTGCATGACACTTGCCACATTGCAAGGGGAGGGCCATCCACCGTACACACTACACAGACCTGACCTTGCTATTTAGAGAGGCTGTTTCTGCAACTTGAACCTGTAACCTAGCCATTGCACCAAGACTCAATTTTGGACCGTGATACAGGTTAGATTCTTGATTGCTTCTTCTCATTTAAATTTAGGAACCTTAACCTTTCATTCTACATTTTTGCTTGGGCATATCAAGAATTCTTTGATTCTTGATTGCTTCTGCTCATTTAAATTTGGGAACCTTAAACTTTCGTTCTACCTTTTTTCTGGGGCATATCAAGAATTCTTTAAGGGGAAAGAAAGAGGCTTCTAGGGTTCGAAATCTTGACCTCCTGCACTACGAGGCAAGCACTCAATGACTAGGCTGCTAACCCAATGGCAATCTTTGGTTCTACTTCACATTCACAATCCAAAAACTTATGACAGTATCATGTACATCAGAATTCCTCTACTAGATATTCCAAACTTGTCTAGCATTTATCTTTATCTATGGACAAATTAAAAGTTAACAGTAACCTCAACTTCATAACAAAAACTGTTACGCAACATGTGAAATTGGACATTCTAATAAGTTATGCAGACAATGGGAGTTAGCCAAAGTGTGTGCCCAACATAACATTGGTATACATGGACGTAACTGGTGAATCTAGGAAGTTAGATTTTATAATTGCATTTGGTTCTTTAACAATGAACAAACTCTCATTGGAATCTTTTGACAATCACCTCATTGAATCATGGTTTCTAGGGTTTCAAAGGCTGCAGATAAGCAGTAAGCTGTCACTGACTCCCTCACAAAGGTTTGCAGTACGATATTTGACTACATCATCAACATTAAAAATTAAATGATAATCATTATAAAGAATATTTCCTAATACAAAGTAGAACTAACCTTGGTTGAGAACCTCAGCTGTCGTAACCTTGGTCTTGGATGGCAACAAGCTCCTGGAATCATGAGGATGCATAGGAATGGAAGTTGCCAGCTCATTGCTAGGCAAATGTGGCTGCCCATCAATACCTCCTACTTTTGCAGGCTTCATTGCATACTCTTTTGTTATAGTGAACTTGGAACTGGGCATCCCTTCCCACGTCAAATGTGCATTAGGCCTGGCCTGAACCAGTGGGGCCCTGTTCCAAACAAGACTCATCTGTTGCCTCTCATCTGTACAAGCAACCACAGATCAGGAAAAGTTGCAGGATTGATATGGCGCTATACCATTGTTCTTGAACATATTTTTGCCATATTTGTATTGAACAAAAATAGCAATTTCTTTGACTCAATGGCAAGTATGCTACGATACCACAATACATGGCAATTTCTACTTCATATATGGTTTCCACGATGTTGTAGACCTAATGTTTCTCATCTTCAGATATCTTGTTTGCAACTAATGACATTAACTTGCAAGTAGCAATTCCTTAACAACAGAAAATTCTATTTAAACTTAAAAAATGAGTAAAGGAGATCACAATTATATTAGCATTCAAAACTTAAGAGTAGACATCCCTCTGTGAGTGTGCTCAAACATCTTTGTTAAGGTGAAGATACAAGTCCACCTTACAATGCACAGACTTCATTTCAGAGTTATTATAAAATCACAACGGTTATTAGAAGGCAGCTCAACATCGATAGCATGTTTTAAACACAAGACAAGAGATGTTAAAGTCTGAATTCAAAAATCAGTACCATATAATGATGAAGACAGCCTTGCAGGATTCAGTTGGACTGATTCGGGCTGTGGCTTGCGACGCCTTGCATTATGATCAGAGAGACGCCTGCGACAGCTTCGCTTCTTTTCATCGAACTCTGATAGACTGTGGAACCTTTGACACCCATAACCAAGAAATCATCATATCAATTAATGATACAAGTCAAGAATTATTACAAAAACAGGATGGAAAACACTATAATTTGCACTTCTTGCACTAGATAAGCATGACAATTGACAGCACAAGCAAAAAAGGGATCTTCCCAGATCTCATTGTCTTCTACCATATAATCTTTACACCTTCAGAAGCAGACTTACCTGCTACACTGCTGGCAAAACCTGCGCTCCAGACCAGCTACAATAACCTTTGGGCATTTTGAATGACTTTCACAAACTCTATGTTTACGATGGTAGTCTTTAGCTGATGAAAGGTCAAGGTTACAGCCTTCTACTTGGCAGCGAGGGGCAGGAGAAGCTTGACTACTGGACTTGGATCTCTTTGCAGGAGAATCAGAAGACCCAGGGCCAGGAGTCACAGAAAATGATGAAGTCCTAGCATTGCTCCCTGCACAAACATCTTCAAAATATGTCCGCTTACCAAGCTTTAAACCCAGCAGAGGTTCCCCAGAGCCAACTGAAGCCTCAAGAGTAGAAGAAGTACCAGTTTTCACCTTTGTAAATGCTTTCTTATCGTTGGAATCTTCTGGAATAGCTTCAGAGGCCTCCAAAGTAAATTTAGATGTTTTCACTTCCCCAATCGAGGAAGAATTTATGGAAGCTGACTTTGAACTCTTGGATAAAGAAGCAAGTCCCAAATCAGAGCCAGAACCACCACTGCCACTTCCACTCCCAGATGAGTATAAAGACCCAGAATCAATCCCTCTCTCTCCATCAATTTCCCATTCTGTCACTCTTAACTTCTTTGGATGTTCAGCATTTGCATTAAACATTATTAGGTTGTCCCACTCCCACTGTATAGGGGGTTTTGTATTCCACTCCATCAGTGAGAGGGAACTCATAGAATAACTTAACAGAGAACAATCACTCACTTTATATAACGTGCAAGCAACCAAATGCTAGATCCTGCACAAAATATGACAAATTTGCTTATAACTTACCCAAAAAAAAAATTACAAAATTAATCATGCAAATATCAAACAAACAAATATTGAGCAACAACATTGGTAAAAGACTCTCGTCTCTAGACAAATACAGCAGTATTACATACAGCAAATGACCTAAAAACAAAAAACCCCCAAAAAAAACAAAAAGAGCTTACCTTTAAATTTCACTGAATCGAAGGCTCGGTCATACCTGAATTAGCATAACCATTTTTAAAAAGAACAATAAATCTGATCTACCAGTTGATGCAGCTCAAATTCACCCACCTCCCAAAAAAATTGGAAACTTTTATTTTAACTTAGATAAAAACTAGAATCTCTTTTCAACCCAGAAACTCTTTTGCAGATATAATCCTCCACCTCAATCTCAATCTCCATGTAGATATTAAATCAAACCAATTAAAGCCACAGATTTCAATCCAGGAACAGTAAAATGTGATCTTGCAGATACCCAAAAGCTAAAAAATATTAATCCAAAAAAGCTTCTTCTTGTTCTCCTCCTCCTCCTCTCATAACTTGCTACCTAACAAATTCTCCACCATTCATCCCTTTAATCCAAGTAAAAACTGTTCCCCAAATCCCTGCAAGCTCTACTTTTGTAGTAGTTGTGGTCAAATTTCAACAAGAATTTTTACCGTTATTTATGAACCCATCAAACAATCATCTATTTCTCTCTCTCTCTCTCTCCAATTATATATATCTAGCAAAGAACTAACTGTAACTAGATCAAAAGTTTCACCTTTTAACCATCAAATTGTGAACCGTACTAAGAAACCTTCAACTGCAATAATTCACATTGAATTTGCCTGGGCTAAATCAGAAAAGTAGGGCCCTGAATAAGACCCACATCCATTCATCTACAAATCTATTCTTTCTTCCCCAAAAAACCTCCCAAAAAAAACCCAAGTAGCTCAATAATTAATCACTTTCGCTAACTACCATTTTTCTAAAAAAATTTATACACAATATTAAAAAAAAAAAAAAAGCAAATCTACCAATAAACGACAACAAACCCAGTTCTTATCTTTCTAGTTTTTACCCATATACGTACGAAGCAAAACAAACAAATTTCTGCAGTTGTAGCTTTCTGAAGAGCCAAGCTTTCGGTCCCCTACTCTTTATGGTGTTTTTTGCAGTGAAAAAGAAAAAAGAAAAATCGACTGATGCAAAAACGACATATGGTTTATTTTCCTTCCACTTTCCGACAAAAATTAAATGGCAAATTACTATTTAATCCTTATCATTTGGCAAAATTTATTAGTGCGTCTCTACCTTTTTAAAATTAAAAATAAAAAAGCCTTAAATTAAACGGTTGATGGATTTATTTAAAATATAAGAATGTTTTAATTTGATTCTAAAAAGATAAAATCAATTAATAAATTTTGTGAGAAAATAGAGACTAAATAATAATTTAGTTAAAATTAAATATATAAATAAAAAATTTTATTACTATTATTATTATTTCACCTCATAATAATATGTTCATTTTTTTTAAATTTATCTCAAATTATAATTCACTTTTATTTTCATCAACAATTAATTTATTAATCTACCTTTTTAAAATTAAAAATAAAAAAAGTCTTAAATTAATCGGTTGATGGATTTATTTAAAATATAAGAATGTTTTAATTTGACTCTAAAAAGATAAAAACCAATTAATAAATTTTGTGAAAAAATAGAGACTAAGTAATAATTTAGTTAAAATTAAATATATAAATAAAAAAATTTATTATTATTATTATTATTATTTCATCTCATAATAATATGTCCATTTTTTTTAATTTATCTTAAATTATAATTTACTTTTATTTTCTATAGTAATTAATTTATTATTTTTTAATATGTCTTTATTTTTTAATGTATATCTTTATCAATATAAATAATTTAATTTAAATATAATGATACCAGTTATTTAATATCAATGAATGAATATATTAAAAAAATTTATTAATTTAGCTATATTAATTATATATATTTTTAATCTATCTTTTTGATCTATATGACAATTAAAACAGATATTTTTATAGGATGAAATGAGTGTTATTATTTAAAAACTAAAGAAAAAAAAAGCATATTTTCCAAAATTTAGAAAAAGAAAAAAGAGAAGCATTTTAATAGAACTATTCAGAAAATAATGTTTCAATCTCAGCCGCAAAAACGCAGAAGTTTCACCAAATTTAGCAACAAAAAATTATTATAGAAAATTAAATTACTCTCTTTAATTATTACTGTCTTTTTTCACTTCATAATAATAATAATAATAATAATGACAACTGAAACAGAAAAAAATACTCAAAAAAAAAAAAGTCTTGCGTACGAGAGAATCTGATTAAGAAAGTAAATAAATGGTTTATTTATTTATTTATTTATTTATTTATTAATTTTTGTGAAAAAAAAAAAGAAAAAAATAAAAAAGTGCAGAGTGGAGTGCGGAGAGTACTTACAGTTGGCTTTTTTTGGCCGGTTTAAAAAGGGTCATTATTGTCAGTGGCGCTGTAAGGAATGGTAATGGGATCTCGTCTACTACAGAGTAGAAGATGGACTGAGTCTACTCGAGTCGACTCAGATTCGACGTTGACTGTATCTGTTGGTCAACACAAGAAAAAATAATAGTAATAATATTAATAGTAAGAAATAAGAATTCTCTTGGTTTTTGGGAAAATAAAAAAAAAAAATTATTTATAAAGTTAAGATGATTTAATTATTAATTTATTTATTTAGTATGGGTGATTGGGTGTGTGAAAATATAGTCAATTATTGTTTGAATATTCATTGTAAAATTCCAAAAAAAATCACGAGTAGTATTTTTTTGTCACGTGCATTAAAAAATATTTTATTTTATTTCCTATATTTTTATTTATATTATATGCATAATATAATATTAATAAAAATATTTTTTTTGGAATTTTTGTTAATTTGATTATTTCACTTTGATTTTTATTTTTATTATTATTGCAAGTTTATTCGATTCAATTAAATTATTTTTAAAAATTTTATTTTATTTGTTTTTTTAAAAATAATTATTAGAAAAAAAGGTTGTTACTGATTTATTGTGCCGTATTTTAATAATTGAAAAACTTTATTTCATGGATATGTTTCTATTTTTTAATTTTTATTATACTAAAATTAATTAAAATAATCACTATTTCCATGTGAGTGAGCTATTTATTTGATTTTTTTTTTCCTTTGAAAAATTTAATCAACATAATTAAAACTATTAGGATGATATATAGTATATCATAATGATATTTTTAATACTATTATTAGTACTTCCTTGATGATACTATTGCTCGTGCGTCCTTTGCAACTTACAATTATTTTTTTTTAATGTTAAAATATTTTGAATAATTTAGTATCATTATAGAGAGAGAAAAAAAATCCATTCAACAAGTTTGAAAAAATATAAACACATTTGAATTTGTTTACCCAAATCAAATTAAAATCCATAAATAAGATTGAAAAAACTTTACTTCTTTATTGATTTGAATAATTTCTTATATCTTTAACTAAAAACCATTATAATCAATAATAATGTCAAACTTTAGCCTAAATAGGGATGGCAGAGGGTAGGTATAGGGTGGATTTTGCATTATCCGTCTCGGCTTGCTGTTAGTAATATTATCCGCTTCGTCTTATATCCGTGACAGGGCAAGGCCAAGGCGGGTAAACGAGTATAAAATTAAATATATTTGTCCCGCCTCGTTTACTCATATTAATTTTAATTATTAATTTTTTTGACAATTTAAAAACAATTTAATATAATTAAAATCTAAAACATTAAATGAAATAATCATAATATATATTCAACTAATACAATGCAAACACAATATTAATAAAGAAAAATAATATCAAACTAAAATAATAATAATGATAATTGTGTTGGGCACGAAGCGGATATACTCTTAACTCGCACCTGACTTGTACTCATAATGGGTATTTTTTTAATCTATACCCGATCCGTCATTAAACAAGCTAAAACTCAACCTATTAGAGTCAAGTCACATATGATACTCAGCGGATTGAGTTAAATTGCCACCCCTAAGCCTAAATATTGATTTATATGAACATCATAACCAAAATTTCACACTTTTAAGTTCTCAAATCAATTTAATTTATATATATTTGATTATTAAAGTATCTACAATCAATTATCTACTTAAGTTAAACTCTTTATAATGAAAAATCATTTAATAAAAAATGATTCTAATAATCTTTTTATATTTAAAATATAAATTAAATAGTTATGTTTGACTCTCTATATTTAGAGAGTCAAATTTTACTCTTTATTCTAATTATCATTAATGTTATCTATTTATATTAGCTTTTTTTTAAATATTTTTCTCTCTCCATCCTATAAGTCATTTAATTTTTAAAACATTAATACTTGTAGGATAAAACAAAATAAATAGTGAAATATAGAAAATTTATTGGATTTGAGTAAAAATTTATATTATTTATATTTGAATATTATCTAAAATAGTATTTATTTGATAAAATATACTTTTCAAAATAAAAAGTAATTTTAAAAATGCTCATATATTAAGGCTTTATTTGAAATTGATTTTGAAAAAAGGTATTTCCAACAAAAAATATATTTTTTTAAAAATTGCTTTTAAGGAAAAACATATAAATTAATACATTTTACATAAACAGATTTAAAAAAAATAATAAATATCATAAATATCCACTTTACTTTTTTGTCTTTTTGCACATAGTAGTTTTCAAACAAGAAGACAAACATGTATGGGTTATGCACTAAGAAAGAGAAAAGAGAGTAAAAAAAACACATGGTAGGGCTTTTTCAAATGGTTTGATATATTAAGTGTTTAATATAAATTTGAAAAAATTAATTTTAAAAATTAATTTGTTAAATTAAAATTTTTAATTTTATATTAATTATTTAATATAGTTATATTTAATTAATGTATAATATTTTTTTATATTATATTTTTAACAACCTTTCATATTATATTTTTAACAACCCTTCAAATAACAACTTGACGAAAATAATTAACTTTATATATTAATAATTCATCAAGATAAAAAAAAAAATTAATCTCATTTTTTTAAAATAATTCAGCGTATCTTTTATATACTAATTTAATAAGATTAGTTTTACTGGATACATAAATATACCAACTAGATATTAATAAGTATATTATAGTTTTGTTGACAGTTGTATTATTAAAAATCTAATTAATTTTGTAGGGTTAGTATTGAGAAGACAAACCTTTAACGTAACGTTATAAATGCATTGTCGATATAAATAAAGCAAATACCAATAAACCTTAATTTCAATTCAATAGTATTGATAAAGCAATAAATTTTGTAGTTTATTTATTGAAGTTTATATATATATATTTTATGTTCCTTAAAGGCAATATAAAAAATGTGTAATTTCACACTTAGAATTAAATTTATAATATACCATAAAAAATTAATCACACATCCATGTCAAAAAGTGAAAAAAAAAAATCTTAAAAAAAATCATTTATAAATCAAAATTCAATCTCAAGTATAGATTATAATAGAACAAGTTTAAGCTCATTTATTTACTTTAATAATTACTTTATTATAATTAAAATTGAAATGCATAATTATTCATTTTTAACTATCTGAATATTAATCACTTCTTTTATTCATTTATAATTCATATTTTTTTGTCGTTTCACAAAAATTAAGAAACTATTAATTGAGTTAAATTTTAGAAGAAAAAGATTAAATTATCCTTTTTTTTTAGAAATAATCAAATTGAATGTGTTAATTATATCTTACTCTAATTTTTTTTTTGGATATTAACATTGATAAAAATAATGATAAAATTAGAAAAGGAACATTAAAGTCTTATTATTTTTTAAAATGATAAATAATTTTTAAAAAAAAATTTAGAAAACGTCAATTACAAAGAAATTGAGGGATTACTGTCTTGAATTAAGAAATGTTCCAACTGGCAACGACCGACAAGTTGGACTAGTTGACATTATAATTTTTACCAACAATAAGCAATTAAGTAGGTGCAATTGTTGGGAATTAATTATTATACTATTTATCAAATCAACCTAAGATGTGATCGAACTCAATAAACAAATAATAAATAAATAAATAAATATGGTTAAAGTAGGTGGACAGGCGATAGTGTGGGTTATGTAATTTTGAGAAATATTATAAAATAAAAAAAAATGAATAATTAATTAATTTAACATTCAAGTTGATTATATTAAAATATGAATCTTATGTGGATTGAAGTTGGCATCAAAGTTAATTAATCAAAGATTAAAATTGTAAAATTTTGTTAATTTCATTATTTCAAGGTCTCTCATTTCATGCTTATGATTGACCATAGAAGATCCACGTGAGCACGCAAGTTAATGTCTTTCAATATTAGTGCTATATTTTATCAACCTATATATTTATAATATCAAGATGAATTTTATTGTAAAAATTACTAATTTATAAAATTTTAACATATAAAAAAAATTGATAAGGAGATAAACATAGATATTTACAAAGCAGGGAAAACATATAGTTAATAGATAAATTATTAAGTAAATTGAATTTATCATGTCATTTATAAACTAAATTAATAAAAAAAAATATCAATTAATGATATCAAATTATTTATAAATTAATTTAATAAAAATAAATCACATTAATTAATAATACTATAATTTAAAAATAATGTGATAAATTCAATTTATCTAAAAATTTTTCTTAATTAAAATATAACTCAATAAATTCTTACTTATTTTCCTAAACTAATAAACATTGTGAATTATTTGTATTAAATGAAAGAAATAGAAAGATGGTTTAAATTCATATGCAATATACGTTGTAGTATTAATTATTGGCATGATGACATTAATACCAACATCGTACTTCAGTTTATAGTTGATTCTTTTTTTTTTTTTGGTTACATGTAATATGTTGTGGTAAGAATTATTGACATAATGACATTAATACCGACATTGTACTTTAGTTTATTGTTGAGTCGATTTTTCAAATTTTTTTTTTCCTTTTCTACGTTACATGTAATGATGAACCCTATTAAAATTATTAACAATGGACTTTAGGCATAACACTACAAGACTAGATCATAGGTGACAGGTAGGGTGTTCATTATTCAGCGTAAATAATTAAATCAAATTCAACTAAATTGGGTTGGAAGGTTTACTTCTGTTTGAATTTAAAAAAAAAAAAAAGAACAGTTTTAATTTATAATATTTAAAATTTAATTTACTGTTAGTTATCAGAATAATTCAGAAATATTAAAGATAATAATAAACAGATAAAAATACATAATATATTAATATACTTATTATGTGTTTTATAAAGAAATTTAATGTCTATTTATATATAATTTTGATTAGTATAACATTACGATTTACGACATAATTGAATGAGGATGAGTTAGTATTTGATTATTTATATTGACAAACAGTAATGAGATTGCTGTGAGCTAGTGCACCGTTGTTGATTTTAGTTTTCATTATTTTTACATTAACATTCAGTTTGGTTTCAAATTTTTATTTAAAATAAACCAAATCAAAGTGTAATATATATATATATATATATATATATATATATATATATATATATATATATATATGTTAAATTTTTTTTAACGTGTTTCTTGCATGTTGATTTTCATTATAACTCACTACAACTCGTTTAAAATATAAATAATTATTCTAAACTTTCATTTTTTCATTGTTAAAGATTTAATAACCAGTTTTTTATTACTTAAGTATAAAATTATATTATTTTATATTAAATAAAGTTTTTAATTGAAATAATATAAAACTTCTCAAATAAATATTATAAGGTTGAAATCTTATTGATCGATTTTTAAAATTATCATGAAGTAATATTTATATAACTTGATTATTAAATTCATTTTAATTATTAATTTTAAGTTAAATTAATTTTTCATTTGAAAACCTAAAAAATTAATAAAAATGTAATAATATATAATAAATATTATTTAAATTATATATTTGTGCATATATAATATAATTAGATTGATGATACAAAATAATTTTAGATTCTCTATAAATATATGAATGTATTTTAAAAGGCAATATATATATAATATTAAAATATTATGAGCGTTTCTTATAATTTTAAATGATATTTTTATATTCAATAATATGTTAAAAAAAAAAAGCAAAGGAACTGATAAGTACATTTTATTATTTAGTCAAATATCATGCATTGCATAATTTCATAATATTTTAGAAATTTGCATGCATACATAAAATATTATTTCAAAACTAGTTTTATTTTTTAGTTTTCTTTCATACAAAATTTTTAGGAAAATAATTAATTCAAAAAAATAAATTTTATATTATTATTCAAAGCCATTTAATGGGCACTATCGTTAAGTAAAACAATTACTAATAGCTTATATTATTTATTCAATTAAATACTTTTAAACTCTTATATAGACAAAATTATATACTAAATTATTACCTTTTAGACTAATAATTTTCTTTATAATTTTTCATAATTTTTATTTCAAAATACTAAGATGATAATAAAGTTTGGTATTACTTATTCATAATTTTATCAATTTTGCTTTATTAAAAAATAAAAAAGAAGAAAAAGCAAAAGAAAATAAAAAATATTATCCTCTTGTTAATTTTCAAGAATAATAGATGTATTTTATTAGTCAATTAAAATTTTCAAAATTAGTATTTTTTTCAAAAATTTCATATGAAATATAAAAATTCAACGAAAATATAACTGAACAAAATAGATATTATACAAACTGTATAATCATGCATTTTAATACAATTAGAATGATGACACAAAATAATTATAAATTTTATGAAAATATATGAATGTACTTAAAAGGTAATAGATACACAATATTGAAAGAATATGAGTTAAGTATATTTAAATAAATCATTTATTATAATTTTAAATGATATTTTTATATTCAATAATATGTTACGGAAAAGAAAGTAAATGAATTGATATATGACTTTATAATTAAAACTTAAAAACATAATATATATGATTAACAACTCTCAATTTTATTATCAAATGCCAAAATTTTTATTTATAATGGTATATTATTTAAAAAAAAATCAATTTATTTGCGATTTTATAAACACTTAAATTTACTTAAAATTTTTAATGCGGCAAAGATTGAAGATATATCAAAATTAAAAGTTAATTAAAAATTATTTATAATATAATGAATGTTTTCGAATTTCAATGAAAAATAATTTTTTTAAAAAATAAAATGTCACGCCCCGAAACCGATGGCACGTGACCAGCACTAGGACATGGGACATGCACGTGACTACCAGTGCCCGTAGTAAGCCTGACCCCAAAACACACACAACTGAAAGCCCAACTGGAAAGGGTTATGGGCCCAATTGAGGTAAGTAGAACCAAAATAATCACAACATAATACAATTATCAAATTGTCTCAACACTCATTTATTCCATATATTCTAGAAAGTAATAAACTACAGAAATGCTCTGCTTAACTCAAAGATTACAGTTCTTTAAAAATACATAACTGAAATAATATACAAAGCACAATTACAAAGTGTAACGTTGCGGAGTTCTAGAGTCATAATTACAAATGTACATCTATTACATGTATTCTTAATATCCCATTAATACAAATTACTACCGAAGGGAAATTGACAGTCTATTCAATTACAATTCCTTCACTGGCTCATTCCTTGACCTGAAAGCAACACGATGAACAGGAATGAGCGTCTGACTCAGTGAATGATACCAGCTAATATATTAAACTAGTATCTTACAGATAGAATTCTAATGCACATGCTATGCACTATGCCAGAAAAATAGACAAATCATCCAATCAAGTAAGGATGGGGTATGGTCCACAGTACCACACTGATACTCAATACTCACTATGGGGAGCCAATCTCCCTACTCTGTCTCTCTGAATCCAATAATCTGTCTCTTATATCCAAGGGGCCCGGCCGTCACTAGTCTGCACCACGCAGCCCTGACTCTACTGACAGCGGCCCTGGCGATGAGCAGGCCCGGCCAGCATCCATCAGTCATAGCTCATCTTCTGAATCCATCATAGTCCAAATCATAGCTATAACAATCCCATAATCCTAGGTGGTACTGTATCCTCCCGACCTCCATCCATCAATCACAACCATAGTATGGCACAGAATACAGAATATCAATTCATCATTCACAGTCAAATGCTACATGCTTACATATGCAATAGTAGTGCATAATATATATATATATATATATATATATATATATATATATATATATATATATATATATACACATAGCAATGCATATGAAATGAAAACAGGATAATATATCAGTGAGTATCACTCACCTAACTATTGACGCTTTCGACCGGCTTCCCTCAGAAGAGCAGCCTTGGAACCAGGAAGACGCCAGACACCGACACCTTGCAACAATGGATATCAGGATAAGAATCACACTTAATCCCAGAACAAACTCGACAACCTAACAAATACTCTAAGAACTACTAAATATAAAATAACTTATATAACGATTGAAATACAAGGGTTTCGGGTTAACCTTCACAAATTTTGAACATACGGACATCGCAGATCGTGCCAGAATGTCAAAATAGAACTACTGGATCTCCCCACGCGCCGGCACCACGCGCCACCGCCGGCCGGCCACTCGGCACCGCTGCTAGTGGTAGATCTGGGGAAACTCCACACCAGCAGGTTCACCTCGACTCCAGGAGCACAAAAACGGTCACCACTCACCGGCACTCGCCCTCTAGTCACCGAAAAATGCCTCTAAAGTTTCGGTTTTGCATTTTTTGATCTCCTCCTCTGGTGGTCCTCAGGGGGCAAGGCAGGTACCAAAATGAAGCTCTCATCCTCAGGAGTATAACGGTACCAAGATCGCCGAATTTTGCTGCCGTAATCGCCCGAAAAATGGAGTTGAAGTTGTGGTGGCCGGCGGTCCTTCTCTCCTCGCGTACGCCGCCGTGCCGCCGCCGATCACCGAGCTGCTACCTCCCTGGAGATTGCTAGTCTATCCTCTACCCAGCGATGGTGGCGGTGCTCGCCACCGCCTGCCGGAACGCCACCAACTCCTCTCTCTCTCTCTCGACCTCTCCCTTTCTCTCTCCTCCTTCCTTTGCTCCGTTTCTGCTGTCCCGTTTTGCTTCCTCTCAAAACTCCCCGTTTTGCTACTCCCACCAATCACAAGCTTTCCTTTCTTCTTCTTATTCTTTTTACTTAAAACACATTTAGTTATATATATATATATACTAAACCATATAATATACATATAATACTATATACATATCCTTATATAAACATAATACTACATATATATATATATATATATTGTCACGACCCATCTTTGAGCCGCGACTGTCCTAGGGCATAGGGAGACATAAGGTCACCTAAACCAGTAGAACAACCTATAACTCATAAACTATTACCATTACATTACCCTTAACCCAAGATCGTAGCCATAATTCCCATGTAATAGTCATTCAACATCTAAATTCATTTTCAAATTTATCGCTTTTGAACTCCATTTTCTAGTATTTTAATTGCAACTTAAGCGAGTGTTAATCATACATCTGGATATAGTAAGATAGTGCCCAACCACACATATTAATGATACTCTAAGTTATACCATTATTACAGACTTTTAACAAAACATGGAGCTCTAGAGTGAAACCTCCAAAATTTATAACAAAATATATACATGATGATACCCAAAATTAGCAACGCAATTTCCAAGCGGAGATGCAGAACTTGGAATTTACCTTGCCAAACCGTCAACTGATCCTGAAAATAAATAACAACTATGGGGTGAGACAAAGCTCAGTGAGTACATAGTAAAACTGTATAAAGTAAGCAAGTGATAGGTGGTTTAGTGATAATTTCTTATAGCAATGAAGTGAAACGAATAAAAATCATTCTTATGGAATAGTTTTCCATATACAGTAATTATTGCATTTTTAGCAGAATATTTCCTTTATGGAAACGGTGTGTTTCCCACATTATCATTATCACTTGAGTGGCGGCTTACGCCTTGCTCACTCCCATTTCAGTCACACGTACAACTGATCGGGTCGCACGTACTGGGGGCCATAAACCCTTCCCAGCTAGGGTTCGGATACTCTTTACCCTATCCGCAGGTTCATTACCATTGTGCACAATGTCTGATGTATTGCCCCACATCAGAGGGGTATTCTGCTTGCCACGATATCATTAAAACATTTTTCCTTTCCATCCATGAAATACTTCAATGGATAATATAGCAATAAATAATCAAATTTCTCATCATTGATCGTATTAGGAAATGAAGCAATAAGGCTCATTTGGCCAAGTGCCATAAGAGATATTTAATTCAATAATTGGTAAAGCATATCATGCATGCCAAAGAATTGCAATGCATTTTAATTAGAAAAGTAATCCAACATTTAGGCTTATATTTAAAGCACAAGAAATGTAATATTATTAGGTACTCACCTCTTGCTCCTTTGCTCCTATATTGGTAGTTCTAACGCAGAGTATAACAAGGCTCCTCGGTATCCCGAGCAATGCCTTTACCTTTCGATTCTACAAATACACCCAAATAATCATACATTAATTCCTACTCCTTTAACTTGCTAATCTCATTCTAACTCAACTTAACATTAACTTCCTACTACTAATCACCAAACACATTCCAATACATTAAACAATAACATACATAAACACATTAATTATTTAATCATTTTATTTCAAAATCCCATGTTGTCCAAATCCTTTCATTAAAACAATTAGGTTCCTTTTCCTTCCTAATTCCTTAATTAAATTTTATGTTTATCAAACTAATGCTTAAACAATCAACATTCATTCACCCATTGAAACTATCCTCTTCCAATTCTCATAAACCCTAACTTTACCAAATTGGGATGATTTGGGGAAAACCCAAAATTACTCAATCAAATCTCAAATTGACCTTGCCAAGATAAAATTAATGTTATGCAAAGCCTACCATAACAATCAAACATCAAACTACACTTCACATTACATACTTTCCTTATATCATGCATTATGCCTTCAAGAATTTCAATTTTTGAATAAAATCTCTAAATTCAAATTTTACATTTTTAAACCACTTTTCAACATCCCAATTAACCTTAGATATTGTTAAAAAAAATTTTGGACACTTCCCCTAAAATTCCTAGTTTGGCCTAACCTTATGCAAATTTCTCTTCATTGATCTTTCATGCTTCCCTTGTTATTATTCACCTATTAAACCCCAAACCTTAACCCCAATTCTCATATTTCATCACTTAACATGCCAAACTAACTCCTCTTCAAATCATTCCACCAAAATCCAATTATAGAAATCAAAAGAAAAGGAATAATTGCCAACAATTTATCATACTTAGGTTAAGGAAAGAAAGGAATCACTTAAGCAATAAATCTCACCTTGAAATGCTCCAAATTTAGCTCTAAGTTGAAGAACAAGTTGGGAGGATTTTAGTCTTTGGTGAGGGTGAAATTTTTTGGTGTAGGTTACAAATGAAATGGTTTAACATAATTTCATTTTATATACAAATAAAATCAATGGTGGTGATTTGATCACACAAAATCAATGGTCATATTTTTACTTGAAATGGAGGGCTAAGATTGATCAAGATGGATGGTTGAGATGGCCCTTAGGTGTATGGTGACTAAGCATCAAAATAATGAACACCATCATCACCAAAGTGAACATAATCATAGTGATGGAAAAGTAGGAAGCTTAGGTGTAAAGTTGGCATAAGTCAACAAATATGGCTAACCTAATTCCTTTCTCATCCTAACCCCTAATTAACTTGTTCTAACCATTCTTTAGTCATATTCCACCAACATTTGAGGCCTTAGGGCCGGCCACTCTATGGGCTTGGGCTTTGAGTCCAAAAGCCCATTAACAAGCTCACCCGAAAACGTTTCCCGAACTTAAAATTTTTTCGTAACTTTTTCCTTTCCCTTTCACTTGGCATTTTAAATCTTACCTTCCCATATCATATTAAGCCTAAACTAAGCCATATTGCCTAAAATTAATTCAATAAAACATACAATAAATATTCCTATCTCATAAATGTACACACTCAAGCATTTAGCATCAACAAGAGTTTCTGTCATCCTATCATTATGTCATTGATACTATACCCAAAATTTATATTTTATGGTATTATTATAACTCTGATGAGCTATGGAGACCTTGGGTATTACATATATATATATATATATATATATATATATATATATATATATATATATATATATATATATATATATATATATATATATATATATATATACACAAAATAATAATAATAATAATAATAATAATAGTACCGATAATAATAATGGTAGTAACAATAATAATAATAATAATAATAATAATAATAATAATACTAATATCACTAATAACACAATAATAATAGTAATAATAACAATAATTCATAATTTACATATTAATAATAATTTACAACATATACTCATGAATATATATCAATAACATTATTAACGCTAATTATAGTAATTATAACGGAAATCCAAATATCCGATAAAATACTATAATTAAACTTATAATATAATTAATACCTTTATTAATACTCAAATATTAAAATATAATCCAAAATACAATTCTCAAAAAATCCACATTAACATTATCAAATAACACACATATATTATATTATACTAAATTTACCATTAATAATACATATTCAAATTATATGAATATTTATAATTTAATGAAATATAATTCAAATTCTTACTTTAATAAGGAAAATAATAAAATAATACATTTCCGTACGAAAATAGGATTTTATAAAATAAATGAAAATTCAGAGTGTTTCAATCTTCCCTCCATCAAAAAATTCGTCCTCGAATTTTCAAACACAACACCTTACAGCTAAACTTTTCCACCACACTTCTACTGCGCACTCTGAAACACAAAACCGAGCCCAAAGGCAAGGTAACAAAACAAAACAACTTCAACAAGACATAAAATTACACACTTAAACCTCCAATAAAATTCTTCCAATACTAATATCCAATCTATTATATTAAACCTTACAGCAGATAACTAATCATTCCTTATTTCTATGCCTTAGTTTAATCACAGCTAACACTAACACAACCTTTAATTTCATATTCAATCAATCATAACCTTAAACATATCTTATTTTTAAGCCCTTATCAAAACTAAAGCTAATATTAATGCCTAACTTCTCACTTCCATTTATTATTTATTACATCAACCAGATAAGAATCCAACAGATAATTCTAAATTAGGAACACTCTTAAATATTCCATAATTCATTTCCAGACTAATAATTATGACTTAATCTTTAATAACCTCGATAAATGTTCTTATGTCTAATATCTCATCAAACTTATAATTTCCATTAGATTTAATGGTGAGAATAACTCCCATAATAATTTCCTTAATCATTTCATCAAGTAAAACATATCAATACTGAATACTTTGCTTTTCACTCTTACTTGCTTTAACTAATTTCTTTAATATATATATATATATAACTTATTTCATCAATTTGAAATCAGTATATATGCCTACACACCAATTGATATATAAAACCAGAAATTTTACCCTTTATTTCAACATTTCTCATATTAACAGAGTCATCAAGAAATTCTGTTACCTCTAAATATGTTTTACACCATAAGTAGTATACTAACCAGTAATTCACAATTTATTCAAGACTTATTCCCTATCTATAAAATACTTTAACATCCTAGCTTAAACAGTTATTATCTCCCAACTATATACATTTAACCCATAACATTATCTTATTGCCAATTTCCATCAACATCTTATGATCTTGCATATTCCTAATCTTTCTATTTATCCACATAAAATCAATAAATTCATTATTATTACTGATATTTAATAAAATCTCCATGCAGGATTTATGTCTTTCTTAATCTATGCCATTCCATTTTTTATCTCAACTTAACATATATACCTCATAAATATGCTCAAATAATAACTCTATTATATGATATAATAAAATTCTTTTCCTTAATAAAATCAATACTTAATCCTCAATCCTTTCCACAACATAAAATAGAATCTAGTATCTTCAAATATTATCTTATTCCGAGAACTTTAATCCATTGCAGGTATATCCAAGCTTGTTCAAATTTGCAAAACTATTTAAAATCATTCATAATAATTAAAACAATTTCACTTTTATTTTAGAACTCAAGGTACTGTATCCAGGGATGCTATACAACATGAAACCTTAATGCCATGATCAATGAAGGACATGATGTATGAATAATGACTAGTAACTTTATGATGCCTGACTCAATGAATGCAGACAGACATATACACTGGATACGAGTATAGAGTCCTAAAATAATAAACTCTCAAAACTGGTGTTAAAATCATACTTTAAATTCATTTAAAACATTTCATTTCTAAATCTTTTAAAATTTTGAATAAAGTCATTTTATACCCTTCTGGATTAAGTTCTCGGAGATCCTCAAATTCATAATTCATACAGCCTTAGTATTCTATCCCTTATAAAAGTTCAAATCATTACACTCTAATCATATTCCACTCGCCCAAGAACCTTTATCCCAACAAAATTCTACTAACATCACAAGGTTAAGAAAATCATAAAATTCATCATAATACCACGTTAACGCTGAATTGGAAGCAAAGGAAACTCAAGATGACAATTAGGAATTTTATACTCCGCATATTACAGAAACAAGGACCCACAACACTAAAAACATAAAAGGTTACAAGATCTTTGCTCTGATACCATAATTGTCATGCCCCGAACCCGAGGGCATGTGACCGGCACTAGGACACTGGACATGCACGTGGCTACCAGTGCCCGTAGTAAGCCTGACCCAAAACGCACACAACTGAAAGCCCAACTGGAAAGGGCTATAGGCCCAATTGAGGTAAGCAGAACCAAAAGAAACACAACATAATACAATTATCAAATTGTCCCAACACTCATTTATTCCATATATTCTAGAAAGTAATAAATTACAGAAAGACTCTGCTTAACCCAAAGATTACATCTCTTATTACAGCTCTTTAAAAATATATAACTGAAATAATACACAAAGTATAATTACAAAGTGTAACATTGCGGAGTTCTAGAGTCATAATTACAAATGTACATCTATTACATGTATTCTTAATATCCCATTAATACAAATTACTACCGAAGGGAAATTGACAGTCTACTCAATTACAATTCCTTCACCGGCTCATTACCTGACCTGAAAGCAACAAGATGAACAGGAATGAGTGTCCGACTCAGTGAATGATACTAGCTAATATATTAAACTGGTATCTTACAGATAGAATTCTTATGCACATGCTATGCACTATGTCACAAAAACAGACAAATCATCCAATCAAGCAAGGATGGGGTATGGTCCACAGTACCACACTGATACTCAGTACTCACTATGGGGAGCCAATCCCCCTACTCTGGCTCTCTGAATCCAATAATCTGTCTCTTATATCCAAGGAGCCCGGCCGTCACTAGTCTGCACCACACAGCCCTGACCTGACTTACAGCGGCCCTGGCGATGAGCAGGCTCGGCCAGCATCCATCAGTCATAGCTCATCTTCTAAATCCATCATAATCCAAATCATAGCCATAACAATCCCATAATCCTAGGTGGTACTGTATCCTCCCGACCTCCATCCATCAATCACAACCATAGTATGGTACAGAATACAGAATATTAATTCATCATTCACAGTCAAATGCTACATGCTTACATATGTAGTAGTAGTGCATAATATATATATATATATATATACACACAGCAATGCATATGAAATGGAAACAGGATAATATATCAGTGAGTATCACTCACCTAACTGTCGACGCTTCCGACCGGCTTCCCTCAGAAGAGCAGCCTTGGAGCCAGGAAGACCCCAGACACCGACACCTTGCAACAACGGATATGAGGATAAGAATCACACTTAATCCCAGAACAGACTCGACAACCTAACAAATACTCTAAGAACTACTAAACATAAAATAACTTATATAATGACTGAAATACAAGGGTTTCGGGTTAATCTTCACAAATTCTGAACATATGGACATCGCGGATCTTGCTAGAATGTCGAAACAGAACCACTGGATCTCCCCACGCGCCGGCACCACGCGCCACCGCCGGCCGGCCACGCGCCATCGCTGCTAGTGGCGGATCTGGGGAAACTCCACACCAGCAGGTTCACCTCGACTCTAGGAGCACAAAAACGGTCACCACTCGCCGGCACTCGCCCTCCAGCCACCGAAAAATGCCTCCAAAGTTTCAGTTTTGCATTTTTTGATCTCCTCCTCCGGTGGTCCTCAGGGGGCAAGGCAGGTACCAAAATGAAGCTCTCATCCTCAGGAGTAGAACGGTACTAAGATCGCCGGATTCCGCTGCCGAAAAATTGAGTTGAAGTTGCGATGGCCGGCGGTCCTTCTCTCCTCGCGTACACCGCCGTGCTGCCGCCGATCATCGAGCTGCCACCTCCCTCGAGGTCGCCAGTCCATCCTCTACCCAGCGATGGTGGCGGTGCTCGCCACCGCCCGCCGGAACGCCACTAACTCCTCTCTCTCTCTCTCGGCCTCTCCCTTTCTCTCTCCTCCTTCCTCTGCTTCATTTCTGCTGTCCCGTTTTGCTACTCCCACCAATCACAACCTTTCCTTTCTTCTTCTTCTTCTTTTTACTTAAAACACATTTAGTTATATATATATATATATATATATATATATATATATATACATACTAAACCATATAATATACATATAATACTATATACATATCCTTATATAAACATAATACTACACATATATATATATACAAAATAATAATAATAATAATAATAATAATAATAACAATAATAATAGTAATAATAGTACCGATAATAATAAATGTAGTAACAATAATAATAATAATACTAATACTAATAATACTAATATCACTAATAACACAATAATAATAGTAATAATAACAATAATTCATAATTTACATATTAATAATAATTTACAACATATACTCATGAATATATATCAATAACATTATTAACACTAATTATAGTAATTATAACGGAAATCCAAATATCCGATAAAATACTATAATCAAACTTATAATATAATTAATACTTTTATTAATACTCAAATATCAAAATATAATCCAAAATTTATTTTGTTTAAGATTTACAACATTAAAAATTTTGATGTCAATGCGGAAAAAATCTCTCACTACCTTTATTATCTGTTGTGTTTAGGTAATTGGTAGTAGGATGATATACAAATATGATCAACTGGGAAGAAGCTCTGTACTCCAATCGTTTTTATTATTAGTTACATTTCTGTTCCATGAATAGAGCATCTCTATTTTTTTGGTAGCCATGGTTGTTCAAGGCTAGTCCATACTCTTGGCCATTTCACCAATTTTTAGATAAAAGAAGAGGGTTTCTATTGGTGCAATAAATTTTATATTCTTTGGTGGAATCCAACTTTAACTCCGCTCTTTTGGATTTTTCCCCTTTCTCTTTAGCTGTCGATAATAATGGAGATACAACCAATAGAGGGTTTTCAAACAGAAAAGAAAATACATGGGTTGATTGAAAATTACATATCTTTTGCAAGTAAATAGACTAACTATTTATCTTTGAATTTTTTGAGTTTGAAGTCTATTGTTAAAAAATCCACTCTTTAGTATCGTGCTTTGTACTCTAGGTCCTTAAATATGTTTTGTACTAATTACTCTATGCATTTTTATTTTTTATTTGTACCGAATTAGGGTTATTTGCCCTTTCTACCTTGGAAAAAAAAAATAGTTGAAATTATTTATGCAAATGGCCCAAAACTACGTTGTGTACAACCGATAGGACAGCATTTGCCTAGTCACCCATTACCAAATGTCAATTTCTAATGCTGGCATATTATCAACCTTTGTTTGTGGGCCATTCTAAAGTTTCAATACTTGCAAGTAAAAAGGGTGCCGTTATGAACACATGTGTCTTATCCGGTCCATCAATGGTTTATTTGTCATTATAATTATTTAACTACAACTAAAAAATTAATTTAAAAAAATAATTCAGATATAATTAAATAAATAAATTTAAAAATAAATTAAATAAGTAAAAAGCAAAAATTTTAACTTATTATTTAATTATATCAAAATCTCTACTTTCATTTTTAAATTAATTTAATTATTTTTATTTAAAATAATTATTTTATAATCTATCTTATTTCAAATAAGTACTCTTGATCAATATTTTTAACACACTCATCAGAAAAATCAAAAGAATATTATATTAGAAATATTAAGTATATACTATTAATATTTATTTGTAAAATAAACTTTAAATAATTTTATAAAAAAAAATTAAAACAATTAAACATATAATTCATTTTTTCTTAATATCTAAAATGATATTTTTTTAAAAAAAATTCAATTTTAATATTAAAACAAAATTAATATTTAGTTTAGTAGTAAACAACAAATTCAAATCTTAAGAACTCATGGTTAGTCTATTTTTATTTTCATTATAAATTATAATTTTATCTAGATTGATAATTGGATTCAATATATATATATATATATATATACCTCTCCTTCAAAAAGAGAGGTTGCCCATCTCTTCCTTTTATCAAATCTAAAGATTGTGACATTTACTTATTAAATGGTTCTCTTAATGATAAAGTCCAAGCATTATCTACCATCAAACAAAGGACAAAAGACATGATTGTGCTGTCCAAGGAAAATAAAAGGAAAAAAAGAAAAAAAGCAGAAAAGCAAAAAGGGATTATCATGAGTGAAACAAGTCACTAAACATCATTATTAAACATTAATTAATCCCTCCAAAAGTCATCAAAGTATAGTTTAAGGGTATAATTACTAATTTTGGTACAATTTTTAGGGTTTGGACTTCAACTTCTCAACCATCATTTCTTTAAGAAGCCTTCTCATTATTTTTCCAGAAGCTGATTTTGGTATTTTGTCTACAAACTTCACTACTCTTATTTTCTTATAATGGGCAACATTAGAAGCCACATACTTAATTATATCTTCTTCACTTTCTCTAGCTTCTTTGTTTACCACAATGCAAGCTGCTGGGATCTCCCCAGCCTCTTCATCTGGAAGCCTGCAATTCCATATTTTAACATTAATATATATTAATTTACTAATTTAGTACCATATTATTTATTTAGCCACCAATTATATATCTACATGAATAATCCTTCAATAATGAAGAGGACAAATAGATAAATAAATAAATAATATCAAATTTGTATGGCTCATGATCCCCTTAACTCATAAATAATACATACTATTCCATTTCTTTTAATAACATTAAGGTCCCGTTTGATATATCGTGATGCAATCAAATATATTTTTAATATAAATATTATATTAGAAATTTATTTTATTATATTATATTATGATTTACTAAACATAACCTAAAGTTATTAAAAGTTTAATTCCAATTAATTTTAAGCTAGAATATTAATCTAAATTTGATCTTTAATATTTTTAAATTGAATTATGCAAGACAGATAGACTTAAATTTAGTAAAAATTATGCATAATTGGCATTAATATTATTAAGGTTAAAAATATAAGAATTTTTATGATTTGAATTTAAATTGATGAATTATAATAGGTATTATTAATAAACAAAAGGACAATAATTAACATTAATGAATAAAATTCGATTATACAAAAAATGAATACTAAATTACTGTATACAAGTCAATATAGCTATGAACTGTATTTGGCCAAATATATATATATATAGCCATAAACGGTTTTCAATATAATACTGTTTGGGATACTTACGGCACAACAGCTGCATCATCAACCGAGGGATGCGCAAGGAGGACAGCCTCTAGCTCTGCAGGAGCTACCTGAATAACATAAACAATGGTGTTAATTTTAGCTTATTTAACAATAAATTTTGCTAAAACAAACAATGCTTTATAAATATTTTGTATTTTGTTGTTAGTGTATGTATATATTCACTAGAGATAATATACCGTGTTTAAAATTGAGTTCTAAAAAAGCATTTTCCAATAATTTTTTTTAATTTTTTTAAAATTGATTTCAAATAGAAATAGATAAATTGATTTTTTTTAAAAATAAATTTAAAAAATAATTTACAAAAAATAATAAAAATAAATTAATTAAATTAAAATTTTTTTAAAAAATATATATATATTTTTTAACTTCTATCAGTAATTTCAAATGCACTCTATATATATAAGACATTAGAAACTTACAACATTAATGTTAAAAGCTTATAAAATTGGCATAATGTTAAATCAGATAAATTTTTGACTATTAAATATTTAAATTTAATATAATTTAGAGCCCAGTCAAATGATGATAATATTAAAAATGTGCCAATATAATTGGAATGTTCGGATGCATTTTCTAATATATAACATTTAGCCTTTTATTAAAATATTATACATATATATATGTAGAATAGCTGTTTTTACTGGGTAATATCTTGGGCCGGACTTTGCACGTTCTCCATTTCTTCGGTGTCATGAGAGACAAATTATTGGTTGGGTTGTAAATATTATAAAATTCTAATTAAAAAAAGAAAAAAGAAAAATACATTATGTAATATGAGATCAAAGAGTTAAATTCGAAATATTTTTTTATATTTTTGAATTGATGAGAGATTATGTAATGATAATGCATGTATTATTAAAATGTCACATTATTTTTAAAAAATTACGTTATTTAATATATTAAATCTGAAAATTTTTCGTAAATAAAATATTGAATATTTTTAAATTGATATTACATAATTTCTTATCAATTTTATTTTTTATGTGAAAAAAGAGTAAAAATTCAAGGACTCAATATAAAAATAAAATAAAATAAAACTTTAGAAAGTTAAGGATCTCAAAAATGAATTTTTCCTAATTGCAACTTAGCAGCAGAAAAAAACATTAAATATTCTAAAGATCATAATTGAATTCAAAAACAGAAATATTCGTGCACCAACAGGCCAAAATGAAGTATTTATGTTTATTATTTTTTTTTTCAGAATATAATTTTTGCAATCATAATTTTATCTATATGTATATATAATCTGAATTTTCGTACAAAAAATCCAGTAGCAGGTTATTATTATTATTATTGTTATTATTATTGAATTTGATAAATACATTTTACACAACAAAAGATAATCAAATTTTAATATTTTATATCGATCTTAATTAACCAAAAAAATAAAAAAATTGAAGAGAGGACTTTAAATTAAGTTCAATAAAATATAAAATTTTAAAGGATTAAAATATTTTACAATATAATAACTTACGTACTGAAGTATATATATACCATAATTTAAAATTTTGAGGTTTAAAGTCTTATATTAGTTAAATTAAAATGTCAAGTATTCATTTATTAATAAATCTTTTAGAAATTAACAATGTTAATTAAAAAATGCTAGTTACAGTAAATCTCAAGGTTCTACAATAATTTAATTATTTAAGAGAATAATAATGAGATAGAATGGAGCGGAGTCTGACATTTTTATCCTTGTCCTAATATGATTTTTAGATAATAGTTTTAATTAGAATATATAAACTTGGATTTATATAGATGACTATAATACTATCAAATTAACAACCAATCAGGTATAGAGAAGTGGGAGATTTTGAATTTAATTTTTTTAAACCACTAATAATTATCATTAATTTGATGATAGATATTAAAATAAAAGACTATCCTCGTCATGTAGTTTATTATGTTTTTGTAGAGTATTTCCTCTCCTTATTATTAAAAAAAAAAAAAACACTATCAAATTAAGATTTATTATCTTAATTCTTTTTTAACTTGGGGAAGTATAGGACAGAACAAAACAAATTCAACAGAACATGAAAATGGAAATGGAAATAGACTGTACATTTTAAAAATAAATAAAAATTTTATTTATTTATTTAATATATATCTAGATATATTAAAGTTAGGGTAAAATCGAAGCAAGGTGACTCAAATGATTGATGTTGGAAGCATTTGGGTTAGACAAATAAGATAAGCTATCTTTCTCATTTCTAAATATGTAGCTAAGAGTCCAAGACCAATTCAACTTTCCAAAATTGCAAAAATTGCCCAAAAGAAGAAAAAAATTATGAGAAATTATTAGGTAAATTCAGTCTACTTATTTTAATAAAAATAAGACACATCGTTAATTGACATATTTTATTTCTATTAGATTAATTTATTAGTGATGTGATATTATTAATCATTAATTGACGTATTTTATTTCTATTAGATTAATTTACAGATAGAGTGATATATTCAGTCTGTCTAAAAATTTTATATACACACAAGAATAAACTGGACTTACTTGAAAACCTTTGTACTTGATTAGTTCTTTGATGCGATCCACAATAAAAATATCTCCATCATCATCAATGTAGCCAATGTCACCAGTGTGTAGCCACCCATCCTTGTCAATAACCTTGTTTGTTTCCTCCTCATTTTTATAGTAACCTGTAAAAATTAAATTATAATTATAATGATAATTTCACTTAAATCAAACTAGTAATGATATTTAATTAGTATTATATCTCTTTCTATTTTTTTACCTTGCATGACACATTGACTTCTTACACAAATTTCACCAGGGTTGTTTCTGAGGAGAGATCTACTTGTATCAGGGTCTATGAACTTTACTTCCAAATTTGGAAGGATGAATCCTACTGAATTTTTCTTTGCAATGCCATGTCCTTTGTTAGGATCTCCATGAGTTAGTGTGATGCAGCTGTGCTCAGTCAGTCCATATGCCTAGTAAAAAACCAAGTTATTAAATACAACTATAATTTCTTCAACACTATTTCGGCTAGGGATCACCCACTAGTTTTTGTGCATCATAGTAACTCTGTTTTGAAAGTCTAATATCTATAATGGGTATGGCCAGATTTACCAATTAGGCTATTCCTTGGTGTTTCTATGAATTCAAGCCGTACCTGTTATTGCAAAAAATGTACTCACCTCCTGCACTTGGACACCAGGGAATTTTTTTTCAAAGGCTGCAAGTAGCTCAGGAGCAAGTGGAGCTGCAGCAGTCATAATAGCCCTGAGTTTTAGCTTGGTGAGATCGAATTGCTCAACTATCGGATTCTTAACCAGGGCCAATATAATTGGGGGCACGATTGGTGCAAATGTAACCTCTTGTGTTATAAGTGCATTCAGAAATGTTCCGAGTTCATACTTGTTCATTACCACCACTTTCCCTTTGTTCCTGAGTGTTGCAAAACATATTCCAGAGATTCCATATATATGATAAAATGGAATTAGGCCTAACGTAGTAACCTGACCAATAAATTCAGGTCCTACACTGAAAAGACTTGAGCACAGGTTAGCTACCAGATTTCTATGAGTTAACATCACACCTTTCGATATCCCTGTTGTGCCTGATGAGAATGGAAGTGCACATAGATCATCCTGATTAACATCCTCGTAAACAAATTTATCAGTTGCACGCTCAGCTGCATCCAACAGTTCATTCCAATTCATAGCACTTTCAATTCGCATTTCGCTCAATACAATAACCGGCAACTCTAGACCCTTAACCTGCAGGATATGAGTAGATGTGATTTAAAAAATTTTTATCATGGGAAAATACAAAATCAATTATCGTAATTATTATTAAATAGATTTTGTTACCTGTCTATAACTAACATCATTTGTAACAATTAACTTAGCATTGGCCGCCTCTACCTGCTTTTTAATTTCGGATTCATGTGCAGCAGGATTAATACCTGAATATACTCCACCAGCAGCCATTATTCCTAATACTATAATCCCATATTCAGCAATATTTGGGAGTACAACAATTACTACTTGTCCCTTTCTAAGCCCAATAGACCTCAAGGCCTTGGCAAACCTCTTAGTTTCTTTAACTAACTCAGCATAAGTATAGGCCTTTCCTGTCACAGTCTCTACAAATGCTACCTTATCTGCATACAATTCAGCATCCTGAAGTACAAATTCTGGTATTGTCATATTCTCCGGCACTTGGACCGACGGATATCGGCTTCGGAAAATGTGTTCCTCATCTGATGAATATGGCACAGGAGTTGACATATTGGCTATGTCATATGTGACAGGTAGAAAGAAAAGGTAGCATTGTGCTGTGATTTAAAGGAAAATGGAATATAGAAATTTTCTGATCATGCTTTTCGGATGAGATTGAAAAGTTAATTAAGTGACAAGTAGAGGAGTAAAGCTTGCCTTAGACCTTAGTTGTTAGGAATCTGTTGAGTCATATTAATGTTAGAGTCACCAACTCATAATGTAAGAGATCACCACCTAGGATTCATTTGAATTACACCAACCACTAGTATTTGTGGTGTTTGCTAAAATTAATGTTTGAAGTATCGTTTCAAAATTCAATGATTAAATGCGTAAAATTATTATTAAAAACTGAAATTTCAAATGGTTAATATTTGACCATTTAATTGCTAATAACTAATTGTCAACTACTAATTGCCAACTAATGAAACAAACATGCCCTTAATTTTCACTTTAGAATCGAATTCATATAAAAAAAATTAATAATTGAATATACTCACTTATCCTTGTTTACATAGCCTACATTAATACTTAAAAGTTGGGTTTTTACGAACAAAAAATTGACTCTATAAAAGAAGGTTAACTACTTCCACAATTGCAGATTCCTAATTTTCTGGCCTTGCCAAGAAACAACATTCTTGTGACTTAGAAGGATCAAGAAAACCAAGTGTATGCATCCTTCTCACCTCAAGTTAACCTTGGGGAATATATCTAATTTCAACAGAATTAAAAACAAAATGAAATAATTAATGGTAATTTTATTTTATAGTTCACCAAGCTTGCTTTAAACACATTCTATATCTTATTTTTGTTTATGTAACTATGTTAAATCAATTATCTGTTCAATTCTATATGGCAATTCTCCAAGAGGAATAAATAGAAAAGTGAAATTTTCATATACAAACACCCTCTAAATACATTATACTATGAACTTCAATGCAAGGAAAGAGTTAATAGATTCTAAACCCATTTTTTCACAGTGGTCCGAAGCAAACTTTTCTTTTATATTCACTTCTCTTGAATTTTCAACTGTAATAAAATTAAACATAATATGATATCACATAAAAATAATTTAAAAACACTTAGCTATTTGCCATATAAGCATTTCGTTAGTTAAATTGACGAATGTACCGTGAAGGATTTTTATGAAGTCATTAGTTAAAAATGAGTATTTTCATTAATAAAATGAGATTAAGAAATAATAACGTGCATTAGTCAATTGTCATGACGGTAAATATAATTTTTCCTTGCATTTTAGGCTTTAGCAAATAGAAATGCGCTTGCCTATTGCAATTAGCCTTTTGGACTGGGTTTGAACATTTTTGGCCCATTAAAAAACCATTGGGCTTTTGCTCCCCTTATCCAGGAAATTATCACATATGGTGAGTAGAGTGCACTCCGAATTTTGATTCTCTCATAGAGCAGTGACAGTATTGATATTCCATAATAATAATATAGAACATGTTTAAATTTTAATTTCATTGATATTTAATTGCTTCAAAAATAATTTATTATATTTAATATTTAAATATTAATTTCACTTTTTCTCCATTAGAAAAAGATTTTTGTCATTTAACACTATTTAAATAATAATCTTTTTTATGAAAACATCTTAAATGAACATGATTATATTTAGGACAATACCAAATAACTTAATTTTTGTAAAAAATGATGCAAATCAATGTAAATATATCATATAGTAATAAATAATTAAACAATAATAATTTTTTTTTACTAAGAATAGGGACACTCACAAAAATAGATAGATAATATAAATGATTAATTTTCCTCTTAATATCTCGCACTAACAATTATTTATATTTTAAAAAATTAAATATGAAACATTCTATTTTTCACTCATTTAAAAGAGATAGTAATAATTACTTTTATTTTATATCATAAATTATATTAAAAAATAATTATCATTATTTTATCAATATAATAATATCATTTTAGATTATTTTAATCAGTAAATGGAATCAAATAAGCTTCCTTTATTTAAAAAAGAAAATTTTAAATTGATAATAATAATAATAATAATTATAATTAAGCAACAAAGTAAAGGGATGTGCACACGTAAAAGAAGGGAATCCATGATGATGACGATGATCATAGCGAGACATTATGCATACACCCACTCAAAAAATCAAAAAAAAGAAGAGAAAAAAAAAATCAATCAAAGCTTCTCTTCCCTAGACAAGCTTGAAATGATTACCCACCGCTACCCATACTCTTGGTTTTGACAAACCTAATCATTAAAAAAAAAACCAAATAAAACTTCCCTATTACCTTAACTTTAGCCTCTATCTTTCATCATTACTTTCTTCTTTACCAAATGCTCCACCTTCTCTTCCTTCAATTACATTCCACACCCCTCATTTACCTTTTCTTTTCTTTTTATTTATTTCCCTTCTGCTTTTTTACCAACTCATAAGATGAGATGTTTCTTAGAAAAAAAAAAAATTATTTGAGAAAGTCATTTTACAATTAATTGGTTGCCCTTTTTTGCATTTTATTTATCTGTCAAATATATTACATAAATCACTCTCTACGTTTTGCACCCTCCACAAAAATTAATAATTATAAAAAGAATTATTTAATTGCAACAAAAATATAATTATTGTAAAAAATATTTCAACAATATTTATCTATTTAGCTATCAATAACCGTCAAACAATAGTAATTATAAAGCTAAATAAACTCTAAATATAAAATAATGTATATAATTTATATTTTAAAAATCGAGTATCATCCCTTAATTATTTGGAAAAATGAAACAGTCGAAATATTACCAAATATTAAATTTAATATCTCGTTATATTAAAAGCGAAAATAGTGTAAAATTTTCCTTGCATATTACTGAATTAATGAATGAATTTTTCCTTAATGATGGTATTGGTAGCCCATATTATTTGATGTAAAGAGACTTGACCTAACAAATGGGAAAACAAAAGTCAAGTGCTGTATATTGAACATTGAAGCAAAAGCAAAAGCAAAAGCTTGTGAGTGGTCAAGTCTCGATGCTTTATGATGAGGCGAAAATTACCTCGTTATAGGTATGAAGAGTTCTTGGTATAAAAGTGAAGAATGAAATCTATAAATGAAGAAGAAAAAATTATCATAAACTTTCTAAGGTTGATACATCGGAGAGCTTTTAATAGCTAAATTAATATGCTTGAAATGAATGAACCTTAAGGGGAAAAAACTTATTTCTTCTTGGTTCTTATATAAAGTTTTTGTGAGAGTCAGTTTACCTACATTAGTAAATATATTTTTTTTTTTTTATATTAGTTCAACTAGGCCGGTAGATGAAAATAGTCGAATAAGTCACAACATCTTAATGATGGAGAGGAGAAGAGAAGTATAAATTAATAGGATAAGTAGTATTTTTTGTATCAATCTTTTAATATTATTCATGTACTTAAGTATTATCGATGAGTGGCATGTTTTGCATACTATATCAACTATCTTATTTTAACATGAGTTACTTTTCATTAAGGTGAATATACTATTAAAGTTATTTGTATTTGAGTTAGAGGATATTTTTGAAAATATTCGAACTACTCTATCATTAAACTATCTAAAGTTTATAAGTTTGCTCAAGTCAAATTAGAGGTTTTAGTAGTTAACCAGCATAAGCGCCAAGGTCATTTATCATCAAACTACTCAAAGTTACTGAAATTTTGAGTTTAGATAAATTTTTTGGATGCAAAGGAGGGCAAAAGCTACAGGGAAAAAAAAAAAGAAAAGAGTACTTTGACCTCATAGTTTAATTTAACACTTCAATTAATTTATATGGAGCGACGAACTGATCATGTGTAGGTCAAACTCAAATTCAGCAATTTAAGCATATAAAATTACATACATATGCATAAAGTTTAAACTTTTATTTAAACTGGGTTTATGTTTATATTTATAATATTTAATTTATCTACTTTGATTTTAATATTTAATATTTAATTTTGTAATTATGATGTATATAATATCTCTAGTGAAAAAATCGAATTTATATACTTATTAATGATTGTAAAAGCTTGGTGGGATCATATGATATAAGTTCAAACACTCATGAATTGCAGAAATGTAATACCCCGCTAGGGAACAGAGGGGGTGATTAGCCCTGCTGTCTTCATCATCACTGTATATGTATTTCTTTTGCAAAGGAAAATAAATATATTAAAAAATTATAATGATGCATAATCATATATGAAGTAAAAATTTTGATAATTAGGACACCAAATGTTTTTTTTTTCATTATATTAAAGTGAATAATATGTTTTTATCAGATGGATATTTCTATGGATTATGTCTTAAATAATAATTTATAAAAAAAATGCGGATGAAATATAATTAAAATTTTAATATTTCATAAATTTAAATTTGACTATGAATATATCTAAATTAAAATAAAAATTAATTCATGATACTATTTAAAAGAAATCTTATTTATATAGTAATCAATTTGTTGAATTGCTTGCTAATAAATCTTTGGAATTTCTTACTAGTTTTCACGAGTTTCAGTGGCTTCATACAAATATGTGTGTTTTGATTACTGATAATTTGGTGGGGTAGGGATAGCAATGGGGCGGGGCGGGGGCGGTGTACCATCCTCCATCACCCATCCCCATCCCCATCCCCATCTCAGCAGGGAATCTTCATCCCCATTCTTATCTCATATGCGCGGACTATTTACTCCCCATCCCCATTTTCACGGGGATCCTCGTTCCCTACTTGGAAATTTTATTTTATTTTATCTATTTTAAATTTTATATACTTTTAGATAGTAAAATATAATGTATAAAAATTTATAATTTAGATTTTAATTATGCTTAAATTGATTCCAATATATTTAAATTAAAACTTATTAGTATATGTACTATATATATTAATAAGTTATATATATATATATATATATATATATATATATATATATATATATATATATATATATATATATATATATATAATTCATAAATGCTGAAAAATAAGAATAAATTAATGTAAAAAATATTAATAAATTCAAACATACAAAATATGAAAAGATGAATCAATCAAATATAAAATTCTTTAAAATTATCATGATGTGAAAGAATTATAAAGAATGAGTGACAAAATTAGAAACTCTAATATATATGTATAAAGCTAATCAAGTAATATATATTTTAATATTAAGAATAATTATGTAAACATAATATCGGGTCCCTACGGGGACGGGGAAGGGGATTCCTGTGGGGTGGGGAATACACTCCCCATCCCGCCCCATCCCCACTAATGAGGAAGAAATATCCCCCATTCCCATCTTCATGGAGATAAAAATCAAGAAATCCCCGCCCCGTTAGGGATAAATCCCCATGAGAATGGGGATTCTCCACCCCATTGCTATCCCTATGGTGGGGTGTGTTTGGATTAGCAGGGTAACTCTTATGAGTTTTTATTTTTTTTTTATTGTTTTTTCTGTATTTTTTAGCTCTCCATTGTATTAAAAAATAAAAAGTTTATTTATACTTTAATTTTTAATAGTTGTCCTCTAGGTAGCACGAAAACGGAAACAGAAAATCAGAAACGTGAAAACAGAAACAGGAAAACAGTATTTTTTAAAAATATAGAAAATAAAATGTGGGGAAAACGCGTAATATATATATATATATATATATATATATATATATATATATATATATATATATATATATATATATATATATATATATATATAAACATATATGTTTAATAATTTTAAGTATATTTATAAATAAATAATAATAATAAAAATAAAAATAATAATTATTATTATATATAAGGAAAAATTTAGGGAGTGAATATTTTTATTTAGAATTGGATTTAGACAAATTGATTTTTTTTATTTTAACTTAGAAAATGGATTTCTGTTTATGAAAATGAGTTTTCAATTTTTTCAAATTATGAAAACGTGTCTGAAATATTTCAATCAAGTTTTCTTAAATTTTTAGACAGGAAACGTTTTCAAAACGTGAAAACGTGACCTTCTGAGAGTTTCTGTGCAATATAGATTTTCTTTATTAGTCGTTGTTTGTTTTTTTTTTTAATAATTTTTTTATATATTAATTTGTTTTCAAAGACTGTTTTATTAGGTTGAATTTTCTATATGTATGTACAGAAAATCCAACCTAATAAAACAGTCTTAGAATGCAAAAAACGGGAATCATTATCATTCTTCTGAAAGAAATTGGCCATCCTATTCCTGTACATAATTCTAATAAAACTACTGATTTTTGTTTTTTTTAAATAAAATAAAAAAGTGTGGGGGAGGAATAATAATTATCACTCATTGAAAGGGCAAAAATGAAATTTCACATAAAAAGTAGCAAAGAGTAATTCTAACAAAATCATCATGATAATAATAAAATTGGAAAAAAGAAAGTGGTAAGACAATGATGCCGTGTGCGTGGAACGATGAAAGGAGGTTGGAGAGATGAAATCAGAGCCGTTGATCATGATTCAAAAAAGTTAGGTCTTTTTGAGTTTTTGGTCTTCTTGACCATAATAAGCCTGCGTTCACACACACGCACACGTGGAAGGCTGGTCAAATTAATATTCTACTTTGTGGAGGGAATCATATGCACTCAAAACATTGGTCATTTTTTCATTTTTTTCACCTTTTTTTTTTTTTTTTCATTCTTCATGAATATTCAAAATCAACCGTTTACTACTTTACTTTATATATATATATGTATATATATAGTTCATAAGTTTTAAGAATTTGTGCTACAATTTAGAAGAAATAAGTAGATTTTTGTTTTTAAATTTATTATCAAATGTTTAATAAATTGAAATAATATTATAATTCATTAATTATTTTCATCAAATTAGTGTTAATTTTTATAATTAAGAAAATTCGAGCTTGATAATTGATACTTAAAGAAAGTAAATAGATCTTTAAACTCTATTTTTTTAATCAATTAATTTATTTAAAATATGTTGATTTATTAAATAAATTTGTATAATATAGTATAATTTTTTAATTCATATATTTGTTTAGTAAATTAGTAAATTTGTTTTAAGTTTAAAAATGTATTTTTTTTTATTTGATTCCAAATTCAAATTGTAATAACAAAGCAGAGAATGGCTGATCTTTATTTCTTTTCTTTACTTTTTCTTTCAAAAGTAAAATTGAATGTTATTTTTCTTTTTGGTCAATTTTTAATTTAGATATTATGTTCATATCTTACATTAAGCTTATATTCTCAAATGTATAAAAAAATAAACTAAGAAACATCACTTTATCAAATAAAAATCAAACCCAAATTGACAAAATAAGAAGTATATCTATTCTCAATATTTAGAATGTCAAATCTCTCATAATTTACAATAATATTTTAATAGTTAAGTGTCTAATTTATAAAAAAAAATATAATTAAATCATAATAAGTGAGATAAAGAGTTCTTCAAATTTTATGAATTTTTTTCTTTTTAAAGATTTTTAATGCATAAAAAATATTATATTAATAAAATTGCTTGCTTTTTTTTTTAAATACAATAAAAAGGATTTTTATTTTGCTAATAAATATGCATATTAAAAAAGAGTTTTGAAAGTAATACTTTTTTGAAGTCATTTGGTTGAAAAATATACTTTGTGTCACATTTAATGTTAGGTGCTACCTATATATTATAATTTCTTTTACTCTCTAATTTTCCACAATTGTTCTCTCCAACCACTTTACTAACAATTGAAATTGATACATCATTGAAGTTCTATAAACACCATTTTATTATTCATTGTATAATATAAGTTTAATTGAATAATAAATTGAAATTTGAGTTTATTTTTTTATATTTAAAATATTAAATGAAAAACAATATTTTCTAAGCATATAGAAATGGAAAAAAAAAATCTAAGAATTTATATATAAGAAAAAATATATTTATTTTTTTAATTTATCATTTATAGATGAAAAAGAGAAACAATTTTACATTAAAAAAAGTAAAAAAGAAAAAAAATGCATATAATATTACTAAAAAAAAAAAAAAAAGTTGCGTGCGGGCGAGAATAATTACTAAAATTTTATCGAGTGGGTCCAGAATCCAACGTGGTAAAAATCCATTGGCTAATACATATAGAAAGAGAGAGTAAGACTGAGGCACAAGATAGAAAAAAAGAAAAAACAAAAGAAAGAAGAGAGAAAGGGACTTGGGCTCTACTCTCTCTCTCTCTCCGGGAGGCGATTGGTGGTGGCGTGGCCGTTCTTTTTTAGAGGCGGAGAAAGTGGCCTTTGTTCACTTCATCTCTGAGCTTTGTTTTCTTCTATTTTGGCTCTCTGCCGCCTATTTCCAGGGCATGGAAGAAGAGCTTGCCATGCTTAGGCAGCTAATCGGTCAGCTTCAAGACCTCTTGAATCTTTACGGTTCTCCTCTTCCTCCACCACCTCCACTTCCTCGCCCTCCTTTTCATCTTCATCACCAGCCATTTCTCGAGCTTCACCACCACAACGACAACCACAACAGGTCACACTCTCTCTCTATAGATCTCTTTTATTTCTCGATTATTTCCTATTTTAGGTTTTTACTCACTGTATTTGTGAGTGTGTGTGTGTTTTTATTTTATTTTGTTGATAATTATTTTTAGGTGGCTCGGTTTCTATCTAATTATGATTGTGAGTTTGGTAAGTTCGGTGACTTTTGTGACTTACCTTGCCGTGTTCTCTCACGCAATGCGGTTTTTGTTTTTATAAAATTTATATAATTTTTTCCTTTCCTTTTATTTTTATTTTATTTAATTTTTAATTTCAAATTTTGGCTCTGATTGCTTCCGGGGATGATCTACGATACTATGGCATTGTCATTTATTGGAAATTAGAATTTTATTTATTTTTTAATCTGCAAAGGAGTTTGAGTTTTCTGGGAATTTGATGTTAATTAGTTGGTATTGACTATTAAGTTGGCTAGTTTGTAATTGTTTTCACTTGGAAAAGTTTTTAATTCTATTCTTTGTTGATTCATTTGGTTGGTAATTGACTTTTAATCTTTAATTTTGTTATTGTGTTTTATCATTTTCCCCCCTTATTTACTATTTAGGGAGTGTTTTTGAATTTCATTGCCTCATGCTGATTTTTAAAAATATTATGATAATCAACTTGAATTCTGTTGATTATTTATGTTCTATTGATGACAGGTTTATTTATTTTATTTTTGGTATATTGTGTGCATACTTCATTGAGTTTTTTGTTACCCTGAAATTAGGAAATAGGATTTTAGGTATCAAAATTTTTCGCTGGTTTTTAATGCTTTAGGAAATCATGCACAAAATGGGTGTCATTGCTTTCTGAAGGGGGAAAAATAAAGAAGAAGAAAACCATATACTGGTTATAGGAGAGCGAAATCCTGGGGATACTATGCGGCAATGAATTATTGGACCCAGTTCCTCTTTGATTTATTCTTCAAGTACTTTGAGTCAAATATTAATGCCTGCAGAGACATTTCTTTTTCATGGATGACAAAAATCTTTCATTGTATTCCGTATCCATTTATTAATAATGCAAATGTGTGTATGCAAGCAAATTAGTTACTTATAGCTGATAGTGATAAATTGTCAAGTATCAACAGTTTCTGCTTCTGAGATTTTGTGCCTATTTATGTTTGTTTAGTTTGTTTTTGTGCATGCATATATGCATCTGGTTTCACTGAGGAGTATTATGTGCTATAATTAGATTTCCCTTCCAGTAATAAGTTTTTGGATTGGATGATAACATGCTGTCCTTGGCTTGCTTCTTCGTGTAACAATTGTGATGGGAGCTGATGTTTTAGGATTTGAAGTGTAGGCATTGGTGCTTTCCCCTGGGGATGGCACCTCGAGGCTCAATTATTCTGGAGTGATGCATTTGGCAAAGACTTGGGTTCTTTTCCTATTTTATTGTTCCAACTTGGTGGTTTTTTCTCAAAATCCATGATTTTTTTTTCAATTTCATGATTGTTGCATTAATCAGTTATGCATTGTAGGTTTTTTTATTTTAACATCTTAATGTCATATCTCAATCTCATGTGATGCAGTTTGTCACAAAAATTGTTGTATATTTTCAAGTTTTTCCATTAATGATTTGTTACCCATGCAGTGTACTATATATGGTATGTATGTCTGTCTATGTGCCATAACTCGGCTAGGTGATACATGTGTATGTAGTGATGTCACATTCTAAAACAAACTTAGTTCAACTAATCCTCTAAACTAGTTGATGTTTGTTAATGTCCTGTTCCCTCTATTTCTCATGCTAAAACAATAATAATAATAAAAGAAATGCTCAATCCACATACTGGGGAAAAAAACGGTAGTCTAATGAAAGAAGAGGGTTTTGCCTAGTCCCAAACAGATTTCAAAGCATGAGTGGAAGTGTCTGTCTTGATTTTGAGCAGCTTTTGGTGTCTGCTATGAGAACAGCGCTCGGTAAACTTTAAAGTATATATATACGCTTTGTACTCTTCTAATATTTTATGTTCAACAGTTTTTAGGGGTTATGCTTAGAGGGTGGATCTTCTTGCTTTTTCCTTACTTTTTTGGTTTCATTGATTAATTAAAGTGAAGAAATCTTCCTTGTTATTTGCACGTTTTGTTTTAGAATTTCTCTTGGTGGAATGAACAAGACCTCAAAATTTATTATAATCTATGACTGCATTTTGCAACTTGCTACCACTGTTTTACTTGGCACTTGTTGAATTATGTATCTTTAATTTGCCATGGTCATCTTTGCAGGTCATTGCAAACTGTTCTGGGACTAATATGCAAAGCTATGATGTATTTGGAACTTGTTTAAGCTTTTATATCATGTTATTCTGAGCCTCCATTTGCTTGTCTTTGCCAATGATTTTTACCAGATTATTTTGGGCATATGCACTAGGAACAAACAATTACTCCATTTCAGGAACATAAATTCCCTTTTTTTTTTTTTTTTTTTGAACAGATGGTGTGTCCTAGATATTCACGATGGTTCTGCAGATGATTTCTGTGATCTTGTGATGGCAGCTGGAAAATCTGGAAGTTTCAAGATGTTGGAACCTTCCAAGATTCCACCCTCCAAGAAATCTAGAAAGGAGCAGAACCGAGGAAAGTTACTTGGAACTACCAGTACAAGTGAGGTTATGGAACAAGAAATTTGGAAAGAATTTCCGGAAGACCTTTTTGAAGCTGTCATCGCTAGGCTTCCTGTTGCAACATTTTTCCGCTTTCGCACAGTTTGTCGAAAATGGAATTCCTTGCTGAACTCTGAGAGCTTCTCTCAGCATTGTGCTCAAGTTCCACAAGGCAATCCCTGGTTCTATACTATTACTCATGAAAATGTGAATTCTGGAGCCATGTATGATCCTTCCTTGAAGAAATGGCATCACCCCACTATATCTTCTCTGCCCACCAAGATGATTGTCCTGCCAGTTGCTTCAGCAGGGGGTCTGGTGTGCTTTATTGATATTGGTCACAGAAACTTCTATGTTTGCAACCCTCTGACTCAGTCTTTCAAAGAATTGCCAGCCAGGTCAGTTAAGGTCTGGTCTCGCATTGCTGTGGGGATGACTTTGAATGGAAGTACAACCAGTGGGGGCTACAAGATCCTATGGGTATGCTGTGATGGAGAGTATGAGGTTTATGACTCGGTCAAGAACTCTTGGACTCGACCAGGAAGCAGGCCTTCTAATATTAAGCTACCACTATCCCTTAACTTCCGGTCACAAGCAGTTTCCATTGACAGCACTGTCTATTTCATGCGGTCAGACCCTGAAGGGATAGTGTCCTACAATATGGTTACCGGGGTATGGAAGCAATTCATAATACCAGCCCCACTCCATTTGAGTGACCACACACTTGCAGAGTGTGGCGGCCGGGTCATGCTCGTGGGATTGCTAACAAAGAATGCAGCCACGTGTGTGTGCATATGGGAGCTGCAGAAGATGACTCTCTTGTGGAAGGAGGTTGACAGAATGCCAAACATATGGTGCTTGGAATTTTACGGGAAGCACGTTAGGATGACTTGCTTGGGCAACAAAGGTTTGCTCATGTTGTCTTTGAGATCAAGACAAATGAACCGACTAGTTACTTACAATGTGATGAGCAGGGAGTGGCTTAAGGTTCCTGGTTGTTTGGTGCCACGTGGGAGAAAGCGGCAGTGGATTGCATGTGGCACTGCCTTCCATCCATGCCTTACTGCTAGAGCTTGACTTTGATTTATGTCGTCTTTGTGCTATTTAGCAGCATTTCCACGCCAGGGCAGGGGCTTGGTGTTGGTCTTACGGTCAGTTGCTCGGCTGCGAACTGTTGTGTTGCTGCTATTTTTATCTCCAGCCCAACTTTCTTTGTATTTTAATGAAGCCGATGGTCCATGGTATGATTGTACAAACATGTTGAAAAATAACTTTGAATGGGAAAGACTACGATTTTAAATGCTGCCCAAGTAGCTGGTTTGTAGTTCTGTATGTTTCAAAGCCAAAAGGGAGCGCTATTAAATGTGCCTCCGCCAATGATGGCTTTCAATTTTGCTGAGAATTGCCACCAGACAAAAGTTGTTGAAAGAAAAGCTCAACGAATATACCTTGTTAGGCTGCTGAAAGAATTTCAGAAAAAGAAATGGTTCTTTGGAGCAATGAAATTTTAGTACTGTACTAAAATTCATATTTTTAAGCAATTCTCAGCGGCTCAACAGAGTACGAATCTGTAATGGTATCTGTCATTGCATGTTTGGAAGATTTTTGTGTGGAGGAAGAGAGACTCCTTACGACGCGAGAAATATGAAACAAATAAGAACCAGAAAATTTGTTCAAATATTTATTCATTTTGGTGATAAAGCGGGTTTAAAACCCAGAAGTAATTACGGTAAGACCTCTCTGCCAGAGAAAACCCACTCTATCAGCAAGAGAATGCGGATGACTTCCACATTATGGAACCATGCTATTTATCTCATTTTTTTTTTATTTTTTATTTTTTGCGAAGTTCAACCTTGATTTTTTCTAATGGACATAACATTATATAATTTGATATTATCTCATTCCAAATCGTTTTATTTAACATATTAGTTATATTTTTAAATATTTTTAACTTATGCACTCTGATTAGCTTTATGCGTTGGAAGTTAGCTTAAGCTTAAGCCACAGCATTACGATTCCTATTATTTGGTGTTCTTGGTTATTGTCATGCACAAGATCAAGGCTGAGGAACGCCAGATTTGAAATTCTGTCATGCGTGCTCTTAGGTCACGAATCAATTAATACAAACAAAACTAATCTTAAGAAAAAAAGCATATGAACATGACGATAATCTCGGGTATCGAGTATTGAACTCAGAGGTGGCCTCATAACTCTTAACAGCTGGGATTAAATACTCTCAACGTAAAGGAAAGACGAGACATCAAACACGATGAATTTCTACTACAGTTGGGATGGTGCTAAAACAAAATCTCGTGCAAGTGATTGCAGAAAGGCATTCACTGAAATGAACAATAAAAAGGGAAAATGTATTACTTTGTTCCAACTCATGTTTATATATATATATATATATATAATATAAGGATATTAACAGTAACAGGACAGGTTAACATATGACAGGCAGAGATAACAGAACACCATCACCACACATCATATTAGCAATATCACTCGGCAGCAGTTAAGATGTCTATAGCAATTTTTATTAAAATAGAAGAGTTCAGAACATGAACAACAGCAAGTCAAGTATTCTCATCTCAACTACAGGCTAACATCTCCTTCCATCACTCAAAATGTGTGTCTACATTTATGCCATGCCTCCACTTGTTGCAGTCCTGATTATCTGGAATAAAGCTGTTACAAACAACAAAAGAAAATGAGATCAGTAACCACGGAAAAGGATTCTGTTAACAATAAACAACGAGATGTAGCTACAATAAACCCAATGGAAATTTCTTAAAGATTAATGATAATATGAACACAGTAGGTTTTCAATCTTTTATTACACCAAAAACAAAACTTAGATTTCAATTCTTCATGACAACACCAAAAACAAAAACTTAAAAAGTATGTTTTCTCCCTAATTTCTATTGTTCAGTTAAATTCTAGGATATGACTGTTTGGTGATGCTAATCTTTAGTTCCAAATTCAAGTCTGGCACATTCATATACATTAAACATTGTATGGTACAAAATGAATATGGAATGAACATAACAAGGCAGCAGATAAACTCAAGGAAAGCTCAGCCAAACCATAAAAGCCATTTGAAAAATCATACTCATCTAAGTGCCAAGTCAAATTTTTATCAAACTTTCTTACTTCTCATTTGAATTTCAGGGAAGCCATCATAACTTGTTAAGATAATCACAGCAATTCAAGTGACAATAAGGCCCCATTTCGTACAAACGAATTCCACAATTTCATTTATAGTTTCATACTTTTATGTTTGGTGTAAATAAAAAACGTCCATTTTACTCTTATAATACAAATTAATGATATTTAAAATAACTAAACCAAAATTTATCATTAGCAAATAAAATTACAAGTCAAGTTTATTTTAAACGTAACGAGTCTTACATGATCCAATGACAACGAATACGAAGAATCCAAGCAAAACAGGGCCAACGGGATAGTCCTTTCCTTTCTTCGTAGATGTTTCAGGAACAGCTCCTCTCTTAGTAATGTTCTTCTCGAACTTCTCAACTTTCCTATCTGCAAGGCGCCTTGATGTAGTCTAGACAAAACAACAATCAACACCATAAAAATTCAATACATTCAAAACAAAGTAATATTCAATTGCTTATTATCTGCCTAAATCAACAGATCAGATCGATTTAATCATCAGATCAGATCGATTTAATCATCAATCATCCTATTCTCTGGTCTAAGGCAAATCAGCAGATCGAGATCAAACCAGAAAGAAGCTGAATACATAAATAAAAAGCTATAATCATCGGAACTTTACCATGGCTACGGAGAGATCTAGTAGTCGTAAACAATCGGAGCGATAAAGCTTAACGAGAAATAACAGGCGACTCCGTCTCCTTCCTTCTCTCCAGCTCTTTCTCTCTCTCTCTCTCTCTCTCTCTCTATCTCTTCCTTTCTCCCGATCCGTGTCTGACTATTCGAAGATAAAATAGATCTCGCCTTTTGTTTTTATATTAGCTCTACAAAAAGAAAAATCTTGATAGAGTGACCGAGCGTAGCGTCACAGTCTTCGATGTCATTGGCCACGCCACTTAAGTGGAACACGTGTTTGGTTGTAATTGGAGGATGTTTGTAGACGTGGACTGGATATCGTAGTTAATAGAACTGGTTAGAAGCGGTCTCTCCAGACGACACCTGTCCCTATCAAGCAAACAATTTGAAACGTGTGAATGTGAGGTAATTTAGTAATTTTACTGGTATTTTTTTCTATTTCCTACAATAATATATTTCAAATTGAAATTTCTAAAAATAAAACTATAAATTGTTCACTATTATTTTTATTTATTTTTTATTAATTAGAATTTTACCAGAAATTGAAACTCATATATTCTTTTAATTGGGATACGATTTTAATATAATTAGCCCAAATAAATTAAGTATTGATTAATTTTATTTTTTTAATTATAAAAATAATTGATTAATTTATAAATGACATTGAAAAAGAAACTAAAAGAATACACACATAAAACAATAAATGTAAAAAAATAATTATATTGACTTCAAAATAAAAGAAAGACCTAAAAGTTAATTTAATTGGTATTCTTCTTATTTTAACACTAAAGGAGAATAATTTTAACACATATTCTTTTCTTATTTTAAAAACTTATTTGAGATTAAATCAAAATTAATTTTTTTATTAAACACTATAATAACCTTTCAGGATGATTTTCTAGCAATTTATCTTGGAAAATATTTAATGTCAAGCATTAAAATTCAAAATCGTATCATTATCTTCAAAATCTTATTATTATAAAATATTTTAAATAAAAAAGAATTAAAAGGACAAACATAACAATGTGATGAGCCGTTCTAGTAATTTTATGAGCAGGTACATAAAAATCTCTAGTTTCTTTTAGCAAATGACAGTCACTAATTATGATTCCAAACTTAGTCAAATTAAACCTCTTAATAGCTGGCGTAAAATTTAAATAGAAACTAAACTAAATTTTAATAATTTTAAATTTTATATAAAAGATGAGTTGAACATCAGTAATTATGAATTTCATATAAAAAAAAATTCATAATACATTTAAAAAAAAAAAATTGAGAGTTGACTTGAGTTTCAGTTCAGGTCAGATCAGTTTCCCTAGGTCTGCCATTAGAAGGCATCCACTACTCCCTTAGCATCTAGCTCAACAATGAAGTCAGAAATACTTCTCTAAATAGACTACAGATAAAAATAAAGACAAATAGTAAAATAAATAATTGTACAAATTTACTTATACATTAACAGCTATATACATAAATAAAACTCTTATTTAAATTGTAAATGATCTAAAATTAATTTGATATAAATGGACAAAAACACTGACAATAAAAGCATAAAAACATATATTTACCTTAATCTAGTTGGAAGAGTGGTCCATGAGGCTTTCGCCATTCAACTTCATCCATTCAATTCCAAGCTTCACAATCATGTTCATATAATCAACATGTAATACTTTAACCCTTTCAGATTAACGAGTAATACAATGTATACATGAAAACAAAATAAACTTTCAAAAGACATCATAATTAATAATGACTTTAGGGCTTTAGTTATTTTATAGAGATAAATAAATGGGCTCTACACTCAAATGAATAAATGAATTTCATATTTAAAATTAATATGTGGGCTACAAACAAATGGATTTTAGATTTAAATTCAATTAGACTAAAAAAAATTAATGAAATATTAGTAATAATCTAAATTTTTAACAATTAAGCTAGGCTTTAGCTTATTTCAGCTTTCCTTTTCCTCCTCCCTTTATCAAGCTTAAAGTCCACACTTTGCAATTGCAGACTCAGTATCCATTCCATCGGCTCTCGAAGGCCTACTGCTTCAGCCTCCTTTACAGTGCACGTCACTTTACATTGCATGGATTTTGAATGCCACAAGATCTCCAGCAGTTCCTCTGACTAGCATGCCCAGACTAATAGAACAAGGATTAGTAAATATGGCTGCGTCGACATTGCACTTCACTCCACCAACTATAGGCTCTCGCTGGTATCCGTGGATATGGTAAGAAGCTGTGGTTTCTGCTGGTAAGCTGTGGTTAACTTGTTACTGCCTAGCTTCTATCATTATTAATCTTTTTCTCTTTATATTTAAAATTTAAAAGAAAAAATAAATTAAAATTCCCTCATTTATAAATTCAAAATATACAAATAAAAATTTACTAATAACTAAAGCCTTAAGAAAAAAAAATTATGATTTGTTTCAACACAAAATAAAATTATATAAGTCCGTGAAAGAACGTAATTGACAACAATACTAACCTTTCTTTCTATAGATAATAAATATAAATAATCAAATAGAGATTAGAGACGAAATATTCAGCCGGCACATGATATGAAATTGTCAAATTTCAACAGCAATGGATTAAAAAATAAAATCCTTTTATTTTCCATAATAGATGCGTGCAGGCACAACTCAATCGCATAATTCCAAAGCATGATCAGTTTTTTACAAAAACACAGAGCCTCAAGAAACTAGTTTATTCGATAATTGTCTTTATAAAATATCGAATAATTGTATTTTAATATTGGATAATTTTTATCGAGAAAATGCTAAAGTCTCAAAAATAAAAATACTTGTTTTATATCTTTCAATTTTTTTAAGTTTAATCTATTAAATATAGTGTAATTTTTTGATAAAATGATATAAATTTTTAAAATTTATAAATTCATATTAATAACTTTCTTATAAATTTCATATTTGACATCATAAAAGGAAAAATATAAAATATGAATTTTTTATTCATGTTAATAAAATTACTTTTTAATTTCAAAATAAAAAATAAAACATAAAATCATACAATCAATAACAACCAAAATACGAAATTAATTTAAATTTCTTCCAATAATCTTCAATGTGTTGGTAGAACATTTGGTCCAATAATCTTTAATTATGTTGATAGAGCATTACAATTGACAACTCAGTGGAAAACATACTATATCTGGTGGCAATTTTTTGCTACAAATTGACTTTCATATATTTGAATAAGTCTGATTATTTGAATATTAATTATAAATTCAGAAATTTTAATTCTAAGATTTTCAAAAATTCATACGTATAAGGACATATATAAACAAATTTATAAAGATATGTATTCATTGAATATAAAACCAAATAGAATAAAGAAAAAGAAATTACTGCCGACAGAATGAAAGTTAGCAGGTCAAACAATAATATATAGAAAAAATCAGAGAAAAAAATTGAAAAAATAAAAAAAAAAAGCGCTAAGGTTTAGATATGAGGTGTATATATTTTGGAATAACTCCATGAATAAGAAAAGATTTTGAGTTACACGGTGTACCCATTTTTTTAGTTTCTTTATTTTTATACACTCCATTTTGAATTTTAACTTTTCTGCTACTTCTCTCTTTCTCTCTCTCTCTCTTTTATGCACTTCTTTTTTCTTTTTATACCATTTTACTTTTTCTTTGCTTCTTGCTAAAAAACCACCATTTTATGTCCCGCGAAATTTCTAACTCTTTGAACACTACCAGAGTTTTCACCTTTTCAATTCCTATTTAAGATCGGAGTTGAACGCAGTCTTTGATCTCTAGTGGAATTTTCTAGTGAAATTAACATCATAAATTATGATAGCTTTTGAAGGTAGAGAAGAGAGGAAAGATTGGAAGGGAAAGGAAGAGCAATATTAACAGAATTAGTGACAAATTAGGAGAGTTTGGATCCAAATGGTTCCAATTAGAGAAAGCTGAAATGGGTAAAGAAGAAGAAGAGTTGTGAACCCAAGAATGTAGAGCATCAACTTCATTAATTATGTGTTGTAGAATTTGATAAAAGTATAAGAAGAAGCAGAAGGAAGAGATGATGGTTTTGATGGGTTTTAACTTTTAAAGGATTGGGTTGATATAGGCATTTGCAATTTCCTTTCTTGAGATCCCAAATGTTTCTTCTTGGATTTGGGTTTCTTGATCGATCTCTCTCTGTATATATGATTTTTACTCAAAATTAATGCACTTCTCTATAATTTGAATTAGTTTATTACTAATCTATTTCCTGTACAGGCTAGGCAAAAAAGAGTGATTAACAAAAGCAAATGGATATTGATCATGGGAGAAAATCGGTTTAATAAATTTTTATTAAAAGATTTAAAAATCAAATGTTCTACTGATTGATCTATCTTATTCAAAAACTGAAACAAAAATTTCAAGAATAAAGCAAACAAAATCAGAGCCAATTAAATCAAGCCTATCTTTAGGCTTCTTGTTTTGCTATAGAATGTGAAACGTCCAAGGCTTAAGAACAGCATATATACCTGAGCTTAGATGGTCTAATTGTATTAACATGAAATCACCTAGATTATGAAAAGCCATAATCAAGTTGTGCCCCACCCTAAAAACCATTGTTGAAACACTATATTAATTATAGATCAAATAATTGAAAATTATGTTATTAATAAGTACGTGGCAAAATTAGATTTTGATTGATCAATGGACTAAAATTGAAAAAAATAAATAAATGCTTGTCTTTAAAGTTGGATTACTTTGATTATCCATAGAAATTCCACAACTCAAATATCATATAAACTAACTTCTTTTTTTATTTCAGATTATGTGTGATTTATTTTGTTTATATATTTGGTTGATAACTGGTTGATTTGATGTATATGTTTAGTTGATTTCGTATCATTTTGCTTTTGTATAATCTGTTCTCAATTTTCTTTTCTATATAATTATTTTTCGTTTATATTTATTTTTTCTGTAATGATATATTAATTAACATTTCTAGCCTTTGTTGTTACTAATGATAATTTATTAAATTTAAATATAACACATTTAAATTAAATAAGATATAAATGAATATTGGATACAAATAAATATTAAGGAATATTTTTGGTTTATTTTATTTATATATTTAGTTGATATTTGGTGGATTTTATGTATATGTTTAGTTGATTTTGTATCATTTTATTATATATAATATTTTTTAATTTTTTTTCATATAATCATTTTTTATCTTGATATTGTTTTCAGTAGTTAGTTAGTCATTTTTATGAAATAAATTATAAATGTTTGAGTTATTGACTTACACATGTCACATTTTCACACTTTCTTTCATTTACATATGTCACATTTTAATATTTTTCCTTTTATTCACTTACACATATCACATTATCTTTTTTTTTTTTCTTTTACACATGTCACATTTTCATATTTTCCCTTTTATTCACTTAAACATGTCACATTATCTTTTTTTTTTTTTTTTCTTTTAATCACATATGTCACATTTTCATATTTTCCCTTTTCTTCACTTACACATGTCACATTTTCATATTTTCTTTATAAAAATAGAAAATAAAAAATATGATAAACATTTAATTTAATTCACAAATTCTTGTAAATTATTCATATATTAAAATTAATATTGTTGTCTATGCTTTGATAATGATTCACATTAAAAAAAAAATGTTAATGATGTTTCTTTAAAGAAAAAGGTTGATGGTGTTAAGTTTTTAGGGAAGAGAAAAGTATCTATTTCAGGTATATGCTTAAGATACACTTCAAGGCACTATGAACACTATGAGGCTTCTTTAACCCTTTTTTTTTTTTTTTTGCATATTTATTATGCTCTTTTTAACTATTGTTGATTTGTATTTGATTAAATGTTGATTGTTGGTTGATAATAAGTTGATTGTTGGTTTTTGCGTATGTTAGCATTAATATTGCTAAAAATATGAGTTTTTTTTGTTGATCAAAGGTTGATTTTTAGTTGATTACATGTTTATTGTTGGTAGATTGCAGGTAGATTTCTTTTTATATTATTTTTTTTAGTAGTGATAATATTAATCAACATTTTTAGTCTTTTAGATTTGACAAATTTCAATATAATTATTTTTTTATTATGAGGATGCTGAAATAATATTTTAATTATGAAATAAATGGATGTTGTTATAAGAATAAAATCTTTAACTTGATAAAAATATTTTTTTTTCAAATAAAAATAAGAATTTTTTATAGAAATAATATTTTATCACTATTTATCTCTATCCTTTTTCTCTCTATCTCTATTGTTACAGTTTTTATATTTATGTAAATAGGTGGTTAGGGAGAAGATTTATTTCAATTAGTCGTTTACACTTGCATTGTGCAACTACTGTTATTGCTTTGATTATAATTATTTTCAATTCATAAAATTTAAATTAAATTCTTTGTTTAAAAAATATTTATATGTATAAAATTTAACTAATATTAAATTGAATACATATGATAAAAATTTAATAAAAGATATAATTGAAAATATATCATATAAGATGAAAAATTTTGTTAATTTATTAATTAATATATTAATTATATTTATATGCTAATATTAAACTAATATTAAAAATACAATTAATATTTTTTTAGGATTAAGACTCATTGTTTAATTAGAAAACTAATTTATTGGTTAACCTGCTAACTTTTAAGATTAAAATCCTCATTTAATTAGAAAAATAACATATTTGTTAATGTATTAATATAAGAATTCAAATAGAAAAATAATGATGCAAAAAAATTATAAAATTACATATCAGTTCAACATCTATGTGTCAAAAATAAGTACAATATACATATATATATATATATGTGTGTATATAAATACACACATACACACACACACACACACACACACACATATATATATACACAAATATGTGTGAATATATCTACATATATGTGTATATATATATATATAGATCTATGTGTATATATATATATATATATGTATGTATATATATACACATATATGTGTGTGTATATATACACATATATGTATATATATATATATATACACAAATATGTATATATATATATATACACATATATGTGTGTATATATCTACACATATATGTATACACACACACATATATATATACATACATACATATATACATACATACATGTATGTATGTATGTATGTATATATGTGTGTATGTATATGTATATATATATATATGTGTGTGTGTATATATATATATATATATATATATATATATAATTTTTATTATGAAAAATATTATTTAAATAATCACATAACTTTTCGCTAGAAATAAAGATGTGGACTTTGTTTTGAGGCCACAGCATTGTATATTTCCCTAAGTTATGAATCGTGACATTGCCATGCGAAAGAGAGCCACTCACCTAGAATGACATCTACAACTATTTATATCCGTTGCTTCCATGTTGTTCAAGCGGAATGAATAAAAGTTCCAAAAAAAAAAAAAGGAAGGAAATATATAAAAGTTAGAATTAAAAAGGGAGGGTATATTTGAGAGAGTATCATTTTTTGAAGCATTTCAATACAAATCCCAAAGATTTTCCATTTTGGGTTCGGCCCACTATTGATTATTGGATCCTTACAAACCAAGCCCATTTCTCGTTTCATTTTATACAACAAAATCACGATGTTCAATTTCAACTTCACAAATCACATTCATTTAGTGGCCTCGGTTAGAAAAACTCATATGCAAAAAATTCAATTAATAATAAAGTTTAATTCAATTAATAAAATAATTCATATATTTAGAATTAATTTTAAAATAATAAAATTCTCTTAAATTTATTATTTAAAATAATTAAAAATAATAAGAATGTAATTATTTTTTTTATTTTATTTTCATATAAAAAGAATCATATTTAATCTAAAATAATCTAAATACGTGTATTTTAGATTTTTAATAACGGATCTCGTTAAATGAATTCAATTTTTATAAAATCTTTACATTTTAAGATGATTTAATTCCTTAAAAATGATTTTTTTAATTTAAAATAAATTAAATTCTATTAAATATATATTTCTAAAAATAAGAATTGAATTCACTTGAATTCCCAAAAAAGGCTGTGCTTGGGTTGATAATAGGGCTGTCAACTCACATAGTATCATATATAATCGTACCATGTCGAGATATATGTATAGTAGAAATATGGTCAATCTAGATATGACATATTTAGCTAATCGTGTCAAAATATCAAACTCAAATACAAATACATTTATTAACTAAGTTATATGGATCAACTCATATAATCCGTTTAATAAATTAAATTTTAAAAAAATATATTTGTTGAATAAAAAATTAATTATTTAAGTGCCAAAAATATATATTTTTAAAATATAAAATGACTCAAATGACATATTTAGATATTTGTAAGTGACAAAATAATTTCATATATATATAAAGAGAGAGAATAAATGTATTTAAATGTGTTTACCCTGTGTCATGTACTATTAATTAACATATTTAAATAAACTGTTATGATATATTATAGGATTTGATTGATATCTTTCCATACATATAAATACTCTAGTTTTCATATTAGTATTGATTGTATTTTCTTACTAAAAAAATTTCCTATTTATTTCTCTTCTGTAATCTATATAAAAGGCCTAATAATATTGAATGAAATATCTAAAAAAAACTATTATCTTCTTTATATTCTTTGTTTTTATTCTTCTCCATTATATTTATAACACATTATCAGTACGAATTTATTTTACCATTTTTTTTAAAACTGTTCTAAAATATTTTTTTTTCTCATCTCGAATGACATATGAATTATATATGTTCTCAAAAATACATATGCCTATGGCTTAATACACATATATGTTTGACATATATTTATCTTATTGTATCCATGAAATTAAATATATATATATATATTTTTATGCTTTTTGATGTGGGCATAAAAAAAATTTTGCATATATATTTTTTTCCCCAAAAATGATTTTTTTTTTTATTATGTGATATGAATTTTTTTTTATGTTAACATGCAAAACGTTTTTTTTATTATTATTATGAATCGATTTTTGTTTTATTACCATATAAAACAAATGTTATCATATTATATTATTATGAAAATATTTTTGTTTTGTTTTATATATATGTTTTCATTTCTTGTTATATATTGTTATTATTTTAATAATAATTTGATTATCATTTTTATGAAAAAAATTATTATTTGATGTTATTTAATTTTCATTAAGTAAATTATAGTTTCTGAAAAACTAGTACCATATTCTAAATTTTAATTTCTCAAAAAATTAGTATTATTTTATAGTTCATCAAGAACTAGTACCATATTCTAAATTCTAGTTCCTGAAAAAATTAGTATTATTTATAATTTCTGAAAAACTAATTAAAAACTATCTATATTTCAAATTCTAGTTTATCAAGAAACTAATATTATTTATAGTTCTTAAAAAACTAATTAAACAAACAACTAAAGTATAAATTCCTGAAAATTTTTGGCTAAGTTCTTAAAGAACTAAGTATCTTAATCCCAATTCATTAAAAAATTATTTTATGTTCTTAAAAAATTAAATGCATTATCTACAAATTTTTAAAAGACTGATTTAATTATGATACGAATTGACATATTACTTATTTTTATATAGACAATGTCAAATTTGGCAAAACTCGAATTTGTGGCCTTCGACATCATGGGCAAGAATTATCTATCATAGATACTACATGCTGAAATACATCTGGATACTATGAATCTTGAAGACACAATAAAAAATGAAAATCAAGAATCTCAACAAAATCGTGCCAAGGCGATAATTTTCTTTCGTCATCGTCTTCATGAATGATTGAAACTTGAATATTTGACAGTTAAAGATCCATTAATCCTTTGGAATAATTTGAAAGAGAGATATGACCATCAAAAATTAGTCATTCTTCTAAAGGCTCGTTATGAATAAATGCATTTACGATTGGAAGATTTTAAAACTGTAAGTGGATATAATTCCACAGTTTTCAGAATTAGTTCTAAAATGAAATTATGTGGAGAAAATATTACTGACCATAATATGTTAGAGAAGACATTTACTATTTTTCATGTCTCAAATATACTCCTACAGTAGCAATATCGAGAAAAAGGTTTTAAGAAATATTCTGAATTAATTTTATATCTTCTTATTGCTGAGCAAAATAATGAACTCTTATTAAAAAATTATGAAACTCGTCCAACTGGTTCTACTCCATTCCCTGAAGTGAATGAGACAACATATAATAATATTGGACGAGGAAGAGGATGAAAACATAATCGTCGTCGAGGACATGGTCGAAGTTATAGCCAAAATCATAATAATAGTAATCGTGGTGATTATAGAAATAATAATGCATCTTTTCACCGGAAGTGGAAGAATCATGAAGAGAAAGAGAATAATGGATCAAAGCAAAGTACAGAAAATCAATGATATCAATGTGGCATGAAAGGACATTAGTCTTGTCATTATCATACGCTAAAACATCTTGCTGATCTCTATCAAGAGTCCTTGAAAAAGAAATACAAAAATATAGAAGCAAATTTGGCAAAAAAATGATGATGATTTTGGTGATAACTCTATTAATATCACACGTTTAGATGTGTCGAATTTCTTTGAGAATCCTAAAGGAAAAATTGATCATTTGATTGATGATAGCAATGTAAATGCCTAAAATTATGTGTTTCTTTTAGTTACCTTAGTTTGATTTATGTTTTCAATTTAAACATTAGTTTAAAGTATTGGTGAATTATTTATTAAGTATTTTTGCAGTAATTTTAAATCAATCATTTAAATTGAGTTATTTTTTACAAATATGTTTTATTTTTGTGAAAGATATTATGATACACTACATGCTCTTATAGTAGCAGTATAAAAAGTGAAAATTTACAAATATGATTTGTCTTTTAGTGGTTATAAAGAATAATTGCTAATGAGAAATTATCAAACAATACCCACTAGTACAATTACATTCCCTGAAATAAATGCTCTAAATTATTTGTTAGATCAGGAAAACTCTGAAAGAGTAACAACTCATATAGAGGACACAACTCAATATTGATGATTTTATGTAAACTCTCTAAAAGAGTAATTTGTAAGAATTTTACAAGTTGTGCATTATATTGATTTATTTCATTATTGTTTTATCCTCAGTATACATACACAATATACTGTTTTGAACTTATAGTTCAAATGTTAAACTTATAATTCAATAATTAAACTTTGAAGGTTTGGCATGAATGCCATTATGTTTATGATACATACTCTTTTTTGAAACTTGTATAAGAACATGAGCTGTAATTTTTTAATTTTGCTATGAATATATTAATATCACTATCTTAATTTGCAATAATGGGTCCATAAAAGAGACTAAGAATTTATTTTGATGAGACACATTTCTTGACATTAGGGAAGAAAATTACCTGCAATGCTAAAAAATGTCGAGAAATTTATTAGAAAGAAAATTCTTTAAATAATTTTGATCTACATATAAGTTATAGTGAACCAGAAGTTCACAAAATAATATAGTTGCAACAAATTGCAACTTAACTGCCAAATGCATTTATAGATGCTAAAAGAGTGGCAAAGTCTCATTTACAGCTGCTAATACTCCAGTAAGAGTTGTGGTTCTAATTGTAAATAGAAAATCAATCAATCTCACTACAAGCCAGAAGCGTGAATAGTAAATTGAAACTAAAGACAAAAATCCGCGGAAAAAAAATAGCGTCACTCATAAAATCTCCTGAAGAGGAAGATTTCAGTCAAAGAGCTATAGCCAATTATGAGACACAAACTGAGACAACGGAATAATTAGATCCTCCAGATATGGCTTCTGGAGTTGATAATCATATAAATGAAAACTATGAGATCTCAATTATTTTTGTAATATAAGAGAAAGAGTTGATAGAAATTCGATGTTGAATTTGCCTTAATAGTAGCTCTTACTATTTCAAGAGAAAATCTGAATCCAGAATTTATAAAAGTAACTGAATAGTAGCATAAACATGATTAATCATCATGAAAAGAGGCAATTAAAGTAGAGCTACATTCGTTCTATTATTAACTATAGGAAAAATAATTTTCTTATTATGAAAATAATCATGTTCCGTTATTTGATTAGTATGACAGTTAAAGAAATGTTTGATAGATGTCTTATGAAAATAATATTTATATGAGAGTCCCAGCAGGATTAGAGATATTAGAAATGAATATACATTAAACAAGTGATATGTATTTCATCAAATTGCAAAAGTTCTTAAATGGATTAAAGCAATGTGGACATGTGGTGTAATTGTTTGTGTAAATTATTATTGAAAGAAAGATATGTGAATAATACACTATGTCCATTTGTATTCATAAAAGACCATAGAATGGTAGATGTTATTATTGCAGTATATGTTGATGATTTAAATATCAATGTAACTCCTAAAGAACTCAAAAAAGTATATGTCTTTTTGAAAGTGAGTTTGAAATGAAAAATTTAATGAAATTTTGTATCAGCTTGCAGACCGATCATCAAGGAGTCATAATACACCAGTCTACTTATATGCAAAAGGTATTTAACTAACTTTGTATGGATAAATCTTTTCCCTTAAATATACTAGTGGTGACCCTCTCACCTGAAATGAAGAGATACCTTTTTAAACCTAAATAAGATAACAAAGAGTTATTTGGTCTTGAAGTACCATATATAAGTGCTAGGGGCACTCATGTATATTGCAAATTACATCAGGCTTGAAATTGCATTTGTGAGAAAAATTCCTAACTAGGTATAGCTCTGCACCTACTAAGAGATATTAGAATGGTGTAAAAAGTTATCTTTAATATACTATTAATATTATGATTCATATTTGAAATTGGTCTATATGCGAATATTGGTTATTTGTTTAGTCTCCATGATGGTAGATCTTAGACTGGTTATATATTCACTTATGGTAGTACTACAATTTTATAAAGATTTTTGTGGTCCTGAAGTACCTCACTAAAAGATACTCCCATTGTATTTTGAGAATAATGCAATTTGCATTGCATAAATTAAAGGTGGTTATATCAAGGGTAACGAAATAGATATAAACTTCACCCAAATTCTTATATATAAATAAGATCTAAAAGAGATATTCACCAAATTCGCTTGAGTGACAACCTAACAGACTTATACACTAAGTCTTTACCTAATGTGATATTTAAACAGTATTGTTTCATCAATTAGTATATGCCATATTAAAATCTGTCCTTATCGAGAGAGCGAATTAGTATATGATTATACTCTTTTTCTTTAGTCAAGTTTTTTTCCCATAGGGTTTTCTTGGACAAATATTTTAATGAGACAATTTGTACAATAACAAAATAGTGAATGAAATGTACTCTTTTCCTTAGCTATATTTTTTTTCATTGGGTTTTCTAGTAAGATATTAACTAGACATATTCATAATACAAGTGATATCCTTAAGAAGTACTATAAATAATTATTATATGTGGATATTACTTAAATGTATTTAGATATAACCACATTTGAAAAGCTAGTTAACAAAATTGGCATGCACCGACTAAAAGATATTTGATAAAAATCATATTTTTATGAGAGGGAGATTTTAGTACACTGTACTCTTTTTTTCTTAATCTAGATTTTGTCCCATTGAATTTTCCTGGCAAGATTTTTAACGAGACAGTGTTATGGCACAAATCTCTACAAGAATAATATACTTTTTTTCATTTACTAAAATTTTTTTCTACTAGATTTTTTCTTAATAAGATTTTGACGAATCATATTTTTTGTAAAAGATATCAAGGGGGAGTGTTATGATATATTATAGGATTTGATTAGTCTTTTTATATATATGAATACTCTAGTTTTCATATTAGTATTGATTGTATTTCCTTATTAGAAAAATTTCCTATTTTTTTTATTTTCTGTAATCTATATAAAGGGTTTAATACTATTGAATGAAATATCTAGAAAAACTATTTTTTCTCTATATTTTTTGTTCTTATTTTTCTCAATTATATTTATAACATAAACGTATTTAATCGTATTACTCAAGAGTTTAGTAAATCAACTCGTTTAAACCTAGTTTTTTTTTTGTGTCATAAACGTATTGGTCCGTTTATAATCCGAACATGTTTATTCTAAATTCAAATACATTTAGCTATATGTCGTATCGTATCGTTTATTCGAGTCATGTCAAAAATTACCAGCCCTTAATAAGTTGCTCTACTAATGACCCAAGTGTATTATTGAATGGCTTTGTTTCATATTTTAGTAGATATTGACATCAACCAATTTGTAGTTTTCCATGAGTTTGGTAAAGAAATTCTAGTAGTGGGTAGTTTATGAATGTGTCAATCCTGTTTGTTGAATTCAACTTTCCAACTTCAAATAATAACAAGAAAAGTGGGGACTTCATGTTTAATTTGTAGGGTTCATGTCAAATCTATCATTCAAAAATATTTAGGATTTTTCATAATCATGAGATATAAATTTAGGTTATGTTATTAGGCCGTAATGTAATATAATATAATATAATATAATTAAATATATTTTTAATATAAACATTATATTAAAAATATATTTAATTATATTATATTATATTGCATTATAATTTATCAGCATACCCTTAATTTAAAGTTTAGTTGAATCTTTCTGTACACTACTGCTTGATGTTTGGCTTTGTGGGGTTTTTCTGGGAAGTCAATAAACAAAGCATTTCGTTTGCTAAACTAATGAAAGAAATAACTTAAATTAAGATTTTTCCTCTTTTTAATTTTTCACGGTTGCTTGTCAGAATTGTTTGGACCCAGTATTTGTTTTTTACCACAATTTCTTTTATTAACCAGAAAAAGTTCAATTGAGAGAAAATTCATGATCCTATAGTTCTTCCACCTGTACACCTGGAGTCGATCTGTGCCATGTTTCTGGTCCCTCAATAATTTCCAATTGCCAAAATTCATTTTGTCCTATTTGCAATGCAACAAGCAATTACCCATTTTTTCAAACAATCTGGCCCTTTTAGACGTTGAGGATTTTTGCTGGAGACTTATGATACTGTAGACTGTGGTCAATACAATGAACAAGGAAAGGATGTGATGTATGAATTTCAAACTTCACTTGTTTCGATAGGACTCTTTAAATTAGGCTGTAATCAACGGTGTTCAGATGGTCGATATACTTTATGAGAGTATCTTTAAATCGATACATCAATGTCTAATTCTCAGGATAATCAGACAGAACAATAATTAACACATTTAAAAACGTCTGTTTTTCGGTTCAAAAAAGAAAAAAAGAAAAAATTAGGACCCATCAGCCAGGCAGATTTCCACTTAAAGATTATCCTTGCAGTTGTAGATGAACTTGACCACTTGTTTAACTCTGTATCGTTGGATTTTTAATTTTTTTCTTTTATATTCTCTTGTTAGGTTATGATCTAAGTGCATAAATCATAATGCTATGTTACGATTATGATAAATGATTTTTATTTTTTATTTTTTAAATTTCTTTCTTTCTTCTACTTGTTGTTATTCCCTTTTACTTTTAGCTATACTGAACCAACAATGATTGAAACAACCATTTGCCTGGCCTGCTGATTGTGACGAGATTGGAGGACCCATTTACATTACTACACATTTTCAAAGAAGTTCTGTTCATGGATTCTTTAAAAAAAAAAACCCTCAAAAATTGCTGGGAAATGCTTTTGTATGCCAATTGCCAGCCAAATACTAAGTCAATTGTCAACTGTTGACACATGTTAAAGTAAAAAAAGGTTCTTTCTTTCTTTCTTTCTTTCTTTCATCTCTAATCTATTTTGCTAACAGATGTCACCTTAAGGATCTTTCACTTTCATCTAATTATTATTTTAAATACATCTCTTTTCACAAATTTTAGTGGATTTCTTGCTGTATTATGAATCTATTTTTCAAATTTTTTCTTCTTTCAACATTTTGCATATGTTATAAATGTAACTTTGTAGAATTAGAAAAATAAATTAGTTGAAGAAAAATTGGAAACCAATTTGAAAACTACATGTCAAATTGTTAGCATTACCATTAATATATTTTAACTATGCATTATAAAGAGTGGTTGATACAACTGTATCATTATGAGTAGTGTTTTAAAATTTAGTTATTAGCGAAATAATTTTAAGTAAAACGTTGGAGTTTAGAAATTAGAAGAAGCCTTTAAACATTTTAATGAGATTGACAAATCAACTAAATATTTAAAAAGTTTAAAAAATTATAATTAAAATACTGAAAGTTAAAATTTCTAATGGTCAATATTTTTTTACGTTGACAGCTGACCACAAACCGCTAGCCTTTTATAGCTCATTGTCGCCTATCAACAACTAAATTATAGTTGGAATACTAAAAATTGAAATTTTTTTGTAGTCAACAGTTGATTGTCAATCTGAATGCAATAATGGTTTAAATATAAATTTTAGATAAGAATATTTTTTTGGATAAATAGAAATGTTTATCTCAAATTTTATTTATCAAGTTGACACTGCAAAATTTAATTGTCGATTTCACAAATTGCAATCCTGTTTTCTCTTGAAATGACTGTGCGGAAATAGCATGGTTTTGATGGTTGAAGCCATTCAATTGTCCAGTCCCTATCTGGGGCTGTAAACATCGGCTAGTACAGAGTTCGCTTGGCCATTTAAAATTACTCTTCTTTATCTAGTCATTGTTCCGTGTACTCTTAGGACATTTCCAAGACCAAAAATTAAAGTATGCAGAGCATTATTTATCAACCTAAATCCTATTCAGTTTTTAATTAATAAAGGCCAATAATAAACTATTTTTTCAATTAATTTAATATCATTAAACTGAAACTAATTATCTTGAAAATAATCATAATTTTTATTTTTATTTCGATATACATTAAATGATTAGAATAAATAGCTTAATTTCAATATAATTGTTTGAAATAAATTTAGGATGATATTAATGGTGGCCATTATATTTTGATTCTCAATTATACTGATATCCCTATAAACAGTAATGGCCATAATTTTAAAATTTTAATTTGCATTGTAACATAGACAATTAATCTTTCAATTAATATCTATTTGTCTAGTATTTACTTTAGTTTAATTTTTTTATATGTACATTTAAAATTTTTAAAGAGGTGGAAATTAAGATTTTACAATTTCCCATCTTTATATTTTAACGCATGCACTCAAGTTTACATCTATTAATGAATTGAGTGTAAATTTAAAAAGTATTAAATTTTTCTTTTTAAAAATCTGACTCATCTTACTCATAATTTTCTTTAAATTTATGTATAATAAAATCTCTATAAATTAATAATTAGATCATATAAATTCTATTAATTTAAAAAAATATTAATTAATCAATAAATTAATAATTTATTAATTTACTGAGTATATTTATAATTTAAAATAACACTCATTTAATCAATTAAAAATTCATTATATTTTATAAAAATATAAATTATTCTATCAATAAAAGAGACTATATAAACCAATTTATATCTATTTGATTTGCAAGTATAATTTAATTATATTAATATCTTTAATATAATTGATATTTAAAAAATAATAATAGACTCATAATTTAAGAAATTATGATATATAATTTTAGTAAATTATTAATTTATAATATGAATGAAACTAAAATTACATAGTTTTTAAAAAAATTATTATTTTATTAAAATTATTAATTTAACTCGTTAGCCTAAATTGATAATAAAAAAAATTATCATTTAGTAAAAAATATTAATTTATAAAATTTTTGTAGTGTTTTACTTTTACTATCTCATGTTTAGATAAATAAGGTGATGTCTTATGATTGGAATTGCAATTGCGCTGTGAGTCACCAAAGAAAAGTAGGATTATCAACTAATCCCAAGTTTGATTTGATGGTGCATGTTTAATAATTAATAAAATTCTATGGTTTAATTAAAGTTATGTCATTTTCTTTTTCTCTTTTTCTTCTTCTTCTTCTTTACTTCTTTTTAGTTTTTTAATTTTTTAATCTTAATTAGCCTAATAAATTACTCTTAGGTCAGTCGGTGGTTAGCTACTGTTGGATTAAAAAAAAAAAAGAATATAAATAAGGTAGGCAATTTCCCACCATTGATCACGTGGATATATCATTTTCTTAAACAATTGATGGACATATGGGTCCACCACAGAAAATGTTCTGTGACCAAATTAATTAATATCCCCATTAATTTAAAGTTTAAACGCTAAACACTACATTAATCAACTTTGTTTAACACTTCAAACCCTATAATTAAATTAATTAATTCCCTTTTCCACATTGAATTTTCGTCTCTTATCGCTATTATTGATCCAACGTCCTATGTCATGCCACGTGCCCATCAGTGTACCGTCCTAGCAATTTTTTTTTTTTCTCCCAAAGCCGTCCTAGCAAGGTAGCATCCGACATTGCTTGACATTAATTGCTTGCAAGAGCTAGAAGAAACATTATATTAATTAATTAATTAATAATCAAACATTAAAAAATTTGTTAACAGATAATTCTAGATGATGCAAATAGTATAAAAAAATTAAGGTAAATTAATAAAATTTGAATGTATTATACAATAAAAAATAAATAAATCATAATTATCATTAAATATATCATTAATTATGTTAAAAAATTATATAATTACTCTCATTATGTCAGACATAATTACATTATTTAAAATTATTCATATAAAAAATATATTGTTAAAGTGTCCATCATCTCTACTAATTGTCCATCATCTACCTCATTATTTTACTGCCTTTATATATTTAAATTTAGTCTTTACTATACCACTGAAACTTTGTAAATAGGGACATGTACCATATAAATAGGGGTTTATCGTAACTTTATAACACACGCTTAATGGAATGTAGAATTCTCCCTTTATATTTCTTGTTAATGTGATCTTATTTAGTTTACTAGTTGATTTGCTTAATTTCATAACACATTATCAGAAAAAAAAAAAAAAAAAAAAAACTCTTTATCATTTTTTTTTTCAATGATTTGAAGTTCTTTCTCTTGATAACACCTATTCAAGTGTTTGAGTATATAAATTCAACCTTTATGCATTATCATTTTATTTTTCAATCTAAAATTAAAATAAATTTTTCTACATTTGATTTTCATTTTTTGTGTAGATTATAATATTTTATATTTTTAATCTAATCTAAAAAAAAAAGGTTTGTGCTCTTATAAAAAGAATAAATGAAAAAAAATCTTTTAATGATAGTGAATTTATTTATTATGATATTGCTAAATTTTCCTTTATTTTAAATATATGTTCATTTTTAGAATACCTCCCAATTGATATATTTGACGAATATTATAAATAATGATATGTCAACATTTTTCATTTTTTGAATATGTTCTTGTAGCAATGTCAAGAAAAATAGTTGTAAAAATGTTTTGAATTAATTTAATGCCTTATTATGGCTGAACGAATAACAAAGTTGTCAATAAAAATTTTTGAAGTACATTCTACTAGTTCTATCCCATTCTTGAAATAAATGTGGTGATTTAACAATAATATTACAAATTCAAAAGTAAATATATAATAATTCTTCTCATCATAAGAACACGTATCACCACTAGAAGTGGGATAAAAATATAGATAAATAAGACAAAAAAAAAAAAAAGAAATGTGGATAAATTTTTAAATGTAAATGTTATCAATGTGGTACAAATACATTTTAGTTATGTAGTTATCATTTTGGAAAGATAATATATCGTCTTGATTTTCAAATTAAACATTTAACGAGAGAAATTTTTTTGTCCATCAATCAAGTTATATAGACAAAAAAATTTGAAACAGTTTTATATGAATAAAGCACATCTGTAGAGTACCTTATGTTTGTTCAATTACTTGATGTAAATAAAAACTTTTTTCAATCTCGAAAAGACAATGAGGAACTCTTTGATCTTAGAGTATCATATCTCAGTGTGATGGGGGCATTTATGCATGTTGTACTAATACGAGGCCTAGTATAGCATTTTCTATCAATGTGTTAGTAAGATATAATTCTAATTTAACACAATGATATTAGAATGACATCAAGCATATATTGCGATATCTCTAATGAACAATTGATATGAGTTTATTTTATTAAAATAATTCTAGACCATAATTAATTGGTTATGCAAATGCAAGACATTTATCTAATTCATACAAAACATGATCTTATTAAATAGGTTATTTATTCAGATGTGGTGGTACAACTATATCATAGTGCTATATAAAATAATCTATAGTTGTTGCTATTTCAAATTATGCATAAATAATAACAATTAATGAAACAAGTCAATAATGTGTTTGGTTAAAATCAATGACCCATTTTATTCTATAGAAATATGATTTTCCTTCCAAAAAAGAAATGCCAACAATATTGTATGAAGTTAATGCAGCATGCATAACTCAATTAAATGGAATTTGGGAAAAAAAAAAAGATGGAGAGTATATTAAAGGGAACAAAATAAAGTATATTTCACCAAAAAAAAAAAATTTACACATGACTTTGAGAAGAAGGGTGACATTGATGTGCAAATCCACTCTAGTAATAATCTAGCATATTCATTTACCAAGTCATTATCTGCTGTAACATTCAAGAAATTGGTTCATAGTATTAAAAACTTATAATAAAGATTTTAAGTGGTATTGCAAATAAGAAAAGTTTAATATTGTACTATTTTTTCCTTAACTAAAAATTTTGTCCCATTAATTTTTTTTAAAGATTATTAATGAAGTAATATACCATTTGCATGCAATAATACTGTATTATTTTTCCTTCACTAATTTTTTTTTACTAAATTCTTACTACTAAAATTTTAATGAGATATTTTCTTTGTAAAGATAAATATCTAAAGAAAATGTTATAAATACATGTATTAAAATGGATGTCCATGATATCTACTAATTGTCCCATGATCTATCCCACTGCTCCACTATTTTTATATGTTTAAGTTTACTCTTTACTATACCATTAAAACTTTGTAACTTATGGCATGTGTATGTACCGCATAAATAGGGATCTCATCACTTTATAATACATACCTAATGAAATATGGAATTCTTCCTTTATATTTCTTATTATTGTGTTATTGTTTAATTTAAAACTTCATTTGCTTAATTTCATAACATACATACATTAAAAAACTTGTTTAAAATAAGAAAAAACTTAATTAATCAATATTTTTAAAAATAATGAAATTTAATTAACGAATATGAATGATGAATAAATGTTGATAAAATATTTATTTTGATGTGAGAAAATATTATTATATATTATTCAGAAGTATTGAATTAAAATTTTAGCTATTTAATGCCTCTTACGCAATGTTATATAAATAATAATTTTTTTTTAATCATGTTAGGCTTTAATATTAAATAAATGTTGTTAATCATTTTATAATACATTTTTATATAAAAATTAATAATATGATTAAAAAAAAAAAACTTTTAAATCGTTTTTGTAGTTTGACGACGGAAGCATCCCATCAGGCATCAGCCCCGCACGTTGGTGGTGGGTGCGAAGCCGTAATCTCTGACGCTCGGTTTGTTTTTAGAGCCAGAGCCTTGTGATGGTGACCTAATTAATCTTTAATTTAATTAATTAACTGGTATTATTATTATAATGAAAGCACTCTCTAATTATTTTGTCAGTTTCTTTTTTGCAGTTTTGGACCAATCGCTCTCTCTCGCTCTTTTTTTTTTTTTTTTGCCAAAGAGGTGATATTGTAATACAATGCAGATATATATTTATTATAAATTCTCAGTACAAAATACAAACTTATAAGTTCAACAATACAATATAAATATATATTATAAATTTTGAATATAAAGTACAAGCTGACAAATTTAACAAGTAATATAGACAAAAATAAAAATTAAAGTCACGGAACCTCACTCTTAGTAAACCAAATTTGAGATCATTGATCCAATTATCTCAAGTCATTATTTATTTATGTTTTAATTATTAATAAATCTTTGCACTGTTAATAAAGTGGGGGTGTGTGCCAAATTTTAGTCGAACCTTCCTCTAAAATATTTTGTTGTTTGAAGTTTATTATTATAAGGGTTTTTCGGTTTAGGGTGGCTAGGTTTAATTTAACAAGGTACCTTAGGGTCAACAATTTGTAGCAAATTAACTTTTTTTTTCCCCTCAAATTTAACTATAGTATTCAATTGTAATGTTTCATAAAAAAATTTTATACAACCTTCCAAGCAAACTTTTCCACTTTTCATTTGATAAAAAAAATATTTATCATTATCTGTTGAAACGTATGTGCTATTCGTTGGTACTATGATGAAATTATCATCTGGTGGTTCAAGCCATCGAAAGGGATACCTCTGTTTGTTTTCTTTATCTTTACTTTTATTTTGTTATGTTTTTCCCACTTTCATTTTCAACTTATCAAATGAATGGTCTAGGGTTTTTGAATCTCTTTTGCTTTCTACTTATGTTAAGCTGTTTAATTTTGTTTCTCATGTGTTTTTGCTCTCAATGTGGATCTTTCTCACTATATCTAATATCTATATCCTATTATGTTTGAATGGAAAATAGTGGGATGATATCCAGACTTGGACAACCAGATTTAAAGTTTTATGTTACCAAGTGGCTACCTTTCTCATTGGTCTTCTCAACTATGGAAGGAGATCATTCTCCTTACCAACACCCTTAGCTGCATTCTAATGCGTCTTATTATTATTTTTCTAATGCGGATTTAATTTTTTAACACATTTTTCTAATGCGTCTTATTATTATTTTCTTTTATCATGTTGAAAACTTTCTTAAATATGAATTTGAGAAAAAAAAAAAAAACAACAGAAAGGAGTTTACACTATATACAATATATATAGTCAATCCTCTCATAAATTTCAAAATTCATTGTCAGTTAGAAGAATGGAAAGGAATTTACAATATATAAATATTTGATTTCCCCCTAAATTTCAAAATTTGTTGCCAATTAAATATATTCACGAGTCGAATTGCAAATATCTATTTATTAAATAAAAAAAAGGATGCAGGCTGGATGGGTGGAACTTTTGAAAAATTTAACTTTTCAAATTTAAATCTTACCAAAGAGTAGATGTAATTCAAATTGACTTAGAATTTCAATATTGTTCATGTTACGATTGTACTAATAAATTAATAATTAAATATTTATTTTATAATATATATATATATATAAAGTTAAAATTTTATTTTATTTTTTTATCTTTTAATATTTTCTCGATAAAAAAAAATTTCTTAATTATATTTTGGTATTGTAAAAGTCAGAAATTAATTGGTTCCTCTCTCTTTTTTCTCTTTTAAAATGAAATAATTAATTAAATAAATTTTCATTATTCTAGTGGAAATCTAATAATGGTAAAAAAAATAAAAAATAAAAAAACGTTTTGATATTGGTTATTTGCTAACATTATGTTTACATTGATGTAGTCGTACTAAGGAATTTTGTACCGATAAATTGAGTATCAGACGTTAGCCAGACTAAACAAAGATAAGCAAATCCATTGACTATAAAGAGTTTTGGACAGCCACCATAATTTTCGGCCGATAGAGGTGCCCTTGTCTTGGATACTATAATATAATAATCTAATTTTTTTTTTCATAAGATTTATTTTATTATTTGTTTTCTTTAAATAATTTATTATTGTTATCTTCTTTGGTATGAATGTATTATAATTGTTATGAATGGGGATTCAAGTAAAAATATTTGATAATTAATTAAGCCAGCCAAGAAATAATCAACATTAATTATTCTACTAAATAAAATTCAATCAATTTGGATCTATTTATCTTTGTGAATTCTTAAATGGGTATATATAATCTAATTCAATAATGACAATAACTATTTATTACTTCATCTGTTTCAAAATAATTATCTTTTTAGAAATTTTATTTTGTTTCAAAATATTTGTCGTTTTATGATTTCAAAAAAATATTTATTATTTTTTTTCAACTTTATCCGTTTATGAAACATTCACATTAATTACTTTTATTTCTTTACATCAAAATTAAAAAGGGATATTTTAATATTTTTAATTTATAATTATGATAATTAAATGACATTCTTAATATATGTGCACTCTTCTAAAACGACTATTAATTTGAAACGGAGAGAGTGATATTTTCTTTTTTCAGAATAAAATTTTCCTCAATAATCTTTTTTAGGGAATTAATAAATTAATGTTAAAGGTTAATTTTGATGAACGGGGATTGAAGTAATTAATAAAAATAGTTGAGAAATAATTAAGCCAGCCAAGACATGATCAACATTAATTATTCTACCAAAATAAGTTCAATTAATTTGTTTATTTATCTACGTGAATTCTTAAATAGGGTATATATAAAATCTAATTCGATCATGACAATATCTCTTTATTAATGTTATCTTTTTTTTTTAGAATAAAACTTTCCTCAATAAAATTTTTTAGGGAATTAATAAATTAATGATATAAACAATTTTTTCTGTAAATAAACCAAAAACTATGAGGTTCCCAACTATTATAATGATACATAGATTGTAATGTTTAATTTCTCCAATAATTTAAATTCTTATTTTATAAAAAGTCATCCATACTCTTGTATAAATTTGTCTAACTTGTTTGTAATATGACTAATTAATACTAACATGTATAGATGCAACGTCTGAATTCTACAATATGATAAGTTTACAAATTAAAAAAAAAAATGATTAATTAATATGGAGAAATCATTCCACTTAACTATCGGGAAATTAATTAATAACCTTTCATATGTAACATTAAACGTTTTTCTTTTTCTTTTTTTTTTTTTTGTCTGCGTGTGGAGTTAAAAATCTTCATCTGAGTTGACAAAACTACAAATTTATTTAATTTATTGAGCAAACAATTTTTAAAAGAAAAAAGAAAATTTGATGCTCAAAAAAAAAAAAAACTCAATTTTATTCTTTGGCAGCTAATGTTTTAGTGTAATAATAATAAAATGAGACTATTTTAAAAATGATTGATAGAATTTCAATATAATTGATATTAAGATATAATTTTCTCCTCATAAATTCCACACATATAAAACAATGAAAATATATTATAATATATGATTACAAAATGAAAAATGAAATTAAAAAAAATAAAGAAAAACAAAATGTGAGTTTAGAAACACTTCACAGATTTCAACCAATTGACAATATTTGACAAAAATAGGAAGATTAAAGCAATACTACTAATTAATTTGCTTGCAAAAATAACTACCAAAATTAACTAATATTTAAAAGCCTTGTTAGCCTACATGCCCAGCTCATAAAAAATGTGGAAAACAACCCTCGCAAAGTATTTTATTTATTTATTTTTTTATTATATATACACACACATACGTAGAAAAAAAAAAACCTTTAAATGAAATAATTAAGCTAAATCCATAGATTATTTGAGTTTATATCCATTAAAAACACAAAATAATTTATATATTTATTGAGATTTAAATGAGGTCATTTTTATTCAATTTTATATTAATTTTCAAAAATTTAATCCATTGAATTATAATTATTATTTTGATCATTTTTGGGTTAATTTGCTTAATTATTTTATATGATATTTTGATATTGTTGAATTAATTGTATAAATGAAAGAGAAAGGGAAAATTGGAAAAAATAAAAAAAAAAAAAAAAAAAAAGGGGAAAAAGAATGAGTTTGTGTACACGTGGCAGGGAAATGCTATAATTTTATCCCAAACCCACAAGTGACACGTAGCCAAAGAAAGCCATTATGGGGAGGCCACGTTGACAAATCTGATTGGATGTTTGCATAGAACCTGTGCTGCTGACGTGGTACGTCGTTGTCAGAAAGAGCTCCCCAAAGGGCACCAAAAAGAAGTGGGTAGTGATGGCCTAATCACTTGGTGACAAGCCTTGATTAAAGTACCCTTCATACTTTTGACACTGCGTTACCCTTTAATTTACTACTTTGCCACTCCTTCTCTCTCCAATTACTTGTCTTCAACCTCACAGCTTTAATGACAATAATACCCCTAAATCATTCCCCTCCCCCCCCTGCCTTTAATTTTTTTTTTCCACATCCAAAAACCATTAAACTAGTTTTCTTGTCAAAAAGCAATTGCTTCTTGTTGCTTCCTATATTGTAAACAATTTATAAAAAGCTAAAAGAAAAAGATGCTTACCCTATCATCCTTAGGTTAGGGGAAGTTGGTTACAACCACATTTTGTATTATAAAGTTCATTTTATTATTAGTGGGGTTTTAACTTTTTTTTTCTTTTTATATTATTTTAACTTGTACTAAATTAAATGTTATGTCGCAAAACAGAAAGAAAAAAAAATAATTTTTATATAGTATTATAAATATGAAATAATTGTTAAATTGAAAATTTTAAGGAGAAAAAAGGAATAATTTTTATTCTATGTTTGTATATTATGTTTGCTCTACACCAACATGTGTAAGGTATTTCTAGGTTATTAAGAACTAATTAATGGAGGGGGGGGGGGGGTGTTTGATAGGTTGGTGGTATAAGTAAAGTCTATAATCATACAAATGGAGGAATTAGATTCGAGTACAAAATAGATAGATAACATAATAACACCTTGAGAGGTTCCCATCATGGGGCCAATTCAATGGTTTCATTTACCTAATCTTTTGACTATTGGTCCTCAAATGGTAATTTTAGGGGAAAAAAAAAAGAGTAAAGTATAGGGCATCTAATGCCAAAAATGAAATTTTAATTTATAATTTCATTGAAGGGTACTTTTGTCAAAGTAAAAAAGTACAACCTATACAAACACGTAGAGTTTGCGACTTAGCGTGTAGAAGTTGTCTACTTGGGTTAATTGATGGATAGGGATGTGAACGCAAAGGAAAGTTATGAAAAAGCAGTAATTTTTGCTGAGTGGGACTATGCCTTTTCTGCCCTTTAATATAGTGTGTATATATATATATAAATAATATTTAAAAATAATATATTATATATAAATAAATAAGTATAAAAAAATAAATTTTTTTAAATGAAATGAATACTTTTTTTTTTAATTATAATAATGACATGAATACTCTTATCAAATGATATTATTATATTGTAATAATTTTTTTTTATTTTTGTGATTATTAATTTTTTTTTTTGGGTTGGATGGTATGGATAGAGATGATGGCCTACACTAGCAGACATTTTTACAACCATATTCTTCTCATCCTTCTTTCTCAGATTCTTTCTTTGTTAGTGTGTCAATGAATCCACTCTTATTTGCTTCTTTTTCTAGTGTTACTACTACTTCTGCTGCTGCTGTTACTTAAACCACTACAATTTCTATATTAAGCCTTAATAATTCTTGATGATTTTCCACTTTGGGTTCATAAACTAGATTTGGAGAAGTTGGAGATGCACTGGAAAGTCAAAATCTTGAACACATTTTCATGATTTTCTTGATTTTTTTTTCTCGTCGTTTGATTTTAAGGAGGTGAATTTGAAGACTGTTATGAACTAGATTTTTTGTTGTCAGATTCTTTGTTGGGAGGGTGTTGGGTTTTGATTTAATAACTGAATTTCGAATCTTTGTTGGTCCATTTGGTGTTCTGGGTTTTGGTTGGTGGTGGTGACTAAACAGGATAAAGGAAAAAAAAAAAAACCGACTTCTGTTTGGAATTAGAAACTAAGAATCTGTGGATTCTTTGATTCTTTGTTGTGGGCTGTGTGTGAATTTCTTATCTTCTTCAATCTTGGGGTTGTTTGTTGCACTTAATCTGAATTTATTTTTTCTTTTGTAGCTCCTGTAGGTGGATAAGATAGCATCTTCTCTCTATACCCACTTCTCCTTTTCGATTCCACTTGTTTATAGCGAATTTGGAGTTTGGTGGACTTTGCTCCTTTTTCATTTCTTGTGTCTCTTTTGTTCTTCTAACTTTGGATTTTCTTCACGTTGGGTTTTGATAGACAGTTTCTGTAGATTTGATAGTGGGTCTCTTTCTCTCTCTCTCTACCCTTTTATATTTTCTACCAGGAATTAGCAGTAAGACCCACTTCACCTTGTTACTGTTTCTTGGTGGCTTGCGTTGGCTACTGTTTTGGATGAGTTTGCTCCATGTTTTTGGGTTTGGTTTAAAGGTGGGGCATCTACTTTGGATGCTATGTTGCTGGATTATATCAGTAATTTCCATGAACTGGTTCGTTAATGGTGAAATTGTGGAGACCAAGACTGGTTTGCTTGGTGATGGTGGCAAGAAGTGGCTCAGGTTCTGGGAGAAGATCTCAGAGAATAGTAGCAAGATGCACCATCACTACTACCAGTATATTGGGTCAAAGAGAGTTAGAAAAACATGTTGGAGAAAGCTCTTGGTGGCATGGGTGATTTTCTGGATCATGGTCTCTTTGTGGATCTTATGGTACATGAGTTCACAAGCCACTGAGAAGAGGAAAGAGACCCTTGCAAGCATGTGTGATGAGAGGGCCAGGATGCTCCAAGATCAGTTTAATGTGAGCATGAACCATGTGCAGGCCATGTCCATTTTGATCTCAACCTTTCACCATGGAAAAAACCCTTCTGCTATTGATCAGGTTACTAGATCTCCTTTCATGTCTTAGCTGGGTACTTAAGTCTGCTAGGCTAGGGAATGATAATTTAGCATATATTGTCCTTAATTGCCTTACTTTTTGTTGTTTCTGTTCAAGAATGTGAATTTGATTTCTATATTGTAATTTGCAAACTAGACTTGATCCGTTAGCTCATTCAATTAGATTAAGGTACTTAATCATACATCTGCTGTAATTCTATACTTTCAGGGGATAATTCTGTTTCTTCAAGCTTTTTATTAAACAGGAAATTAATTCATAATGTTAAACTTAGTGAATTTGCTTCTGGTTTTCATTTTAGAATATTAAAGCTTAATCCAGAAGCAGATCCGAGTTCTTTTGTCTATAATCACTATTATCCAGTCAAAAAACACAAACTAACTTTCAGAATTTATAGAGGACTTTTGCAAGGTACACAGAAAGAACTGCTTTTGAGAGGCCCCTCACAAGTGGTGTGGCATATGCTGTAAGGGTGCTCCACTCTGAAAGGGAACAATTCGAGAAACAACAAGGCTGGACTATTAAGAGGATGGATACCCTTGAACAAAATCCAGTTCATAAAGATGACTATGCCCCAGAATTGTTGGAGCCATCCCCAATTCAAGAAGAATATGCCCCTGTCATCTTTGCTCAGGATACCATTTCACATGTGGTTTCTCTTGATTTGCTGTCTGGAAAAGTGAGCTCCTTTCTTGTTCTGGGTGTTCCTCATGGTTCAACTCCTAAGCCACACTTGTGTACTTGATTTAAATTTTTACTGTCACTGCATTTGATGATATAATTTTAAATCCAAAAGTGAAGTGATAACTTCAAGATAAACTTTTCATAAAGGCCTCATAATTAAAGCACTAAACTGATTTTGTGATGGTCACCACAAAATAAACTTGGAATGCTCTTTTTCGGAATTTGCATAAGCCATTACTTAATAACTTGGAATGCTCTTTTTCTTATATCTTGAAAGTTGCATTATTGATTGATGGAGTGTGAATCCATTAGTATCGATACTTATATGTGTGTTTTGACTTATAATCTATGTCTACAGGAAGACAGGGAAAATGTATTGCGTGCCAGAGAATCAGGAACAGGGGTCCTAACAGCCCCTTTTAGGTTACTCAAAACTAACCGTCTTGGAGTTATTTTAACATTTGCTGTCTACAAGGGAGATCTCCCCTCCAATGCAACTCCAAATGAGAGGATTCAAGCGACTGATGGGTATGTCTTTTTTCATCTGTTATAAATTTGATAGGAAACATTTCATATGGTTTTTGGTGTGTGCTCACATATGGGTTACAGAATTAGTGTGGAAATAGGTTCTCTTTCTTGCTTTACCGAATATGGACTCGGAATCTAGAAGGAATGTCAATGCTTGAAATCCTGAGCTAATTCCGATGTGAAGAAAGATTAATGTTACTAGGGCCACGAGAACAAATAAATTGATTTTATTTTATGTGATGTCGGGATATCCTTCAAGTGATGTTAAAAGACTATAAAATATCGAGTTACTATAATAATGATAATTTTTGAGGAGGAGCTCTTACTGCGTTGCTGCTGGTGCCATACAGGTATCTTGGAGGAGTCTTTCATATTGAATCGCTTGTGGAAAAGCTACTTCAACAGCTTGCAAGCAAACAAACTATCTTAGTGGATGTATACGACACTACAAATCATTCTCACCCCATCAGCATGTATGGTTCAAATGTATCAGATGATGGGTTGCAACATGTTAGCACCCTTAATTTTGGAGATCCCCATAGAAAGCATGAGATGCATTGCAGGTAACAAACAATCATCTCCCTTCATGCTGAGTTGAAATTGTGTCTGATTTTGATACACATGGCCAGTCCACGATTCCTTGTGACAGTTTGGTGTTGCTGTTATAATATCTTAAGATACATTAGAAACTTCTATCTGGGATAAGCTATCTACAAATCTTTAATGTCTAAATGGGTGCGTAAAATTAGATCTTTACTTAATGCAGGTTCAAACAGAAACTGCCATGGCCATGGTTAGCAATAACAACTTCAATTGGCGTCCTAGTGATTGCATTACTTATTGGACATATTTTCCACGCCACTGTGAATCGCATTGCCAAAGTTGAAGATGATTATCATGAGATGATGGAGCTTAAGAAACGAGCTGAGGCAGCTGATATTGCAAAATCTCAGGTATTTGATGCTTTTAACGCTTCAGATTTTGTTTTTGTAGAATGAAAAGCCTAATCCATTTTCAACTTTCTGCAGTTTCTTGCCACAGTTTCTCATGAGATCAGAACCCCAATGAATGGTGTTCTAGGTGAGTTGTGAAATTGTTCTTTAATCACTAAAGCCATAGATATGCATTGCTTGGCCAATGCTAAGAATATGGCTCGTTAAACTTCATTGAGCCATGCTAATTTAAATCTGTTCACTTTTTTTTTTTTTTTTTTTTTTTTTCAGGAATGTTACATATGCTCATGGACACAGATCTAGACGTGACTCAACAAGATTATGTTAGAACTGCACAAGCCAGTGGAAAAGCTCTAGTCTCACTAATCAATGAAGTTTTAGATCAAGCAAAAATTGAATCTGGCAAGCTTGAGCTTGAGGATGTGCAGTTTAATCTGCGGGCAATTTTGGATGACGTACTGTCTCTCTTTTCAGACAAGTCTCAAGAGAAAGGAGTAGAGGTAATATATTATTTTGCTGGTGAAATTATTAGATACTGCTGATTTGTGCTTTTTAGTGCTGCCATTAGATGGAAGTATATCAGGAAGGGACAAGGGTTTTCCCTTGTTTGGATGTTTAATGAGAATTGGAAAAAGAGAATGATATAGAAGAATAAGTTATCCCCTCAAACCCCATTTTTCTCTCCTTCAAAATTGAGAAAACAAGTCAAGGTTCAAACTTCATTGGTAAAAAAGTCCCTCTCTCCAAATACGTTAACCTCTCTAACATCTAAAGCATAAAGTTCTTTACTTATCCCTTCTTTCTTCTTCTTTTTTCCATTCCAGCAGATTATATTTTCTTTTTCTAGTTGAACTAAAACTCCCAAACGTAGTGCTAATCTCAAATAAATGCTAACCTCAATATAAATGTAACTGATGGAAACCACTTTATGAGAGGATGATACCTGTGCGTTATCTAATAATTTCCCCTCTAGTACAATGTGTGCTTAGTTTCTTTTACTTCTGTGATGCTCAATTCCACCATCTAATAGCTCAATTCTGATAATGGCATGATCAAATTGGCGGGAAGTGCAGTTGGCAGTTTACATCTCTGATAGTGTTCCAGAAATGCTAATTGGTGATCCAGGCAGGTTTCGGCAAATCATCATCAATCTCATGGGAAATTCAATAAAAGTAAGTATTTAGCTAATTTTGGATTGAGGCTTTATGATGAACACAATTCAGATATAAAAATTGTTGGATACTGAAAATTATTTGTATTCTTTCTTCCACTGCCATAGAGATTTAGAGGAAAAACGTGATTTATCATGCCAATATACTCAATCTTAATTCCATATGATGCACATACATTTGGATACTGCACCTTTGGTAAAAGTTGAAACTTTTAGCTTGGAGCTTAGGCCATCTTGTGAGAAAATTTCTTTTTTCTTTTTTAAAAAGAAAGATTTTTGTGATCAAGTCTGTTGGAGAGGAATGAGGAAGGACAGGATTCATATCAACAACCTTATAGAAAGTCTAGTTTCTTCACTCAACACATTTCAATCTCATTGCTATATATGCTTATGTAAGAGTAGCATGCTTAGGCTTCATTTTTTTTGCCAGTTCACACATCAAGGGCATGTCTTCGTCACTGTCCATCTTGTGGAGGAGGTGATTGACTCCATAAATGTGGAGACAGAATCTTCATCAAGAAACACCTTGAGTGGTTTGCCAGTTGCAGACAGATGCCGGAGCTGGACCGGATTTAGGACTTTCAGTCAAGAGGGATCTAGTCGTATTCTCTTGCCAACATCGCCTGACCTTATCAATCTAATTGTTTCAGTTGAGGATACAGGAGAAGGGATCCCTATTGAAGCCCAATCTCGCATTTTCACTCCTTTTATGCAGGTTGGTCCATCCACTTCCCGGAAGTATGGGGGAACAGGGATTGGCTTAAGTATAAGCAAGTGTTTGGTCGGGCTCATGAATGGGGAAATTGGGTTTGTAAGCATCCCCAAGATTGGGACCACCTTTACATTTACAGCTGTTTTTGCCAATGGCTGCTCCAATTCAAATCAGTACAAGAGCCACAAAATCAGCTATCAGTCTAACAATGTATCCTCAGAATTTCGAGGCATGACAGCATTAGTTGTGGATCCCAGGCCTGTTAGGGCCAAGGTTTCTAGATATCATGTCCAGCGGCTTGGAATTCGAGTTGAAGTGGTTTCTGATTTAAGTCAAGCTTCGTCAAGCATAACCAGTGGGAATGCAGTATTCAACATGGTTCTTATTGAACAAGAAGCTTGGGATAGGGATTCAAGCATTTCAGCTCTCTTTGTCAATAATACAAGGAAAATAGATAATGGTGTTTCTCCAAAACTGTTCCTTATGGCTAATTCCGTCAGCTTTTCCAGAGCAAGCACTACAACTTCTGGTGTTTATACCCCAATTGTCATCATGAAGCCCCTGAGGGCAAGTATGTTGGCTGCATCTATACAACGGGCAATGGGTGTTGGGAACAAGGGGAGCCCACGCAATGGGGAGCTCTGCAACCTTCTTCTTGGAAGAAAAATTCTTATTGTAGATGACAATGGTGTGAACCTCAAAGTAGCTGCTGGGGCTCTGAAAAAATATGGAGCTGAAGTCATCTGTGCAGAGAGCGGGGAAAAGGCAATCAAATTGCTTGCACCACCCCACAACTTTGATGCTTGTTTCATGGATATCCAGATGCCAGAAATGGATGGGTATGTCAAATGCTATCCCTTTTTAAGTTTTCTGGTCGTTTATTCTGTTCTGGGCTTTATTTTTTAAAACACAGAGAAATTAGCATGTACTCCCTCTCCTGATAAAAATGTTTCTGCAGCTGCCTTGATTGTTTTGGAGATACACACAATTATATGTGCTTCATCTTTGATATAAGTGTGCAAGGGCATATTTTCACTTTTGTTATCACACTTTATACTTGAAGGATAGCAGTTGTTAGTAGGATGTGTTACTTAGCTCACGAAAGCATAATGCTCCTCATCTGGATGCTTAGCTCTCCATTGATTTTATTCAGTTTACTAGGCTATTTCAAAACACTATATGACATCCTTCAGGTTTGAAGCTACAAGGAAAATTCGGGACAAAGAACACGATTTCAACCATTCTATTCAAAGTGGAGATGTTTCAGTTGGAGTCTATGAAAATCTTCCAAATTGGCATGTACCTATTTTGGCAATGACTGCAGATGTAATCCAAGCTACACATGAGGAATGCCTTAAGTGTGGAATGGATGGATATGTTTCTAAACCATTTGAAGCCGAACAACTTTATAGGGAGGTTTCACGATTTTTCCAGTCTACTCCCAATGTGATTTTGTAGAGGGAGGGGAAACTTCATTGAAAGCATGCTCATGACTTGAGCACAAGCACCTGTTCCCTGGGACTATTTGAAATACCTGAATGGGTTAAGAATTTCTCCCAAGAGTAAGTACTCCATTAACTTTAACTTGAAATTTGCAACTGATATGAAGAGTTTTTCTTATAATTATGAAGTTCCCAAATACATTTTCAGTGCGACTGTTTTTCAATCATTTAATTTAGACTACGCATTGCCATTGGCATTGTTAATCAAGTGGCCTATTGACTGCTTGATGTTCTTGACATTTCTCCAGGAAAACCTTTGTTTTGTTGCAGAGTGTATATAGAAGCCATGATTGATTGGGCTTGAGTTTCATTGATTGTTTTGTGAACCGCATGGGCAAATCGGTTCACTTGTCCTTGTAAAGTTGTTCTCAGTTTCTAGGTGCTGGTTAGTGTTGATGAGATTTGTGCAGAGACAAGTTAGGATAGGACATCGAATTCGATAATGATACCACTTATTGAATCGATAGAAGAATCCAATTTATCTGAGTGTATCATAGAAACTACGACATGGCCTCTTCTTCTTGTAGTAATAAAAATTCATGATGATCCAAAAAGATAATCTCTCTCTGTTTCTTTGAGAATTATCCATTTGAATCATAGAGATAGAGATTCAGGTGAGATGAAGGCAGGAAGGAAAGAAAGATTTTCGGCGACGGAGGGGAGAACACCATCATGTATATTATTATCTCATTAATAAGATGTTGATTGTACTACTCATACGTTCTCATTTCTTCTTCTTCCTCTTCTTTTTGTTTCTAACAACACAGAAAGTTTGTTGTACCAAAAATTTGATGTAACTTATATAGTAACAGTGTATCAAATTTGAGTTATCTCATGATTCTTGTCTGATTATAGCATTTTTCACTTGATTCAACTATTGTTATTGCCACCTTTCTTTTGGAAAAGAAAGGATTAAGCATTATGCCCATTTAATGCTTTTGGACTTTTTTTTTGGCATTAAAGTTGAAATGCCCATTTAATCATTTCGGATTTTTTTCCCCCTTTTATGACACAGTAATATGAATGTAACATAATTACAGCACAATGTATTCTTCCCTTGAAAGATCACTGCTAAAACATAGGTTAATGTTAAATCCACTGCTTGGGCAGAATTTGTATTTCAGTTAAAATTTAATAATAATAATAATAGGAGATTTTATTTAATAATCACTTAAAAAGCATCTGTATTATTTACCCCTTTTTATGTTTTCCAGGCAACGAGCGTTGAAAGCGAATGCTTATGATCATAATAATTGTTATAAGTAACATAGATTGGTCGACCAATAAGTCGATATGTCCGAGTGGTTAAGGAGACAGACTTGAAATCTGTTGGGCTACGCCCGCGCAGGTTCGAACCCTGCTGTCGACGATTTTAATAACTTCCTATTCTTCGAGGACTTCGTTTATTTCATTTTTATTTTATTTCTCAATTTTTTCACTTTAATAATTTTGTTAAATCTTTTCCTATTTTTTGTAGACTTCGTTTATTATATTTTTTTTTTCTCTATCTTTCAAATTATTCCTAGACTTAGTAGTGGTATTTGAAAAATTATTCAACACTTAAAATTAAATATTTTTAACTTAAAATATATATTAAATATAATAAGTAATTAAATTTTTAAATAATTTTATATTTTAAAAATTATATTATTTATATTTTTAGCATTTGAAATTCAACATTTAAATTTTTAATACTTAATTTTCAATTTTACCAATCACTATCTTAATTTTTTTTTCTATCTTTTGCATACTTTATATATATATATATATATATATATATATATATATATATATATATATATATATATATATATATATATGTATAAGAAAAAAAAATCACAAAAATTCGTTATGAGTCAACTTATTTATTGAGTATTTTTACTATATAGATCAAATAGTCCATTCGGTATTCATTGATTAGTTGCAAACATATGTAGAGTTGAATATTTAATAATATAATGTGTATTTGTCACATATATAAATAGTTTTATTTAAATTCCTTATTTTTTTATTTATTTACATCAAAAATAATTAAATGCACCCATTTTCAAAATATGATTATTTAAAAATTATTTTCTAAAAATATTATTCTTATAAATACATATAAATTTTAAGATTATAAAAAAATCTTATACTTCTTTAAAATTATCATAATTATATGAAATGTGAATATATTTTTTCATTATCTCTGTATACATTTATACATTTAAAAAATTATAATATTACAATGTGATTAACATTACTTAACATTACCATTGTGATTAATATTACTTAACATTACCATTCTCAAAAAAAAAAAAATACAAAGAATTAACATTTACAATATTATTAATGCAAAAAATTTAAATATCAAATTAAACTAGATCACTTTTTTCCAAAAATAAAAATTTTAAGATAAAATTCAATTTCAAAACAAAATAAACATAATTATATCGTTGACATGAATATATTGTTAAAGATTTTATTTGTACAAATAAAAAAATAAATATTTTTAATTAAAAATTTAAATATTTATTTATACATTTATTACTTCTAAATAAAAATCTTATTATTTAAAATTTTAGTATTTATTTATTTAGTATTTTTTAAATGAAAAAAAATACAAAGCGGCGTTAAATACACGCAATAGCAATACGCACAAATCGTATTTTTTGGTGTATAGATAAAGAAATAGAACATACAGTGGACTACACAAACGAGAAATCTGAAAAATCCATAGTGACGCGAAAAATTTCTAAGTTTTAATCCCAACCCTTAGATCATATAAATAGGAAATCCCCTCTTTCTCCATCTCCTTTCTGCTCTCTCACTCCCTCTTCTTCTTTCACCAAACTAGCGTCTCTTCCAAGCAGTGGCGAGGAAACCAAATCGGAGAGCCAAAAAAACAACCTAAAATCAATTGATATGGATCCAGACGCGGTGGCGAAGGCGTTTGTCGAGCACTACTACTCGACTTTCGATGCGAACCGGGCCGGTTTGGCTAACCTTTATCAGGACGGATCCATGCTCACCTTTGAAGGCCAGAAGATTCAAGGCTCTCAAAACATCGTCGCTAAGCTCACTAGTCTTCCTTTCCAGCAGTGCCAGCACAGCATCACTACCGTCGATTGTCAGCCTTCTGGCCCTGCCGGTGGTATGCTTGTCTTTGTTTCCGGTAACCTGCAGCTCACCGGCGAACAACACGCCCTCAAGTTCAGCCAGGTATAGATTTAAATTAATTGATATATATATATATATATATATATATATATATATATATATATATATATATATATATATATATATATATATATATATATATATTTTATTTTATTTGATCTATGGTTGTTTGTTGGAGTTTGTTAGGGTTTTAGGGGTTCGATGCATGTTTTGATTGATCTACTTGTGATCAATCCTAGATTTGCGATTGTTTATTGATTCTTGCTTATTTAGCGATTTGGAGATTCAAGTCTGGATCTTCTTAAAATTCAATTCAATGTGAAAATTGGTGATGCTTTCTGGATTGGTCTTTATTTATTTGGTGGATCTAGGATTCCAGATCTTTGGCAGCTCTTCACACACTGCTAAGTTTCTAATAGCTGAACATTATTCATGATACTTTACCTAAATTAATGCGATTCATGTGTTTTAATATGTAATTGTGCAGTAAATCATCAATCGCGGACAATATAGAGTTCATTAATTTCTAATAGAAATAAGTTGCTTCAGTATCCGGTATGCCTTTTGATGTTAAGAGTAGGATGATATCGAAAAAGAATTTAGGGGCAGTTTCTGAAGATATAGTGAAAATTGTCGATATAGCATATAATATATAGTTTTGTAGACTTGAGTATGCTGTATTTATTTTTCTCAAGTATCTTGTATGAAAGCCAAGTTCACGTGAGTTCTTGGTGAACTATAATTATACCTCCACATTATACATTGTGTTTGTGATGTTAATTGATGGATTTCTTTTTTAGTTCTAAGCAAGGTTGTCCCTTTGCACAAATTGTTCATTGGTATTCTATCCTTCTGCACTTGAAAGGATGTTCTCTTTATTTGATCCCATTCCTGCTTTGTTTTGTATTTCCAAATTCACTGTTTATCTGTTGGTCCCTGTTAATGGTGTAAATATTTAGCTTGAGATCATAGCAATATGTATTTCTGTTTTTGGGTGCTTGGTGCAGAATGTTTTCATTTCCCAAGTGCTTTTTGGACTGGAAATCTATATGATCTTTAACAATTTCAAATGTTGCTTTATGTTTTTCTCATGGATGTAACAAGTAATTGTTTGCATTTCTATGGTGTTAGTAAAAGCAAAAAATAAGTGATTGGGAAAAGTAATTTAGTGATGAAATTTCCATGCTAGAAAAGGTTACGTTGAAGTGCCTATTTGTGTGTTTTTTTGAGCTTGAGCTTCTTAATTATTCTTGTTGCATTGATGCCATTTTGACAAACAGATTGCTTGCTTGGACGCTTAATTTGTTGTGAGAATGAAATACTATTAGGCTGTTTGCTTTTTGAAAAAGGATTGATTTCTAATAGTGTTCTGCACCTTCCTATCAATACATTAATCTGTTGAATGGAAAATAGTCTAGTTGTTATCTACGGGTTTAAGCCTCTGATATCTGATGTTTAAACCATTTATTGAGTAAGCCCAATAGGTTATGTTTAAACTATCTAGTGATTCTTAATGGTTTATGGGTGATAAATATTGCTGAGGACGTGTTCTGGCTAGTTTTATCAAAGAGCATATGAATATGGATGTTTCTAGAACTTGGTTATCCAAATCTTTTACTCAATATGGATGTTCTTCATGATGCACTCTCGGGACTCTGCTTTGGTCTCTGTCCTTTGGTTTTCGAGGATCTTAATTGTAGCATGGCATTTAATTTCCACTTACATTTTTGTTTTCTCTGAAATTGAAGACTGGTTTTTGATTTATTATATTTCTTCAGTATCTGCTGTTCTGGGACCAAAAAAAAAAAATAAATAAATAAATAAAGTGTTATTATTTAGCTCACCAAATTTTCCTTGTGATGCTTTCTGAAATCAGATGTTCCATTTGATGCCTACACCACAGGGGAGCTTTTACGTGCTGAATGACATTTTCCGGTTGAACTATGCGTGAGTCTTGAGGAAAAGATCAACCTCAGAAAGTCATTGTGGCCCAAAATGTTGAAGATTAAATTCACTTCTCTTTTATCTCTATCCAGTTTTAGACATTTGAAATGAAAACTGTGATTTTTGGTTGGTTATTTTAAGTGCTGCATTGTGCCTTGTTGTCTCGAAAATTCAGAAATGCTTTGTTGTGATTGGTTGGATTGGTAAAAGACTCGACCTACTTGATTACTAGTACTAGTTAAAAGAATGAGTGTTGGGGATTTGGTAATTTTTAGTTGAATTTATTTAAGGTCCTGTTTCAATAACACTTTGCATTTTCTTGTTTTCTATTTCATCAAAAACCAAACTAGTTTTTGTTTATTCTGTTTTCTAGTTATGAGAAATGTGCCTAATTATATATCTATTCAACTCATCTACCTTGAACGTGTTGCTTGGCTGCTATATTTCATCTCATCCTTTGACAGACCTTTGTCATTAAGGTAGAAAATTCATCAATTATGGCGAGCACTTGCAAAAACAATCAGCACCGCATTCTTTCTTCCACTGTAGCAGTTTTCTTCAAATGCTAATCAAAACATGGATTTAGGTTATAGACTCCAAAATATTGTGGTGAAGACGGAAGATTCAGGGTGGGCATATGAAAATGTTGCTAAACTTATATATATAATGATGTGTGTAAGATGAACCATTGAAATTCGAAATATGGTATTAAATCAGAATTTGTAGTACCAAATTCCAACGTCATTTCACCGACCTAGGGCTTCTCATTAACAAGAGATACAATAGAGATGGGGACAGAGGAGAAAACCGTTTAAATCCAGAATCATTTCAGATTCATTTTTCTTATCCCCTCTCTCTCATGCCCCCCATCTCACTGTATATATAGTTAATTCCACTTTATGACAATCTTGAGCTGTCATTTCAAGTTTCAATCGTAAGTGTGATATGTTCATACATTTCAAAAACACCTCCAATTTCCGTTTGTAGTATGAGCTAAAGTCTTCATCTATCCATTGTCAGATGAAGCTAACAAAGATTATTAATTTTTGGGCCTCTGAGTTTGGACAAAAAGCAAAAGAACTCAAATAAAACTTTTGTTCTTCACCAATATCATAATTAGGGATTCTAGACCAAGAAAAGAACCAAGAATATATAGATACTGAAAGGCTAAAACATGTTTCTTTACCTTTTTTTTTTTAATCTGTTTTGAAATGAACTTTCAACCCTTAACATTTTTCATCTTTTGATTTTCGGCATGTAGAAGAAATGAAGGAAAAGAAATTAACGTGCTCTTTCTTTAATTATAGAATGACAATTTATTATTCAGCAAGAGTTGTTGCATCTTAATCGGTCAACTGAAAAACGTTGATTTCGCAAATGCAACTAAAAAAAAAAAAAAAAATCACAAATTAAATGACAAACTTAACAGCAAACAGAGAACAACAGAGCTGATGATTCAACCAAGCACGAATGGAAAGAAGGGAGATAATAAAAAGATGGAAATCAGATTAATGCAATCGAGAAGGCAGAATGTCTGAATGAATGATTATAATTCGATGCACTGAGGAAAAGAGGGATACAGAAGTCTTGCATTTGGCTGTTAAAAGGTTCATTAATAACAGCCAGGTGTTAAATCATAATAGGATGGGAGTGCCAGCTCATTATGCTGACGAAGCACTCCTATTCTAGGTAGTAGTTTCTCCTCTTTTATTTCCTTTTAGTTAAATTTAATGCATGGACTATTCCCCAGACCAAGGCAATACCTGCTATTAAATGGGTAAAAAACAAGACATGAATTGTTAGGAGTGAAAGCTTACATTTTATGTAACGTGGAGTATAGCTCTATTTGTAGGAAATTTTAATTTTAGAAAGGAGTGCTACTACCATTATACCATATATAGTACCATTGGACAGAACCCACACAGAGCAACTCTCCACTAAATGTCGTATCAGTACATGCTCGGAAGGTTGGGAGCATAGCAGCAGCAAAAAGAATATTGAGTCCCAAAACAAAACTAACTGCATGAATTGGAAATTAAGACAATATTTCTCTGTTGAACTTAGTTTCCTCCTAATTACTAGATTTCTGCCTTTTGGTCTAATGGGGAGTATCCACCACCTATGCATATAATAAAAATTATTAGAAATTTGGATTAGAAAAAGAATTTTTTTTTTTTTTTTAAAAGATCACTTCAAGGAATGGGAAAAAAAAAGGTGATTAGCATATACCTCATGGTGATACTAGTGTTGTGAACTTGTGAAAATTAAGAGTCTTCTCAAAAATATTCCTCAGGTTGGACCTTGCATTCTTATTGTCCTGCCCAAGAATTAATATATAGGTGTTTAATTAAATTTTTTGAGTGCAAAATAGAGGATGAACATAAGATATACCTGAAATAGGTTTTTAGTGTGCATTTGCAATCCATTGACGAGCAAAACGACTTCTTCAACATGGGACAATGCAATTGGCAGTTCTCCGTTAAAATAAACCATAGCAAGTTCGGCCACCAAGTGCGTAATCAGCTATGAAAAATGAATTAGAAGCTTAAAATAATTTATTAGATGTATATCATGTGATCTGTGTAGATGTTTCTCTTATGCATAGTACTTACATGAAAGTTCTTTGTAGATTCAATAAAAGCTTCAACTCTTTTTAGGTCAATCCCTTCCCACAACTTGGGGGCATGAGGCTGCAGCTCCTTAGGCGGGATCGAGCTAGAAAAACTTTTAAGCAACCTGTGTTAAATAGTAACTTTAATTTTGGAGTTAAAGAAATTATTTTTAAACTTTTAATGTTAAAAATTCAAATAAATACAACTGACCTCAGTGCAAGCTCATGATCCAAGTTTCTGAACATTGAAGATAGATTTCTCAAAAACATGACCCTGGATTCTATAAGGGTTTGCAACTAATAGTCAGTTTCATTGTTGCTCAGTTAAGAATTGGAGATGCATTAATTAGTTTCACTAAAATTTATTTAGAAGTATACTTACGTTCAATAAGGATAGGGAATGAGCATCTCTCATTATTCCCAGAGATCTCCAATGCATAATCATGCAACGGTTCGAGCATTACACATACTCGCACGTCATCAATACGATGCTTATGCATCACAAGAGAAAGAAAAAACCACAAGATGCTTATGTAAGGCATTCATCTAATAATAACAAGAGACCAATTGTGATTTTAATATCATATGAGTGCCAAGAAAGGAACAACAAAATATATATTGAAGAAAATATTCAAAATATTTTAATACCATAAGAATGCCAACAAAGAACAAAAAGAAACGGTATCCTTCCCAGCGGGACACATCATTAATAGTGAAGTTGATGTAGGTCCCTATGTAATGTATTTTTGCCCATTTCTTCTGTGGATTGATAAGTGCACCCTAAAACAATCACTTTCAAACTCGAGTAAGCAATTAAAGCAGAGAAATAAAATTACAGAGCCATATATATATATTAGAAAGAAATTTAAAAGAATAGCAGCCTCTTGTCTCAAATTTATGGTTTCTTTTCCATCATAAAATCTGCAAACAAAAAAAAAAAACTTTGCGTCAGAAAATCTGCAAATGAATTGAGACATTTTGCGATTTCAAAATAGATAAAACCTAGCAATATATATTCTTTGTATAGATGATGCAATCGGGCATTTGACCTATTTAGGGTGTTTAGAAAAAATAATTTAAAAAATGAGTGAAATGTATAGAAATTCTCGATTTAGAGTGATTTTGTATTTGAAAAGTTTAAACAATAAAAAATTTTGGCAGAAAAAAAGGTTGATTACATAAACCTTGAAAAAATTTGGTAGAAAACATTTTCCAACAAAAAAATAGTGGAAAATATAGAAAATCTGAAATATTTGGCAGAAAATGTGCCGAATCTGAAAAAAAAAAAAAAAAAGTGGCAGAAAATTAAGTTCTCCTCTTGTTATATTTTTTAATTTATTATATTCTTCATTTTTTATTTAATTTTCTATTAAATTATTTTTTTTAATTAAAAATTTCAATTACACTATTTCTTAATTAAAAATTTATTATTCAAATCATTTATAATATACTAAATATTTTCTTATGATATAATTTTTTTTTACATTAACATTTATTTCATTATTAATTTTCGTATATACATGTAATATGAAAATGCCCTCCGTTAAAAAATTGTTGAAGATTTTAATTAGTTTCTACCAAATTAATTGATGGAAAACTTTTTTTATTTTTTTTTTCTGCCACTTATCTTGGTGGCAAATGGGTTTGCATTTTTTTTTATTCATTTACACAGAAATATTTTGGCAGAAATTGACAAAGTCAACAAGTTTGAGAAATATTTTGCAAACCATCCTAAATAGGGAATTTTTGTTCATTTCAATTATTTTTGGAATTAATTTTTCTAAACACCTAAATAGATAAAATGCTATGATGCAATTAATAAGGTTAATATGCTGCCGCTTAACACATATAGTAGAGAACACCACAAAGTGCATGGATCATGTTACTTATGAGCATAACTATCCTCTTTGATGTATCTTTAACTGAGGAAAAGTAGATGTCATAGATGGACACTAAAATTGAAATTAGAAACTATATATCATGGAATATTCATAGTAAAGTATGTTTCTAATTAATGTAGAAATATGTGCAGGATGTCGCTCTCTTGTATCAGCTAGCATATCACTATTTTCATGCCTTTATTCACTTGTGTATTGACTCTGTAATCCAGTTGGTTCTTCCAAACGAAATATGACACATTTTAATAAGAAATGAAATGACTGAATCGTTTCTATTTTGGATTGATTTAGAGAAGAGAGAAATAAACAATTAAATATATATCCATCACCTTGTCAAATAATCCAATGCTGCCGAACTATATCCATCCTGAATATTAGAATAATCAGTACAATATAAGCCAAATTTTTTTATGGGAATGAAATTCCAAACCTTTAAGTGAAATAGGGGTCACCTTTGATATTGCATCAGATATCTGAAACAATTGCACAATTCGAGCACCCACAAGGGACCTAGAATTCAGCAGAGTATAATATTCAAATATCTGGGCTATCGTATTTCCTACGTTCTCATCTTCTTGAGGAGAATTAGGAATTGCCCCCTCAAGGTAAACCTGAAAAAAGGTGGTATAGGGTAAAATTTCCATTAGTCATTAGGATTCACAGATTTACCGTGTTAAATAGAATCGATGTGGGACGAGTGAATCATATTAAAAAAAAAAATAGAAAAACAGAAGAACAAAATTAAAAAATGAGATTTGGCCAAATAAAAGATTTGATTCGAAACACAATATTTTAACAGGACTTGCTCTATCTCCTTTCATTAGTGCTTCTTCTAGCCTGGCCATGGACTTGGAAAAATTAATGGTGGTTTTCTAATGCACAGTTGTCTTGCTAGTCCGACACATTTCACCATTTACCACTGCTGCTGCTTCTTTCTTTCTTTCTCTTTTTTTTTCTTTTAATTGCAATGAAATAAAATTAAATAAAATATACAATAAATTAAAAAAAATCATGTCAGAATCATGTCTTTTCCATATGATTGTAACATTGACAAAAAATCAACAGGAGAAACTTTATAAAGTTTGAAGAAACATATATTATTTATATCTGACAACAAGATGAAGTCAATCATTTGGAACAAAAATTTTAAAATAGAGAAATTGGCTCAAAGCTCAATTTTGAACCTACATGTAGATATGTGATCATATGACTAAAAGTATATAAAACATAAAATGCACTAATGAACTACTACCCAAGAGTTACATGCATGGTTGGGTATTTTTATTTTATAATTAATTTTTTTTAATTTGAAGAAATAACATGACATGATCTCTATCTAAGCCCTTTTCTGCTTTACCCTTAGATGGATTTAGACAAATGATAATCTTGGGCTAGAAGTAACAATTCAATTGATCCCTCGATTATTTAATCCACCGTGAGAGAAATTTCGAAATCCCTAAGGTAAAATTCAGAAAAATGCACAAAATTTAGATCCTTTGTCTTTTTAATTAACTATTAGAATAATTAATTAGATCCTTAATTAAAATCCTAAAATTGATTAATTAGTGTGATCAATATCTCTGGAATTATTTATTGCATCTCTTCTTTTAAGTTGGCATCTCTTCTTTTACTAGCAAAGTGTTTACACATTTACACATGTACATATATACTCTCTTCATTATGAAAAAAGTGACCATTAAGAAAAAATCATTATTTTTAAAATAATAATAACTTTATCATAAGTTATTAAAAAAACTCCTATTAATTGCAATATAAATTAGGGAAATATCTTTCATATTTAGAAAATTGAAGGATTTTTTTCATAATAGAAGGGATATGTCATGTAGAGATAATTGACAACCCTAATTGTCATAAATGAGGGTTAATTAATACTGACATTAATTAAACAACCTTAACTCGCAAAGATTTCCTCAATAATTAGCTGCACGGAAAACAAATTAACCTGAATGGCACAGTAGAGAGTAGCTGGGCTATTGAGTTCCCTCCACCATTCGATCGGATCTATCCAAAGAAAATCAGTAATTACTAAAACAATTAGCAATGCAATCTAAAGCAAGCATATATATATATATATATATATATATATATATATATATATATATATATATATATATATATATATATATATATATATATATATATATATATCGCCCTGTTGTTCCTAAAAAAAAAAAGGGAAATCTAACAATAATTACTTACCAATTAGCACGTAGAGGCAATGCCTGGGATCTGCAGAAATGGACTTCAAGTAACTTTTATTCAGTGAGTTGTTGCTGATGCTAGCGAGGAACTTTTTGCAAAGAAGAACGAGAGAGGACAGAGAATCTCAGATTTAAGTTATCAACAACAGATCAACCAAAATCATGCACTAAACAGAATGCAAAAAATCTAAAATAGAGAAACGCACAATAAACACTAGTTCCAAAGTAGTTTCGATCGATAAGCTACAAAATCTAAAGTAGATTAACCGCAAAATAAACATATTCCAAGCAATTTTGATAAGCATGCATCCAAAATCGTTGCCAGACCCAGATTTGTGTAAGATATACATTTTTTAATGTGTAAAACACTCACCCAAGCGAGTTTTCTGTTTATATTCTGACCTAGAAATAGCTGAGAGAGATCAACCTCATACAGGCAAGTCCTGAAACCACAAGTGACAGAATCAATCAACACAGAGTAGATACAGATCCTGAAGAAGTAAAACAATAATAAGTAACAGGAGAAGTTCATTTAAACCCAAAACAACACACTCTCTATGCTTGTATCAATGGAACTACTCACTTCTGAAGAATTGGAACGTCGACGAGAGCCTCCATTTCTGTTGAAAAGCCAGTTTATCAGAACCAATTAATTAACGGACCAAATGCAAGCATGAAACCAGCGAAACAATGGAGGGAAGCGAAGTTACCTTGATACACAACAAAATGACCAAGGAGAGAGACGATTTGCACTGCCTCTACCCAAATGCAACTGCAAACAGTACAGTACCCTGCAAGGCTTTTTTTATACAACGGCGAAGCTGGTTAATCGCACTCTCTTTCATTAGGCGCGTGAAAAATGATCTCTTTCGTCTCTTTCTCTCATTTTTCGCCCAGCCATAACGGCGTGAATTTGGAGTAACAGGTGTCCCCAATCTAATTCATTTACTCTAAATCTATTTTTTGTTATCCTGATGCTGGTCTTAATTGTATTTTCAATTAAGCCGAGATTAGTCAGTATTTAATTGTTTTTACACATAATTTATTCGCTTGTAGCTCGCCATTTTTTTTTTATTTCATGATCTAATTTTTTTTGAAGAATAAAAATAATAAAATGTGATTTTCGGAGTGAATAAACATTTGGTTATTTATTATTTCTCCTAATCATAAAAAAATTTAAAATCCCAAAATATATTTTAATGAAACGGAATAAAATATATTTTAAAAACAAAGTACTAAAATAAACGTCGGTGAGATGTATTCATATATCTCAAGTTGTTGAGGGGCATAACCTCTCAAGACAATATATACATTTATAGATACTTTTTATTGATATTTTGTTTAAAAATAAAATAACTTACCTTATTTTAGAAAAAATAATTTTTTTACGAAAAATCATAATTCAATTTATATTTTTTCTTTCTTAAATTAAATTATATTTTAGTAATTCATCTTAATTGCAAAAAAATATTTAATTTTAAGAAAATATGATTTATATTTTAGAAAATAATAATTTTATGAAAAAAATAATTTCATACTTACAATAAAATGGCTCTCATGAAAAATCACAATCTTCTTTTTTTTTTTTTTTTCATAAATTAGACTTTTTTTTTTTTATATAAAGTTTAGGTATATAAATTCAAAATACCAACTTAATTATTATTATAGTATTTCTCATTTTTAATTAGTAAAATATAATCGCAGGTTAACTTAGTTATGATACTTTAAATATTTTAATTATATTTATTATTTATCACTATTCTATTATTGGTCATAAAAATTAAACTTATGTATTTTATTTTAAAATAAACTAAGAATTTATCTATATGATGATTTTTACAAAAAAAATTGTATTTTTTAAAAGACTTCCATTTTTTTGGTAGTTAGAAAATTATTTTTTTATTTCTCGTAAAATTGTTGCTTTTCTATAAAATAAATCATATTTTCATAAAATTAAAACTTTTTTTACAATTAAGTAGAATTACGAAAAAATAATTTAATTTACAAAAAAATATAAATAAAATCATATTTTTTGTGAAAAAAATATTTTTTTTCTCAAATAAAATAGATTACTTCGTTTAAAACAATAGAAAACACCTACATTTATAATATGGATCATAGAATTAGTAAAAATTTTAATTTCAGATAGGAGGACGTCTACTACCATTATGCCATACCATATTTGCTAGTAACACCAATTTTAACTTGTAAAGAACTAATTGTAAGGTTATAGGAACAAAGCAGCAAAGGGGAAACGCATCGAATTAAACTGTTTGATGCTTCCGCAGCCTTTACAAGCTAAAGTAGTTTTTTCAGTTTATGATCAGTTACAAAATAAAAACAAACTTCATGAATTGGAAAATTAGGAAAACATTTCTTAGGTAAACTTAATTTCCCTCCTCAATTAAGTTTCTGCCTTTTGCTTCCAAGGGGGGGATTCTCCACCACCTATGCATATAATGCAAATTATTAGAAATTTGGATGGAAAAATAAATTAAAAAAAAAAAAGAAAGAAAAGAAAAGAAAAGATGATCACTTCGAAGAATGGGAAAAAAAAAAAAATGCTGTTCAGCGTATACCTGTGGGGGTGTTAGAGAGTTGTAAAATTTAAGGGTCTTCTCAAAAATATTCTTCAGGTTGGACCTTGCATCATTATTCTCCTGCCCAACAATTAAAAGCAAAACTAAGAATATTTACCGGTGCACCACACTAATTAATTATTTGGTCATCAAATAGAGGATGAAAACAACATATATAGGTACCTGAATTAAGTTTTCGCGGTCTTGCAACCCACTTTGGAGCAAAATGACTTCTTCATCATCAGACAATCGAATAGGCAGTCTCCCATTAAAATAAACCATAGCAAGGTCGTTCACCAAGTTCACCATGAGCTGCGAAAAATGAATTACAATCTTTAATTACATGTCATGTAATATGTGAAGATGTTTCTCTTATTTTATTCATAATATGTACTTACTTCAAATTTCTGAGGAGATTGAATAAAAGCTTCTGGAGATTGAATGAAAGCTTCAACATTCTCTTGGTTATTCTCTAGCCACAATTTGGGCTCAGCAGGCACCTTAATAGGCTGGATCATGCTTTTTAAACCTTTAAACAACCTATAGTAAACAGCAACTTCAATATTTGGAGTTCAAAAAATCACTTTTAACATTAAAAAAGTTTCCTATATTCTGACCTCAGTGCAAACTCACTGTCCATGTCATTGAAAATTGAAGATAAATGCCTCGCGAAAGTGTACCTGGATTCTATAATAAGTGTTTGGAATTAATCGTCAGTTTTTTACTTGTTATGCAGTAGGGATTGCAAATTTATTTAGAAATTGACTTACGCTGAACAATGGCGGGGACTCTGCACCTCTCATCAATGTCAGAGATAAATTCAAAATGATGCAACAGTTTGAGCATTACACATGCTTGCATTTCATCCAACGGATCCTTAGCTTTAGGTGTCTGATGCATCGCGAGGGAAAGTGTAAACTATAGCATGTGAGTGAGGCATTCATCTAATAATAAGAAAAGATGAATTTCTCTCCCTAATCCTTTTGGTTGAACTGTAGAAAAAATCCAAATGTTTTAATACCCAAAGCTTGCCAGCAAAGAACAGAAAGAAATTGTATCCTTCCCAGCGGGCCACATCATTAGCAGTCAAGTTGATGTAGGTCCCTATGTAATGGATCAAGTCCCATTTCTTCTGTGGATTGATAAGTGCCCCCTAAAACAATCACTTTCAGATTTGATAAGCAATTAAAGTAGAGATAAAATTTCAGGGCCATACTATCAAGAAATATAAAGAGTAACAACCTCTTCAATCAAATTTATGGTTTCTTTTCCATCATAGAAACTGCAAACAAACAAAACCCTTTATGTCAGAAAGAGTGCAAATGAAATGACTGAATCATTTCTATTTTGGATTGATATATATAGAGGAGAAAGAAACAAATAATAAATATTTCCATCACCTTATCAAAATATCCAGTGCTGTCGAACCGTATTCATCCTGAATATTAGACTGTAAACAGTAAAAAACAAGCCCATTTTTCTTTTTTTATTCTACAGTAATCAAATACTAAACCTATGATTGAAGTAGGTATCACCTTTGATGCATCTGATATCTGAAAAAATTGCACAATTCGAGCACCCGAAAGGGGCATTTCCTTCAGCTGAGGATAATATTCTGGAAATGTATCGGCTATCGCATTTCCAACATTCTCATCTTCTTCAGTATTAGGATCAGTAATTTCCCCCTCGAGGTATACCTATAAGGAAAGGTATATATACAGTACCAAATAAACTGGCTACAAGTAAAGAAAATCTATAGGGAAGTTTTAGTAATAAAAATGAACAATGAACTTGGAAAAAAATCATATTATAATATGTGTTTTCTGTATGATTGTAATATCAACAAGAAGAAACTACATCAAGTTCGAAGAAATCACCTTAGGTGATCTCCATAAGCTCTTTTTGCTCTGCCCTTGGATGGGTGAGGCAAATGATTGACAAACTTAGTCTAGAAGAAATAATTCAACTGATTCCCCTAACTTAATCCACCATAAGAGAAATTTTTAAATCCCTAATTAAGGTGGGAAATTCTCAAAAAGGTCAACACAATATGATAAAACACTTAGATCCATTGTCTTTTTATCTATTGGAATAATTAACTGAATCATCAAAGCACTAAAGTTGCTTATAATTAGTGCACATATCTCTCAATTTATTTATTGCATCTCTTCTTTTACTGGCAAAGTGAGAATTCCTTGCATAAATGTGAATTAATTATTAATAGGGACATTAAACAACTTCTAACCCACAAAGATTTCAACAAAAGAGAGAGTAAACAGCAAGGGCTCATTAGATGGAAAATAAACCTGAATGGCGCAGTAGACAGTGGGGCTATCGAGTTTCTTCCAGGACTCAATGGGATCTAGCCAATGAAAAATAGCAGTTCTTAAAACTAATATCAATGCACTCTAAGCAATAAAGCAAATACTAATAGTAATTACTCACCAATTAGTACGTAGAGGCTATGCCGGCGATCCGCAGAAATGGACGTCAAGTAGCTTTCATTGAGCAGGTTGTTGCTAATACCAGCGAGGGACTTTGACACGAGAGAAAGAAACACAGCAGTTCAGATTTGAGTTATCAAGAACAGAACCAAAATCATTAAACAGACAAAATTCTGAAAATGAAAACAGAATTTCAGATTTGCACTTACCAAAGAGAGTTTTCTGTTGATATCCTCATCTTTAGACAGCAGAGAAAGATTAACCTCATACAAGCAAAGCCTGATAACAACAACACAAGTAACAGAATCAACTCAGAGTCATTTGAGTACACAATGAGAAAGGATTCTGAAGAAATAAAACCCACATAATAATCAACCGATTCAACCCAAAACTAATTAAGAAACAAATTTGAATCCAAAACAGGATTAATTTTCATATACTGTTATACAATATCAACACTATATATACCCTTCAAAACCCAGAAATTAAAGAAAAAGAAAGAAATAAGCAAAGGGTTTATAATCTATATTATACATATGAATCAAACTCACTGCTGAGGACCTGGAACTTGAACTTCATCAACTGACATTTCTGTTGAAAAACAAAAACTAATTAATGGATCAAAAGCATGAAATGAAAAAGGTTTATTAATAGAAATTAAGCAGTGAAAACATGGAATTGGGAAGAAGACGAAGGGTACCTTGATTGACAAGTAACTGACCGCTGTAACTGTTCACTGCTCGCCCCAAAGAATCTTGCAATTGCAAACACTACACAATACCTTACCTGTTGGCTTTTTATGCTGCACTGTCAAAGCTTGTTAATTGCCTACTCTCATTCAGTAGGCGCGTGTTTAATAATCTCTTTTTTCAGTTATAACACGTCGCTCATCCAATTGTCTATATTTCTTTTTCTTGTTTAATTTTTAATTCGGTTCTTAGTGAACTGACAAAATCAAAGTTTTATTAATAATCTCTAATTAAATATCATTAAAAAAAATTAAAACTATTGCTTTTATTTTCCCTTAAAAAAGATTGAACACCTCCCATTGGCTTTTAATCGGATTGTATTTTCTTTAAATTATAAATACACATAAAATCCAGAATAGAATGAAGTGCCTTTTTAGACTTTTTAAAAAATGGTATATATATATATATATATATATATATATATATATATATTAAAAGAAAAAAATTAACCTCAGTTTGCTGTCCTTTGTAAATTTTAGTCACTAAAGCGTTTCAAATTAATATAAGCAGTGAATCTCATATAAATATGAGCGAGAATCAATGTATTGTAATTTATGTATTAAATAATTTGTCTCAAATTAAATACCATATAAAGTAAATATAATATAGATAATTATAAAATATAATGTAATTAAATATATTTTTAATATAATATTTAATTATAAATATATTTGATTATATTATATTATATATCATTATATAGTTCGTCAAACTTACTCTTACTCTTATTGTTTAAAAATAAAACAATACAATACTCGAAAACAGCGAAAACAATTTATTAACACCAATCATTAAGACTGTTCTTGAAGCTTCTTCATTTTCTCTTTGTGTCTACTGTTCTTTGTTATAAGACTTTTAGATAGAGAAACCTCCAGTGGCTTTAGCCACTGTAGGGAGTACCTCTCTCCTTTTTATTTTCCTGTTTTGGTTCTATATCTTTGTATTTTAATAGCATTTTATTTCAAGCCTGTTGAGGTTTTTTTTCTGTCTACCATTATTATCGATTGGGGTTATGTTTTTTTTTGGTGTTTGTGTTGTTTTGCTATGGTTGTTCATAGATATGTGGTTGATTGGCTCTTCTCCCCCACGCGATTCCTTCTAAAGGCTAGTGTTTTTGATGTAGTAGCGAATCTTGTAGCCTGCAGTAGGGATTTATGGCCTTTATTTGATTTGAGTAGCTATGGTGGTCAAAGGAGTCGGAGATGGCAGATCCCATTAGAAACAACTTCAGGCCTTTTTTGGCCTATTCTCATAGTGTTTATTCAGCCATGGAGTGAATTTCAACTCTATCAATGCATGTTCTTAGTGTTGGTTTCAATTTCAGCCTTAGAATTCTCACTGCTTCTCCCTCTAGCTTGGTTGTCGGTGGCGGCTAGGTGGTTTGTAGAGGAAGCCAAAGCTTCCGGTGGGAAGGGGGTAGGAAGCCAAAGCTTTGGCTTTTAATATACGTAAGTCGAGAATGACATACTTTTTAGACTTTTTAATAAATGGCACATATTTCTCATATGTGTTTAGATAAGAAAAGACTTTAATCTATTATTCTTGTAATTAGATCATTATATTTCTATAATGCTACCTCTGTTTTTTTAAATATTAGTCATTTAAAATTTCAGCATATAAATTAAAAAATTATTATATTTTTAAAGTAAAAAGACTAAAATATTTTTTTATTTTTAATATAGAGAGATAAAAACAATTAATTAATCCAAATACATCTAGCAGAGGAATAAATGCAAGATAAAATTAAAAATAATAATAAATATTTTCTTAAAATTCTAAAACCACATATAAATTGAAATAAAATTTTTTTTCTAAAATGACAGATATTTTGAAACAGAGAGAGTATAAATATATAAGATTCACTTGAATTTAATTATGAAAAGTGAATCTCATATTGATGTAAATGCGAATATATATTACCTTAAAAATTAAATAATTTGCCTCGATTTTTTTTTTTTAAATAATTTGCCTCAAATTAAATACACTATTAAGCAAGTAGTATAATATTTGATAGGAAGGAATGGTTAACTCTAAGGTTCAATACTTATAAAAACTCTAAGGTTCAATACTCAAAAACACATATGATAACCTTTTTTTTTTTCAGAAGGGATAGACCCATAAATACTCGGAAATAAGGAAAACAAAGGGATTTTTTCATTTTAGAGTAAAATAATAATAATTGGTGTCAACTTAGTTATAAATAATCTTGGTTAAAATAAGTGTAACTTGCCTTCAAAGATGATAAGAGTTGGATCGTTTGTACCTTCCAATTGCTCAACTTAGATATGGAGCTTTACGTTAGGAGAAAATTTTATGAAAACATATATGTTAGAAAAATAAAATAAACGAACACTTTACATTGATTTGTAGCATTATACAGGTTCGACAGAAAAAGAAGAAAGCTGTACAACTCCTTTCTGTCTCGCATTCGCACAAGCCATATATACATTACATTTGATTTTCAAAAACTTGAACAGACAAATATGGTACAAAAATGAGTGTTTTTATAGCATTTTAACAGTTGCAGATAATGGAATTCCAGCCAAGGCCCATATTTCCTTCCTATCTTGTTTTATTTGGAATTGCTAAAAAAATAAAAAAACCATCATTTCGTTTCACCATTTGAGCCCACATGTGGAAATTCTGGCATATGGAGAGGAGGTCTAGAATGTCCTTCTGTATGCTGTTCTTGATCTGCATCTTGACCATTTTTGCCTGGGCCTTTCAGCATTCCAAAAAGCATACTTCCAAAAGACTTAAATGGGTGACTTAATCCATCTTTAAGCTTCAAAATGAGAGAAACCTCAGATATTTGCCAGGCTACGGTTAAGACAATCACAGCTGAAAGAAGGCAATGAGTCACAATATTCTGTCTCTTCACATTTCTAAGCTCTTTCACTATCTCTTCTGCATCAATTTCACTACTGTTACCATTCTCTTTTTTCAACTTTTCTACACTAACTGCAGCAGAATTTGGCTCCTCATGGTCAGCTGATACTTGAGGTTGCTTATGTGATTCCAACTGTCGATAGAAGAGAGACTATATAAACTTGATTTTACTTTGAAACTTTAAGATATGACTATTGAAATTTGCTTATCCTTTTAGCAATATATAATTAAGATAAGCTTGAATCATCAATATGATCAAACAGAACACAGAACATGAAATTAATCAAATCTTGATCAGTTTTTAGATGGTAATCTGACTCTTAACACCATCCCAAAAGACCTAAAATCAAACAAATAACATTAACTAAGTTCAAATCTCCTAAATTCAAAAATCAAAAATTCCAAGCTCGATTTATGACTAGAAATACAAAATAAAATATTGATAAAACAAATTAATCTCCCAAACATAAATAATAAATTAACCATAGAAACTATAATTTTATGAAACAATAAGATAATATTGGATTTTCTTCAGAAGCAATAATACCTCAGAAAGCAATCTAGAGAGGAGAAGCTGATCATTATCATCGGCGGAGGCTTGTCTGTTTCTCTTCTCTTCTAATAGATTTTGGATTGCTTGATCGATAAGCTCCAGTTTATGGTTTGATTCCATTGATATTGTTAAGATACAAAAACACAATTTCTGATTCAAAATCAGCAAATCAATTTTAAGTCAAACCTCTCTATTAGGCAGCTGTTAAAAAGCTTATCATCGACGAGACAGAGACACCAGCCACGTGGCACGTATGTCAAAATATTAGTACCTAATTGTTATATTATTAGGTCATTTAAAAATTACTCTCAGATTATGATTTTTATTTATTACTTTTCATATATACTCCTTCACTTGTATCAATAAATAATATCGTTTATTTTTTTTTAATACTAAATTTCAAAACTCATAAATTTCTGTTATTTTAATAAAAAAAAATTAAAATTTCATTATTAATTACTATGCCATCAACTCAATCCTTTTATATTTGTTTAATACCGCCCTTTGAAAAGGAAAGTGATATATAATTTATGACAAACGAAAACAAAAAAGAGAACTTATCTTCTTTGAACGGCTGAAATATTTTTTAACAATTCATTTGTTCTTTTTTAACCGTACGATGCATGTTCATTAATAAATATGCCGTTTATAAAAGACCAGAAATAACCACCTGAGTTTTTAGAATAAATCATTATATCTCGGGGCACCTCCGTCATTAGATAATTTTTGGTGCCAATGATTCCTAAGAATCTTAATTTCTACATTTAATAATAATTTTAAAAATTAATGAATTAATGGACTTTAATCTTAATATTTATCTAATATATCAAGTCTGGATATACATAATTAATAAAATTCAAACACTAGCCCAATATTATCTTAAAAGCCCTAGAGTAGCAGAAACAGCAAAATGGCCATGCATTAGACACGTTGTGATAGCATTCTGAAAGAGACATCAGTAGCAGATGATAGAAACTAAACCAATCTCAAAACAATTTACAGTAATTACAAGAAAGCATTTAATTACAAGTAAGCATTTACAACATATATATGGAATATGTGCAATATTCCTAAATCAACTACTGTGAATGCAGGCCATTATACACAAAAGAGAATCCAGGAACTATACGCATATGTAGCTGACAACTTAATATTGATCAAGGAAATGGATAAGTTAGCATGTTAGAAGCTGCTCCTACTGGAAATAGTATATATCGTCATTTTCCATTTCAGAAAAATCAGCCAGAGAAGGTTTTGCTTCTGCTTCACTCGTTTCGCCAAGTTCAGCCTGCAAGAATAGTTGAATAACGTGCAACATAGCACACATAATTAGATAATATGGCTTTGGAATTTCATGTAAAGAAACACGTTACTGAGATTTGACCATTCAAAAGTCAAAACTAATATGGAACATCTAGGCAGAAAATCTTTTGACAAATCAGATCATTTCAACAATCATTTGGCAGGCCAGATTCTCTGCCTAGCTGATTGCACGTTGCAAGAATGACAGTTGGAAATGGGTAATTATGCTAATTTCAGCCACTTGGTCTTTAGCAGACGACAAGCATAAAAAGTAAATTATTTAATGCCATTGCTTCTTGTCAGATCCTATGCTGCAGAATTTATGCTCAGAAGTATGAGGCTTAGATAACATGTTAACCAACTGGATCATAGTCCATAGGTATTTCTCAAAATTCCATGTCAATAAAGAGTTTGATGATCTACTTACTTTGGCTTGGCGAAAACGTTCAAGCATCCGATGATATTGCTGACGTGCATCTGGAGAATCAACCATTGACAGCACTCTTGAGACTGCCTCATCAATAGCTACATCTACTTTTTGTTTGCGGAAAACCTTGAGAATATCTTCATCTTCACTTTCATCAATGGGCTCTGCCTCATTCCGGAAACCTCTCAAACCAACTCCTTTGCGTCTCCACCGCAGTACAACCTTATCTAGAATTCCAACGGCCCAACAGATTACCTTGTAGTGCTTCCTAACTTGATAACCTCTCACATGAGCCTGTCCAAAAACAGACATGCATAATCCGATGTATCCCAAGTAATATGCTATTTGATTTATGGCTCATAGATTATGCAAGATGATAAATGAAAATATGTTGTCTACATGCATAAACAACGAAGCATGAAAGAAATGCCACTTTTAACACATCTTGATATTTTAACAAGTACATAGAAAGCAGATGGTCACAGGGGAAAAGAAAAACCAGTACCTGTATCTTCACAACTTTCTGTCGCAATGCTAGAAAATCCTTGCGACCTTTCCATCCTCTATACTTCTTCTGAATAGATAAAGCAGCTGAATGATCACGTGCATTGCGAAAGGCAAGCTTTGACATAGCTGAAAGTCCTCGAATATCACTGGCTTCGACACCATAATCATCTATACTATTAGCAGAGTCAGCTGCTCCTATCTGTTGTCGCTTTCTGAAAGAATGTGCCCTGAAAGCAGATTGTATGCGCGCAGCAGCCTGAGCTGCGTTTCGAACTGCAGCCAAGGTATCTTTAAGTGAAGCCTGGTCTTCACCGGCAGCAAACTTCCCTTTTGAGATGGTATCTACCGTTCTCTCAGCTTCAACCTCAGCAGATCCTTTAGAAAGTTCACTTTCTTCTAGTGTAAGGGATGAAAGATGACTAGTAAGTGCTACCTCTGAAAGATAACCTGCAAGCCCCTTATGCCCACTATTGGCAGCAATTGATGCTGGGGTTTTGCCAATTGGATCTTGTGAATTGGGATCTGTGACAGCCCCAGCTGATGCACCAGAAGCTAAAAGCGCTGCGACCATCTTTTCCCTATGACAAAACAGATATATACCACTCAAAAACATGACAGCATCCAATAACAGTTGTGCATGACATTTAACTAATTCAAAGACATGATAGATGAGAAACACAAATCAGAGGACATCTTCTCAAGAAACCTGAAAATAAACCCCAAAAAAGGAAAAAGAAAGAAATCTAATAACATGTTCCAATCTCATTGACTGTCTGCTAAAGAGAATCCTTTAAAACCCCCTGAATAAGAACTTATAAGAGCAGAGACAAACTACTTATTCCAGTGCGATTGCAAAGATGGTTCATAGATCTTTTTGTTTCATAAATCAGAGGACATCTTCTCAAGAAACCTGAAAATAAACCCCAAAAAAGGAAAAAGAAAGAAAACTAATAACATGTTCCAATCTCATTGGCTGTCTGCTAAAGAGAATCCTTCAAAACCCCCTGAATAAGATCTTATAAGAGCAGAGACGAAATACTTATTCCAGTACGATTGCAAAGATGGTTCATAGATCTGGGGATTTCTCTAATTTGAAGTCATAATTTAGCCAACTTTTATAACAATTTTTTGTTTCAGCTCATACATTTATCTTGATGCTGATAAAAGAAGTCCTTTTGCTCAGTCACACACTCACTCTCTCTATAGAAATATGTATGTATGTATATATCCTAATTATGCATAACACTTTGATCAGCCTCAAAACTTTGGAGCATGAGTTGTAACCATCTTCTTCTATTTACAATGTAAGCGCACTCTCAAACCAAAAATAAGAAAAAAATATTATAGAAACACACTAGAAAAAAAAAATTATAGAAACACACTAGATTTTTTACTTCACCTTCCAAAACGAGCAGCCCAATGAAGAGCTGTCCAACCATTAATATCACGGAAATTTATACTGACTCCATGACTGAGAATTGGACCCAAGGCCCACTCAAAGCCCAGCCCAGCAATCATGTGTATGATCCCTTGGTCTTTCTTTGACAAGGTACAGAAAGGCTGATCTTGTCTTTCCTGGGACTTGGATGAAAACCACTGCTGCAACTTGTCTTTTAGAAGCTGTTGCAGAACCCAATCAACAGTGTCTGATGAAGTTCCATTGCCAACTAAGAGAGCTTCTATGATACTACCCCATGAATCATCATCAGTTTTTAATTTTCTCAGTAGATGAATTCCCGTTTCTATGCTGTCTTCTTTCTGCAGATAGGTTTCAGAGAGAAGCATCTGGACAAATCTGACAAGTAACAACAACTCTTCTGGACTCTTAGCAACTTCCATTTGGGATATGTTGCAGTGAGTGCAAATATTACTGCTAGCTCGATACTCAAATTCCCTTATCTCACTACAGGACTCTCGATTGCCAGAGGTAACACAGAAAGTGACCTTTCCTGGAAGGTGGGGAGGAGCTTCGCAGCGTAGAACACCTTCTTGAACTATTTCAACAGGAACCTCAGTGTCACCAAACATGCATGTCCATGCAGATTCTGATGGATTACAGAGAAAAGTTCCAACAATGATGACCTGCATCAATAATCGAGGCTTTAAAATTTGCAAATTGCAATTACTGTAAAGGAAACTCACCACAACAGCAGATGAATCAGGAAATTATATCAAGAAGATTCCCAAGGTAAGTATTATACACTGACATCGAAGTGATCTAGTCATTGAAAGGAAGGTGGGACTTTTGGTTGAAAGTTCAATGCAACTTATTCAGATAATTGAACATAGTTAAGACTAAAAAAAGACTATCCTCAGCAAAAAATGCTATTTGATTTGCAAATGGCACCAATAAGCAACTGTGTTGGATGATTATCATCTTTGCAAGTTGAATTCTAAAACTGCCAAACATGTCTAGTCATCATGTGGCGGGCTTGGCTCCAGCCCAACCACTTTTGGGATAGGATAGTTGAGTAAAGGCTTAGATTACATTTATTTAGCATTCAGAGAGAGAGAGTAGCGATAATCAACTGAGATTGACAGCACTTGCGGATGCAGGTGTCAGTCCTGATTTAAATGTGAGTTTTTTCTTCCCAGAGGATCACCAAGTAGTATGCACTATTCAACTAGTTAGGATTACCCCGGTATATACTGTCCTGCAATTTATAATTTGCTTGCAATATTTACTTTACTGAATCCAGAAAAATATAAATGGAAAAGAAGAAGATTGTTTTAAAAAGAGCTTGAGCAATGAGTTACTAAATTTTTTAAACCACACAACAGATCCATTCTTGGAATACCACTTTCTCATTAAATGAAGAGTAAAATTCTGTGAAATGATTTGGAATTTGATGTGATATACCTTTGTAGCCACAGAGCTAGAACCCCATTCTGGGGATATTTCACGGATTGTAAATTTCTGCTGCTGCGCAACAGTCAAACTTGAATCTGGTTCAATAGACACTCCAAGCTGGCCTTGGTCATAGAGCATATTGTAGTAATCAGGATTGATTCCGTGAGTTTCCATGACAGAAGAGTAAGCAGGAATTTCAAAATTTTCAACTTCTTGGGGCAGCAACATTGAAGCTGGCAATGTGAAAGGGTTGTCAAAGCTTATCAACAGTAAAAAGATGCTGAAAGTTGCAATGACAATTACTAAAAAGAGCAGAAGAATTCATACAATTTCTGACATTATTTCCATTGAAATTTAACCAACAAGAGTACTCATGCTGGTCAGCTGGTTCCCTCAAAGAAGGCTGGGGCTTTTCCTGTTGCAAGTATTACCAAGTCACTGTCATGGAAGAAATACTAAGGCTGGCTCTCAAAATTCTAAATTAACTGACAAAGGTCATAATAACTTATATAGTGTCATCCACGTGGACAACACCCACCCCCCCCCCCCAACCAAAACCAACCACCACCCACACACGAGCGCGCGCTCAGAGTGAATTGAGTATCACTTTGAAGAGATAAGGAAGGACTATATGCTGCCAGGAATATCATAAGACTGATCTAAGAGTATATCATAAATGGCACAAGTTTATTTTCACCTGATACTCTGCACCAGATGAAGTTTTATAGGACTCGAACACTTCATTCCAAGACAAAGATTCTTTACTTCCATCTGCATACGCATGTGAATACGATTGATGGTATGTGCCACTGTCAGCTGTAGAAAACAGAATCATTAGCTTTCTTGCTTCCTTTCCCATTTTATTTATTTACATATGACCAAAGAAAAAGATGATACCAGTGATATAAATTAGCAAAAGCTACGTAAGTAGATGTGTTTGATGTCTGTCAAACTTGAAAATGTGAACTTGTACCAGCTAGAAATAATCATGAATCAGACAAAATTTTAGAAGCAAATATTTCTAGTGGTTTCCCAGCCAAGAATCTAAAATTCAGGGTTGCCAAGGTCCAAGAGAACACTATAGGTGATTAGTCCCTAACTACACTAAAAAGTTTATGTTAGAAAAAATAGACTCCTGATGTTAGAAACAATGGGAGAGGTCGTTGCTATTCATGCTCCCTCAAAATCTTCTATTGCACCCAACAAGGAGCTGCAGTATGTTAGGACTGTAAAGGTACCAATTTACCCATAGACAAATCAATACTCTTCCCACCGTGGAAACAAAGTTTTTCTTGCTGCTCCTGCTACCTGCCATGTGGCAGCAAGTAAAGCCATCACATGGCAGCAGCTGGAATTTTTTTTTTGTTTTTTATGAAATTTATCTTTGTTACACTTTAGTCATTGCTTACAAAATTATGAATTTTTCAATATAGTTTAGTCCTTGACATTTTATCTTATCGAAAACTTTGATCCTTTAAAATTTTAAAATATAATATAATTTACTCCTTGAGTTCTTATATTATAGAATAGAACACTTTATAGTCCTCAAAATCTTGCATTTTTCATTGGATGTAGTTTAGGGACTAAAAGTGCTAAAATAGGGACTAAGGTGCTAACTATGCCATATCTTAGGGATATTATAATAATTTACCCAAATTGTTACACTTCAACTTAGACATGAGATAAGAACATGCATCATATATATATACACCAAACATAATATATGGTTAAGAAACTGGAAAAACTGATTAAGACATTAATGAGTTCAGGTCATATAAGTTACATGATAACAAACCTGCATCCTGAGAATGAACAAGATTGTTGGATTGCAGTTGTATCCCAGCATGTCCACCATAATATTGATTATTTACAATATATTCTGGTCCTTGCGGCAAAGTTGCAGATTGATCCTTCTTCAAAGTTTGTCTCTCATACTCTAGAAGTTCTGGATCACTTGTGGCTCCTTCCTGACCACTGAACGGACCAATTTCTTGGATGCTGTCCTCATTCAGACTCAACTGCTCCTCCAACCTTCTCAAAAATTGACTCACCTCATTCTTTGCCGAACTGGTAAAATCTGCTGAAGTGTCTAATCCATTGCCCAAGGTGACTACCTCCGAACTAACTTCTATAGAGCCTGGACTAGATGAATTCTGATATGGGTCACATAAATCACTAATTGCAGAGGTAGATTCTCTATTCTGAGTAGTATGAGATGTTGGGCTTGGACTTAAAATGGAACAGGACCCTGGTGATAACTGCACAGCAGATCCAGCAGTGGATTTTCCCTGAAGACATTAAATGTTACCACGCACATTAATTTGAAACTCAAGCTATGCAGCACTTGATATTGTTGCAATAGTGAAATATATCAAATTTCTTTAATAGAAAGTGAAAGGTATCATATATCAGAAGTGAATGATGTCCCACAAAAAGACACTGGGTCATAGAGAATTCATCCAAAGGCAGCACTACAGTAAATAAAAGTCCTGATATTTGTGCATGGGGAGTGAAATATCAGGGAAAAGGAAAACAAATGAAGAATTAGATCAGAGTCAAGAGATTTTGCAGTTTAGTAAAAATGTCCTGTTATCACTATGGTTGATAAAAGGATATATGCAACGGTCAAAAGATAACATGAATTCGTGCATTTTCACTTTTTGGTTCTATAAACTTACCTCAGTAATCTCTCTATAATGAACAAGAACAATATGCTCGTATGCCCTGCCAATACAAATAAAATGTGAGTAAATACAGCCCATAACATTATCAATTTATCTTATTTCGTATAAAGTAGGATTTATCATAATGGAGTGTAACTTGGAGGATAATATAAGACAATCTTTTTTCCCTTTTACCCACATAACACTTATATTTCTACCTCAGCATTTCATCAACTGAACGTGAAAGTCTCTAAGATTATAGAAGATCACAAAACCTAAAAGATATGGGAAAACAAGAGTGAATACATATAGGCACACTCACGGGTCCAGCATCCAGTAGCTGCGTCTCTGAAAATTTGGGTTTTGTTCTCCATGTGCATAATAACAATTTAAAGCTTCAACATTTCCAACCTAATCATGCAAATAAAATGTCAAATACATAGATGTCCATCAACCCTAAGATACATTAAGTGCATGAAACAGAAAATATGTGTTAATAAAATAATCCCACAAATGGAATAGGTTTCTGCATGCCACGTAAACTCATGATAAGCTAAGTAGCAATAGACCGAAAATTATTTTGCAAGGGAGGATTTTACAATTATCTAACAGCCAGATTCTTTCATGACTCATTCAGATATTACTAAATATGCCAACAACGTGCATATTCATGTTCGGGTAGGGAGAACAGAAATTTAGCACATTGTCAAATAGTTCCTTGCTTATTTGAAGAATTATCTATCTAATCATGTAATATATATTGCACATTTTTTTTATTTTGTTTTTCTAAAATATTTGCAACATTTTGCAAACCAAGCCCCAACAAATGACAAAGATGCAAAACAGGAAACAAGAACATTATGAGTATGAATATGATTTTGGATCAAATGCTTGGAAAAAGAACAACATGATTAAGAATTCAAAAGTTATTCAATAAGCTTTCCTACATATTAAAGAGCATGCCAATATGTTAGTCTCTCAGAAAAGTTGCTGCAATATTCAAATAATAAAATTGCACATAAAATTTGAAATTTATGGCAACCCTGCAGAATAATGTATTAAGAAGTGATTTACAAAACTGAAAACAATCTAGAAATGGAACTAAATATGCCAACAAGGGGAGCGAATGGAAGAAAGGCAAACCTTAAGTCGTTCATGTGCTTCCCCAACAGTTCTTCCATCTTTCTTCTTACGCCAATTATGACCATCTCTTCGAAAAAATCGAAGAACCCTTTTGTTAAAAAGAAACAAAGATCCACCTGTTGGCAAACCCGATGAGTAATAAAATGCAAAATAAGGTAGCTGATTTCACTAACAGAGAAAGCAAACAATCACATATTTATAAAGACAATTATAGCTTACCATTTGGCTTTTGAGGTGGCTCTTGAGTAAGCTGATATTTGTCATGATTTTGCAATATATGTAGCACTTCAGCAGGTTTCAGCCATCGTATTTGAGCTTCTTGAAGCAGAGCATTAATATCATATCCTGAGAAAACACAAAAAAAATCCAAAAAAAATTAAATAAAAAATAAAAACTCCACCGTTTAAAACTAATTCAGATCATTACCTGATTGCGACATATCGGGTTCCCAAATTTTCAACACTGCACGAATTGCAGAGAAATCACTTCATTTCATTAGACTTCACTTGCAGCTCATGTACGAATCGGACACAGTCACCGTTCAATTTAAGTGTTGGTTAATCTACGATAAATCGCGAAATGAACTGCTACTGATTGTAGTCGTACAGTACGATCATGGCGGGACCGAAGCAGGATTCCAAGACCAGAAACGAGAAAGCCGAGTAATCAGTTACAGGATCAGACTTGAACCAGTTAAAAGCCTAAGCTCGAAAAAGCGAGTCAGATAGAAAAAGAAATGAAATTTTCGGTTAACTGAGACTTTTGAGCCGTATACTGTTTGAAAGTCTTGAAAACTCGATTAGAGGAGCCGAGATGAGGACGAAGGCGAGGCAAGTGACTGGAAACTGGGTGATACAGGGATTATAATCCGCTGCTTGTGAGTTCAAAGGAAAAGCCTGTAAGTTGTATGACGTGCCACAATTCTATTGGTCTCCAATATGAAATCAGGAATTTAGAGAGTGCGTGTAACATTTCTGTATAGTTGAAATTACTGAAGTAGACCTTGATCGGTGACATGAGTAAATACAAAACAAAGGTCTTTGCGTTGTTGACTGACTACTTGTTGCTCTTATTTGATTTTGTGGTTGACCATATTAGATAGTCTTTACCGTCGGATTAGGCCCTCAGACATCCAATGGTTAATTTTAAATTGTGACCTACCAATATTGGAACCAATGAGTTTGGTTCATTAATTATTGACAAAGTTGTTGCCATTTATTTCAAAAAATTGACAACAGCTATTGATTGGATTAACGTTTAATTTTCTTTTAATTTCAAACATTATTAGTTGTAATAATAAACTATTAACAGTTTGTGATTTTTGTGATTAACTTTTGATGATTAACTAATAACAGTTAATATATAATAATTAAAATTTAAAAATTAAAGGTGTTACAAAAAATCAGTTAGATCAATAATCAATTTAAAAAAGATGCTATATGTCATGCTAAGATATTATATATACATATTTGATTTTGACACTGAAATAAATTTGTATTGAAATCTCATTGAATTAGTAGATAATAACTAGATTTTCTAATTTAATAGTTGAAATAATATTTCAAAATAAATGGTTAAACATTTAAAATTAATATTTGATTCTAATGATCAATAGTGGTTGATGGCCAACAAATTCAATAAATACCTATATTTTGAAATTCAAATCGATCTGAATAGTTTAATTAAAATTAATTTAGAGATCAATTCAAACAACTTATAAACTAAATTCATTCTATAATGAGTATTTATAATATGTAATAAATATTATTTTACTCCCTTTTTAATTGTAACATTCAAATATGTAATAGATATTGCAGAACATGTAATATATATTACCATGCATATTAAAAAATATTTGAGATAAATAATAAATATATGTTATTATTTAAAATTTTCAATTTAACTTCAATTCAATTTAAATTAAAAATATATTTAATTATATCATATTACATTGTATTACAACCTATTACATAATTTTTAGAAAGAATGCTAAATTGCTAAGAATAAAAGAGCTTAATAATTATATATAATTAAAACTAATATTCATTAATCCAATTCAAGATAAAAGTACAGATAGTCGAAATAATAATGCATCCCCAAATTCTACAGTATTAGTAGTAATAAATTGGGCTTACATTGGATACAACTTGAACAAAAACAAAGAATTTACTTAAGTTAATTGAAATTACAACAAACCCAGAAAAAGATATTAACATTTGATTATCAATCAAGGTACAAATGAACCTTAACAGCGAGCAAGAAGACACAAACAAGAGCAAAGTAAAGCAGAGAATGGACCATAATTGAAGCACCACTGGTCTGAAAATTCCCAAATTCAACACAACGGTGGCGGCCTGGAACTTGAAAAAGTAGCCCAGGAGTTAAGAGAACAAACAGAGTAACAGCCACGAAAACTGGGCCCCAATCCGACATTTTTCTTCAACTGGGAATTCTTGTTTTGTAATTTTATTTTCTTGATTTTAAGGTTGTGGAAGAGAGAAGAAAATTGGGGAGAGAGAGAGAGAGGGATTGGGAAATGGGCATTTAACTGTTTATATATAGAGGAAAATGAGATAATAAGAGAGTGGTGGTGGTGTGTGGTGGCTGTGGGGCGGAACTTAGAAGATGAAGCCACTGGAGATTCTGTCCCCGCCGTCCCATTTCTTTTCTTTCACTAATTCATCCCTGAAGAAAGAACTAATTTGATTGTCGGAGGGTTAAAGCAAGGCAAAAGCCTGGCTCCTCTCTGATCCTTTTTTTTCTTCTTCGCAGGTATCAAGTTCAGACATCAGACTCAGGCCTAAGAAGAGAAGATCCAGCCCATTCCTTTTTCATATTGATCAAGCCTGATCACCAACTATAGCATATTTACACTATTCTATTTATACGTAATATTACGTATAAATGATATTATTTCCGTTTCAAAAAGATTATTCACTTTTTTTCACACAGTTTAAAAAAATATCATTAATTATTTATCAATTCATAAATTTTACTATATTTTTACACTTATATCATTACTTATACTCATTTTTTCCTACTTTTTTCATTAATTTGAGAAACACAAACATTACACCTTTGATTTTAAAAGAGATAAATATTTATATCTATTTTTAAAATGAATATATATTTTGAAACATCCTAAAAAATTAGTAGATGATCTCTTTAGGATGAAGGAATTAATTCACATGAATTTATAACTTTATGCATACCTGGCATAAATGATTAAAAAAAAAAATACGAATCCTAAAGTGAAAATGAATTACATAATAATTTTTTTGCATTTTTCCTTTTTTTTTTTTTCCCTTCAATTTAGCTCCGACCCAACTTAGAACTGAAACTTGATAGTTTGAACTTTCAAATCATTTAAAACATTAAACATCTATTTTATTACACACGATAGCAATTTGACATTTAGTAATAAATCACTTTGATCAATTCGAGATTGAGTTTGAAAATATTTTTATTGTGTTTTTCACGTTTTTTTTTTTAATTTTTTTAATTTTTTTTTTGTAAACTTTAGTTTGAGAAAAATTAAAAACATATATATATATATATATATATATATATATATATATATATATATATATATATATATATATATATATATATATATATATATATATATAATTTTTTTGAAACTATAATTTTTTAAATTCAAATAAAATGAGAGAATTGTTAAATACATTTTCTTTTTTATCTTCTCTTATTCATTATTCTTTCTCATGATAACACATATGGTAGTTTTGTGAATAATATATATCTATAAAATTTAATACAACTAATGATACCACTGTTGAAGAGGCCTTGTGTGTCCAAGAAGCTCTGAGTTGGATCAAGGAGAAAGGCTTAAATCATGTGGAACTGGAATCTGATGCCCTCATTGTTGTTCAAGCAATCTTGGTTCACAAGTATATCAATCTACTCTTGGTCTAATTTTTCAAGATTGCAAGAAATTAATGTTTGAAATTGGAACTATTGTTCTCCATTTTATGAAACAGTCTGTGAATAAGGCAACCCATGTCTTGGCAAGGGTGTCTTCTTTTATCGCAAACTGTATTGTGTGGGAGCCTAAAGTTCCAGATTTTCTTTCTCATGTACTGTTGATGGATATTTCCAATTAATGAAGTTATTTCCTTTCAAAAAAATAAAATAAAATTTAATACAATTTATATGTTATTATGAGAATAGAGAAGGCAATAAGATAATGTATTTAACACTTCTCATAAAATAACAAAACCCCAACGCCAAACCAAACTGACACTAACACATTAGGTAACACCACTTTGTCTTTCCAATTAGCATAGAAAGTTTCTAGTTTCTTAAATCATAAACGACACATTCTGCGTAGCAAATTGCAAAATTAAAATTGCTTTTTTCAATATAACAATGATGAATAACAAAGTGATTGCCAAATAATGCTGGAAGCAAAGCCAGCCTGTTTAATCCACAAAAACACATAGATCCCAATTCCTATTATAATCACATGTAGAATCAGAGGTAGATCCTTGATTTTGAATGGTAGGGAAGCTTGCAGAAGAGCTAGATCCTGCAATTGAACGAGAAGAGCTGGGACTAGATTTAGGAGGCCAAGAAACAGAATAAGACACTGGTGACAATGGAGCAGCAGATACAGGAGCTGGTTCTTTTTGTGCACGTAAATATGCCTGTAGACATTAAATTAAAATTCAATTAAATCAATTCATCACTAGCCACCACTGAAATTGGTGAAAGATAGTTGAAGTTCATTCAAACAGGCTCTAGATAGAAATGCAGAAAAATTAGTACGGGCTGTGTGAATATTCCGAAACAAAAATTAAAGAAATGCAAATTCATAACACTTAATTATGAACAGAATTAGATTTGATATTCAATAGATTTTAAAGTATAGTCAGTACATTGTCAGTTCCGAGTATCAACTCTCTCCATTGATTTTACAGTATAGTTAATACCAAAAACATTTGTTAATAAAATGATCCCACAAATGGTATAGGTTTCTGCACGCGACGTAAACTCAAGGTCAGCTAAGCAAGCAAGACTTGCTCAACACTCAAAAGTATTTCAGGTAAGGGTGGGGATATTTGCACTCTACATTCTACTTAACTGTAACAACTACTCAATTTAAAGGAGTATCTCAACAGGGTGAATCCATTAGCACTCATTAAATAGATCCATTAAATGTTAACAGAATGTTCATAAAGAGTTTTCATTACTCAATGAAATCAAGTTTACCCGCTTCTTTTCTTAATTAATAATCTATTTTTTTGATAAGCACGAGAGGAAATTTTATTAATGATGGTTGAGTTGTTTTTTTTTTTTTTCTTTTTTCTTTTTTAAACATCATTTATCACTTAGTATTTTGAATTGTCTATAATATGATCAAGTACTTTACTAGTGCTTACTGTTTTTTCTTTTTTTTCTTTAAAATGGCTAGATTACTGTTTAGTATTGTTAATACAAAATAATCTATATACAGGGGAAAGAAAAACCAGTACCAGTATGTTCACAACTTCCTGTTGCAATGCTAGAAAATCCCTGCGACCTTTCCATCTGCTATATTTCTCCTGAATAGATGAAGCAGCTGAAGGATTGAGGTTATTGCAAAAGGCAAGCTTTAACTATGAACAAAATCAAAATGTCAAGAGTATTCAATAATGACTTTTAATAGACAGTGAAAGGCATCATATTTCAGAAATGAATGATGTCCCACAAAAAGACACTGGGTCATAGAGAATTCATCCGAAGGCAGCACTGCAGTAAATAGAAATCCTAAAATTTGTGCATGGGGGCTGAAATTTCAGGGAAAAGGAAAAAAAAAAAAAAGCAGAATTAGATCAGACTCGAGATTTTACAATTTAGTAAGCATGTCCTGTTATCACTGCGGTTGATAAAAGGATATATGCAAAAGTCAAAAGGTAACATGAATTCTTGCATTTTCACTTTCCGGTTCTATAAACTTACCTCAGTAATCTCTCCATAATGAACAAGAACTATATGCTCATATGCCCTGCCATGACAAATAAAATGTGAGTATATACCGCCTGTAACAGTATCAATTTATCTTATTTCGTATAGAATAAGATTTATTATAATGGAGTGTAACTCGAAGGATAATTTAAGACAATCTTTTTTTTTTTTTTTTCCTTTACCTGCATAACACTTACATTTCTACCTCAGCATTTTATCAACTGAATGTTAAAGTCTCTAAGATTATAGAAGATCACAAAACCTAAAAGATATGGGAAGACAAGAGTGAACATATATAGGCATACTCACGGGTCCTCCATCCAGTAGCTGCGTCTCTGCAATTCTGGGTTTTCTTCTCCAAGTGCATAATAACAATTTAAAGCTTCAACATTTCCAACCTAATCAGGCAAATAAAATGTCAAATACATAGACATCCATCAACCCTCAGACACATTAAATGCATGAAATAGAAAATATGTGTAAATAAAATGATCCCAAAAATGGTATAGGTTTCTGCATGCCATGTAAACTCATGATAAGCTAAGTAGCAATAGACTGAAAATTAATTCGCAAGGGACGATGTTATAATTATCTAATAGCCAGAGTCTTTCATAAGTCAGTCAGATATTACTAAATATGCAAACAAGGTGCACATTCAAGTAAGGGTAGGCAGAACAGAAGTTTGGCACATTGTCAAACAGTTCCTTGCTTATTTGAAGAATTTATCCATCTAATTTGTTATATGTATTGCACATTTTTTATTTTTTTTTTCTAATTTGCTACATTTTGCAAAAATGCATGAAGTTGCAAAACAGGAAAGAAGGACATTATGAATATGAATATGATTTTGGATCAAATGCTTGGAAAAATAACAACACGATTAAGAACTCAAATGTTATTCAATATGATTTCCTACTCGTTAAAGAGCATTAATACAATCAGCATGCCAATATGTTGGTTTCTCAGAAAAGTTGCTGCGATATTCAAATAATAAAATTGTACATGAAATTTGAATTTTATGGCAACCCTGCAGAATAATGTATTAAGAAGTGATTTACAAAATTGAAAACAAATTAAACAATCTGCAAAATGGAACTAGATATGCCAACAAGGGGACTAAATGGGAGAAAGGCAAACCTTATATCGTCCATGTGCTTCCCCAACGGTTCTTCCATCCTTCTTTTTACGCCAATTATGACCATCTTTTCGAAAGTGTGGAAGGAGTACCCTGTTGAAAAGAAACAAAGATCCACCTGTTGGCAAACCCAGTCAGTAATAAAATACAAAATAAGGTAGCTGATTCTACTAACAGAGAAAGCAATCAATCGCATATTTATAAAGACAATTATAGCTTACCATTTGGCTTTTGAGGTGGCTCTTGAGTCAGCTGATCTTTGTGATGATTTTGCAATATATGTATCACTTCTGCAGGTTTCAGCCATCGTATTTGAGCTTCTTGAAGTAGAGAATCAATATCATATCCTGAGAAAACATAAAAAATAGCCAAGAAGAAAAATAAATTAAATAACTTATTTGGCTTTGAGACAGAAAGAAAAAAAGAAAAAAACCATGAGATGCCTCGCCTGACCCAACATCTGTGTCTGATGAATTAAGCATAGAGATCAGAGATGGGATTTAATCCTTCTCCTCCGATATAATAAGGTTGAGAAACAGAAGCAGCATGCAAAACGCAGATTAGAGTCTGGGTAATACAGGGATTGAATTTCGGTTGACTGACTGAGACTTTCAGCAGTGCGTTTTGGAAGTTTTAACTTTCAAAAACTCGACAGAGGAGCGAAGACCATGAGGAGGCAAGTGAGTGGAAACTGGGTAATACAGGGATTACAGCCTGCTGCTTGTAAGTTTCATGGAGACGCTTGTTCATTATACGATGTGTTATAATTCTATTGGTCCACAATACCAAATCTGAAATTTAGACTAACACATGTACCAATCATGTAGAGATGAAAATTCGTGTTAGTGAGTGACAGTGTAGGGCAACATTAATACGATACAGTTAGTTTCTACTGTAAAAAATTTAAATACGAAATCGACTTATTCAATTAATAAGTAATAAGGTGTGATATAAATAATATATTTTAAATTTTAAATTAATTAATTTTTTATTTTAATATTTAAAAATTATTAAATTATTCCATGTTAATTTCTAATATTATATTATATATAATTTTATATAAATTTATAAAAAAAATTAAAAGTAACATTTACATTTACATATTTTAAAAATTATAAAATATATTATATTAAATATATTAATAAATTAAATATGTTATTTTTAAGTTAATAAGTCAACTCACAGCACGATATAATTATTTTTTTATTGTAATTAAATTAGTACGAATACAATAACAAAAAACTCAAATATGTTAATTTTATGTTGAATTTCTTTTTTTTTACCAAATAATTTTATATTAAATTCGTATCGCATCTTGGTAATTATTGTACCCCTACATTCATGTGTAGCTGACATTACTAAAGCAGGCCTTGATAGGTAACATTAATAAATTAAAATTTAAAACCTGTAATGCTGTGATGTTGACTGACTACTTTGTCACTAGTGTTGACTTAGCTGGATCACCGTTGGATTATGCCCTCGTGACATCCATTGGTTAATATAGATTGTGACCTACCACTATAAAAAATAGAACCATTACGAAAATAAATGTATGAAAGGCAAAGATATAATCACGTTCTTGAATTATATTTAATGACATAAGTAGACTTTTATTATTTTTTAATAGATTTTTTTTGAAAAAGGAATAGGCATATTCTTGATTTATATCAATGACACAAGTAGTCTCTCTCTCTCTCTTTTTTTTTTTTTTCAATACACCTTTTTTTTTTTTTAAATTGAAAATATAAACTCTTTTGTCATAAAAATAAATAACAGCAATATTTTCTAAGTCATTGTTAATGAAATTTTTATTTTATTTTATTTTATTTTATTTTATCTTTAAATAAATATTTAATATTTTTGTATTGAAAATTTTATCTATTTTATAATATATAATTAAAAATACAAATTTAATAAATAAATCACAAAAAATTTCAAAATTCAAAATAAATAATAAAAAGTAAAATTTGATACAGTAAAATTAAATTTTAATGTTTTAATTTTATTCATTATCGATACGTTTGTGAATAAAACTAATTTGATTATAAATCAATACAAAGACTAATTTAATTTTTATTCTCATGAATTTTTTTCTTGAATTGATTTGTTGATGACTAATGTAAGGATATTGGTTTAAACTTTTAATTTTAAACTACAAAGCAAACGTCTCTTATACTACAAAGGTATTAATTAATTTTATCAATTGTCTCCAACTTTTAAATTTCTAGTTAATAGATAAATTTACTATGAAGTTTATATCCGTTTGCGATTAAATCCTTTTTCACCAATTCTATTTTAATTTGAAAACTTAATTACAATTATGCGGTCTAAAGTTAAATTGAAAGGCAAGAGTAGTAGAATTGATATTGAAAGTTATTATATACCATACTATAAATTTAATTATTAAATTTGATAGGAAATAATGAATATTCAACTTTGTGAATATGGCAAATTATAATTAATTAAATTTAATTTAAAGATTAAGTTGACAATATAACATAATAATTTTGAGGATCAATTTTATTTTTTAGATTTTTAATTAATAATTCTATTTTTATAATTATGAATTGGTATGGAATTGCTAAATTTTCAAATTAAGATAGGATTTTAAAATATATATTGAGATAAGAAAAAAGCGTAGTTTAAAGTATAGAAACAACCTTATGGATCATATAATAAAACCCAATAAATACTGAGGCAAGAGAAAAGCCCAAGTAACTGAATGGTCCATTAAATCCATCCAATGCCATTGTCCATTGAACTAATACTCTTTAGTCTGCCCAATGCTCCACCTATGGAAACCACTTGGATCAGAGAATTAATATCACATCCCAAAAGCACAACAAAAAATAGTTATAAGTAATAATAATGTGTGGTTATTAGTGTGATTAGAGCACCTCTCTAACGTACTCTTTATTTTAAAGAGAATATATTATTTAATAAAAAATATTTAATTAATAAAAAATATAAAATTTGATTTAAATCTAATAGATTATCTATATTTTACTTTATTTTTCTTTATCCTATAAGTATTAATTATTTTATTTTTTTATTCTTTAAATTTCTCCAATAAAAAAAATAGTATTAATTGAAATTAAAATAAAGAGTGATATTTGATTTTTTAGATGTGTAAAATTAAATAAACTATTTTCTTTATTTTTTAAAAATAAAAAAATTATTGGAGATGCTCTTATAATATATAAGTTTTACACATTCAAATATTATTGATTTTACCCATAAAAATGCATTACAGAATTTCAATTAATCAGAGAATTTTCGAAAATAAGCATAGCAAACCTAAAAATCATAGAAGTTAAATCATATTTGTTTCCATTTAAAGAGTTCTTCTACGCTGATTTAATTTTCCAAGCGTTATGCCCAATATATTGGCTATTGAGTAGCCATTTAGGCATAGGTTTTTTGGTTTTTTTGTTTTTTTTTTTTTTTTGTTCAAGTACTATCCATTTGGCTTTAGCATTGTGGAAAATGATAAAAATTATAATTGTTAATAATTCCTGATAAGTATAATTCTTAAACAAAATTACGATGAATTGTAAATTTGAACATTAGTGTTTATAAAATTAAAATTTAATTAATTATTAAAAAACATTTACACTTGAAAAAAATTATATTATTTGTTTATAGATTACTTCAATCCATTCATCTAATTATCTCATTATTATTATTATTATTATTATTATTATTATTATTATTATTATTATTACATATGACTATGAGATTGATTCTTGAGAAAAATTGTTATATGATACTTCGTTTCATATAACTTTCACTGCACTTGCATATTGCTCAGTAAATTTTTCCTTCTTAATTTTTTAAAATTTAACTAAAATTTATTTATTTATGTATTTAGTATAAACTTAATTGCAGGTTGGATTACGAATCATAATTAATAAAAAAAATTAAAAATCAAGTCGATTATATTTTTAAAATTAAATATTTTTCAAATCCATACAAAATTAATAAATAAGTCTAATTTGGTGCGTGTTTGGAGCAAAAATAGGGTTAGAGTGCAATAGTTATGCATAATATTTTGCATTAATAAGAAAGTGTGTATATATATATATATATACTGCTTATGTTGAGCAAAAATTATAAATCAAATAATTTAAAAAAAATAGAAGCATAATTGGCAAGTAATTCCTGTTGAAAGCTGGTCACGTGTCAGTAACAAGTGAGAATGACAAATGGGACGGCGGGGACAGAATCTCCAGTGGCTTCATCTTCTAAGTTCCGCCCCACAGCCACCACACACCACCACCACTCTCTTATTATCTCATTTTCCTCTATATATAAACAGTTAAATGCCCATTTCCCCATCCCTCTCTCTCTCTCTCTCTCTCTATCCCCAATTTTCTTCTCTCTTCCACAACCTTAAAATCAAAAACATAAAATTACAAAACAAGAATTCCCAGTTGAAGAAAAATGTCTGATTGGGGCCCAGTTTTCGTGGCTGTTATTCTGTTTATTCTCTTAACTCCTGGGCTACTTTTTCAAGTTCCAGGCCGCCACCATTGTGTTGAATTTGGGAATTTTCAGACGAGTGGTGCTTCGATTATGGTCCATTCTCTGCTTTACTTTGCTCTTGTTTGTGTCTTCTTGCTCGCTGTTAAGGTTCATTTGTACCTTGGTTGATCATAAATGTTACTATCTTTTTCTGGGTTTGTTGTAATTTCAATTAACTTAAGTTAATTCTTTGTTTTTGTTCAAGTTGTATCCAATGTAAGCCCAATTTATTACTACTAATACTGTAGAATTTGGAGATGCATTATTATTTCGACTATCTGTACTTTTTTCTTGAATTGGATTAATGAACATTAGTTTTAATTATATATAATTATTAAGCTCTCTTATTCTTAGCAATTTAGCATTCTTTCTAAAATTTACGAAGTACGATCGTAATACAATATAATATAATATAATTAAATATATTTTTAATTTAAGTACTATTATATTAGAAATATATTCAGTTATATCGTATTATATTACTGCTTATCAAATATATTCTTAGTATACATTTCCATTCACGAAAAATAACACTAAAATGTTGTAAAATCATATAATTTTACATCGATTACATATATCAAACTCATGAAGGTTTGGTCTCTTTTTTTAATTAAAATATTGAGAGGCCACAAGTGAAATTTTAGTTATAATGGCAATATTTAATATGTTTTTCAACTCTAATGAAAATTTAAATAGATGGCTGGTTTGAAAAGAATTTCAATACTATTGAACTAAATATCAATTGATTTTCTAGTACTTTTAAACATGTATTAAGTCAATAACTTTTACTTTTTTTTGCCAACTCGATAACTTTTACTTATTATTGCATACCAAAGCATATGTGCACGGAGCAAGTATTATTTATTAAAAAAAAAAAAAAAAAAAAAAAAAAAAAAAAAAAAAACAGTAAATCTACAAATGTACTAAAAAAATGACTTGAAAGGTTAGTAAGTATATGGCTATAAGCATAGGAGCTTTTTGAGTAATCTCTAGAATGGCATTAGCAGTTGCTTTATAGCTGGCTTGGCACCAAGTCTTCATCACATGGTGAGGCAAAGTCTCTAAAGATTGGAAGGTGGTTGTGGTGGTAGGACACCATAGGATGCAACATTATACCACAATTTTCTGGCTTTGTCTAACCTATTATTTCTCTCTAGCATAGAAATTGATGATTAATTATTGATCTGTCAAATTGTGATAAGAGTACAATCATTGCCAGGTTATTCTAAGCTGTTCTTTGAAACAATCAAGGGAGTGGCATTGGCATCATAAGTGGAATTTTGACGATCCTATTGAGACATGTCTGTTTGATGAATAATTTTAGATCTTGTGATTTTGAATTTGTCAAAAGTGAATGTAATTGAATAGCTCACTGTTTGTTAAAATCCTAACTTGGGTTGGTTTGTATTGGACCCTAAGTTCATTTGTGTAATTTCAATTCGCCTGTTATTTGTATTGTTTATTTTAATTGTACTAATCTGAGCTTAATGTTCTATAAACGAAATATTATTTCTTTGAGAAAAAAAAAAAAGAATAGCTCCCTATTTGGCTAGTTTTTTTTTTTTTTTAAAAGGAAAAAGGTGACATTATTGTGATAAAAAACTTGACTTTCATGATGTATCTTGTACCATAATTGTTTCCATATGCAACATTATTTTCATTTGATTAGAGATGTTGAACATATGGATGAAGTTTTTTAAGTTGGATTTTATATAAAAATATTCTCAATTTCAATTATTTAGAGGATAGACTTACATGATTTTAATTTGATTAAGGGCACATTTATTTTAATAGTAATTATTGCAGTTAGTAATTAGTACGTAGGAATTAACAGTCAACAGTTGAAAGATCCAACAAGTAGTTGAGATCAGTTTATTTAAAATAATTTTAATATTATTTTTTCTATTGAATAAATTTAAAAAATTAAAAATTAAAATAATTAATACTTATGAAATAAAATAAAATAAAGAGTAAATATAAAGAGTTTATTAAATTTAAATAAAATTTTATATTCTTTATCAATTATATATTTTTTATTAAATAAAATATACTTAATTTTTAAAATAAAAAATACTATTGAAAATGCTTTAACTGTGCATCTAAATATAATCTAAACTGGGATATATAGTCTAATCATAGCAGCTGGTATTAGTACATCAAAGCAAATTATTTCATAATCCAATTATTAAGCTATAGCACAACACATGCAACAAGAAGTTGTATTGGGTAGTTATAACTGAGGTGTGAGTTGATGGATTTGGCATATTTTGTCAATGTCCATTGATTTGGACTCGTAACTCAGAAAAGAATTTTTTCTCTTTTTTTTAACAGAAAAGAGAATCAAAATCCAACTTTATTACTCAAGTTATATAAATTTATTATCAAATTATATCTGAATTTGCAAATCAGAAAAGTAATTGATAAACAAAAAAAAAAAAAAAAATTCCCATCTAACGACTCCATAAGAACTGCTATTTTTTTTTTTTATTGGCCATATGGCTTGCAATCAAAGGACCGAACGGCAAAAATAATGCCTTCAAAAGGATAGGAACAAGTAGAAAATGGTAACAATAGAGTGTAATTAGCAGATAAATATACCAATTCTAAACAAAGAAGCAAAACAAATAAAGCTGCCACGTGCAATTGCTGCTCATCAATCTGTCCAGAACAAACCGAATGTGACATTAATTGGTAAAATATTATTCACAATAAAGAACAGATTTTCTAGTTCTTTACAGATATATTGTCCAAAATCTCTTCTTTTCTTATATATTCCTTTCTTCTTAAGCAAAACCCAGATTAGATCTCCATTAATCTTTCTCTATAAAAGATCAGAGAGGTACCCATAGATAAAAATCAACAAATACCCAAAAAAAATAAAAAAAATGGCAGATTGGGGGCCAGTGGTAATAGCAGTGGTGCTGTTTGTGCTATTAAGTCCAGGATTGCTATTTCAATTGCCTGGCAAGGGAAGAATTGTTGAGTTTGGGAATATGCAAACAAATATGATTTCTATAGTTGTCCATACCATCATTTTCTTTGCTCTTATTACCATCTTCCTTATAGCTATCGGTGTTCATATTTACACAGGATAGCAATTTTAATTACCTCTTTTAATTAATTTTCAAGCTTGTTCATTTTGTTTTACCCATGTTTTGTTTTTCTTAATTGTCTAATTAATTCTCTTGTTTTTGTAATATTGGCCTTTTTCTTTATTTTTTTTATGTAGTTTTTTTTATTGTTGATTAAACAATCTTAATTAGAATTGTGGATTTTTATTATTTTCAATGGCAATTTATTTATTCGAGTCCAATATTCCATCGTGACTTTTTTTCTTCCCTTTTTCTCAAGGATCTTGATTAATTGAAGGAAAGCTTTTAGTGATACCGAAGATTACATCCTTTATTTGTTAATTTTTTTCATATATAACATAATATTTTAGAATAATATGCATCAACAATTGATTATCAATGAATTTTTAATTCAATGATGCTGGAGTGCATTCAAAATTTAAGATTTCATATTCAAATAACAATCACAAATAAATGTATAAAAAAAAATTAAAACTGTTAGTTAAATAATATTATAATTGCTAATTATATGTAGTTTGGTTGGTCTATTTTTAAACATGTTCTTGGACTCGGTACTCATTCGGCCCGTCTAAGCTTGTTCTAAAAAATGCAAGCTTGGATGTAGATTTTTTTTCTTGGGCACAATTGAGCTCAAAAAAGTTTGACTATTTTGGGTGGACTTGAGAATATTATTTCTTTGAAGCTAATTCGAGAAGCTCGGCTCACATGAAAAATTTACATATAAAATATTATATATTTATAGATGCGGCCGATTTGGTCAAAATAATAGATTTGCATGGCTGGCTTGGTCAAAATAATAGGTTTATATGGCCAAGCTAGGCTTAGGCTTAAATTTAAAAAATAAGTTCAGTCCGAATCCTTTCAAACCCGGTACATAAACATGTTTAATCTTTTTATATCTTTTAAGAGTGTGGAAGATAAAAAGTCTCAAGTTTGACTCTTTTAAATCTCAAAAAGTTATTACTAATTTACAAATCTCCTATTGTATAGCTTATTTCAGTTCATTGGATTTTTATTAGGAAAAAAAATTTATAACTTCTTTTTATCACTTATTATTTCTTATTCACAATGAGAATTACAATCCCCTTTGATCCAAATTGGTGAAACAGCTATTAAGAATTGGTTCAACAATTATCGTCGTCAAGAGCTGTTTATGGTTATCCTTAGTGATGCTAGTCACTAGTGGGAATACCTGTTATTTTTTTTTCCTATGTTTTCTTTGGTCTTTCAATCCAATAATGTCGATAATTGAGGTTTTGTGTGCCTTTTTGCCTTCTCATCTAGTTGGGTTTTTGATATATTGTGATCTAGTCACTTCGAACGATAGTGTTGATTCCAATTATGACAATTTCTGGTTTACATATTACCATGTCCTTTATCTTGTAAAGGTGATGAATTCCCGTAAGTGGATGGAGTGAAGTTCAATTAGTAGTGGCTTTGGATGCTCAGCATGGACTTTGGTTGTGGGTTTTTTATTTAAGTGGGCTGAGTAGCAGGGCCAATGGTGGCTGCCTCTATATCCTTGAGCGGTGGCTGGTTTTTTCAGGAAAGGAAGGATCCACCATTTGCCCACTGTGTTTTGTGCATTGTAGTGGAGAGTCATATTTGAAAATTTTCGGTGCTTTTCTTTTTCAATAGGTTCAGCCATTATGTTTTTGATAAAGTATGATCAATCGCTGATACTGATTAGTGTCCAATAATGATAACAGAAGCTTCTAAAAAATACACCAGAGCTAGGGGCATAAATGAAATAAGATTTTATTCTTAGGCTTTAGTCTTGATTTTTGTATTGGCTTTAACCCAAGGCAAAAAATTTTCAATATTGGGTAATTAAAGTTGTTCTTTCTTATTTTGGCACTACCTGATTGATTTCCATTCATTGTATTGAACTTTGGCTATTTGCCATATTAATGATAGTCTTATTTCTTTGGGGAAAAAAAAAAGGGACAGAGCTACTTCAGAATTACAATGAAGCAAGCGATAGAAAGAAAGTGCAATCCAATTAAAAAACCCAAACCAGATTACAATAAGACCAGGTTGAAATTGTTGATTTCATGTACAGGGAATTAGGGATAATGTTATTTTCTCTCAATGTTAAGACGTAACATATGACATACCCAATTATTTTGGTGGCATTAGGCAACTGGACAGAAAGAGTTGCTTATAAGGTGCGACAATGCCACAACGCTTTATTTTTCTTTCCTATTACAAGTAGGAAAGGTAATCATTTCTTAAAATATTGTAGTTTTCAAAATTGCCCAATATTAAATAATTCATGCAAATAAGAAATTATTATATCTAGTATCTTTCAAATCCAAGGAAATTTGAGCAATCTTTTCAACTTTGACCTTTATGATTCTTATATCGCATTATATATATATATATATATATATATATATATATATATATATATATATATATATATATATATATATATATCATTAATTATTTTTTTATTTAATTAATTTGCTCTTGTGAATTACAATTTAAGATTATATATAGGTGTAATTTAGTTGAAGGTGTACATATGATCTGATAATAAATTTGATTTTTCTAAAAAATGAAATATTTGAATGTTTCCGAAAATTGTCACTTTCAATTTAAGATACTATATTTTTAAGAGACATAATATTATTTTATTGTGTAATTAATTAATAAAATTAAGGTAAATCTGTATATTCATCTAAAAAAAAAAAAGGAAGTAAATATGTGTAAGGTTTTGGTCGAACGGTGCTAAACCCAAAAGTCCAGGATTTCTGTTGATAGACTCCATCATAACACTTTCCGTATTTTCCGACCCTAGCATTTTGGCTGAGGCGAAAGTTCCACCACCGAAATTGACCAGATGACACCGTTAAACGGTGACAGATTGTCCACATTCGTGCCACGTGGATATGAAATAAGATCAGTCACCGGAGGGCTTATCTTGGCCAGCTATGTTAATGCACAACTGGCCAACGTGTCCATGACTCTCTATATCCAAAGCTTGAACTAGAATGCCACATCAGCTTCTCAATTATTAGGAGTTGCAACGATGGAGGGGACAAACTAAACTCAAATTTCTAATTAATAATATTAAATTGAATTTGATGAGATTTACTGTTTAATTTCAATGAGCAACCTATTTTAATAAAGTATTATTATTCTTCAGAAAATATATTCGCATCCTCTAAAAAAAAGAAAAAAATTCGAATGATATTTGATAAAATTGAAAATTTTAATCACTTCTTTTAAAATTTTAAATTAAAAATTTTAAGACCTTTAAAACATATTTTATTATATAATTTAAAACACAAATATGTTAAAAATTTTCATTTAAAATATGAATGATATTATCAAACTCTACCTCAATCTTTTATTATCAAGCAAAACAAGAATTTAGACGATAAAAAAAATTCTAAATATCAACTAATCAATGATTAAACCAAATTATTAGGAATTGTAAGCTACGAATAAATTTATTTAGGAAACACTATTAAAGGAGAAACTTCATTAATCAGGATTAAGGTCAAAAACAACCAATAATTATTGTTTATGAAAAGGGTCCATACCATTCCTCTATCTGATCTTGATCCTACCCTAAAATTGACAGCCATACTCTGATTGAATGACCAGAGCACAAAACCACTCGCATCTCTCCTTATCTCTGAAAAATCCCTCCTTTTTCTTCATCTTCTTCAGATGTTCTGAGTTGCAGTATCATCTTCTTCCTGGTAACATTTAACATACATTCACCAGGAAAGGCACAAGATAAAAATATGGCAACATAAAAATGCCTGATTCCTGATGATTGATAGTAGAAATAGCGCTTACCAAATAGATAATGAATATTAGCGAGAAAATGGGGATAATCCTCCCATTTCTCTTCATAAGTAGAAATTCATTACAATATTAATTCTTAAAACCTTCAATAATTTTCACTATTTTTACTTAATAAAGAAGCCATATCCACAAATTTCAGTCATCAGGAAAAACAGTTTTCCACGTTCTCTTCATCAACACTTGAGTAATTTTCACATTCTCCGTACGTCTCTAGTAGCAGCACCAACCACTATAAAATAAGTGCTGCACAATCCACTCGTACCTCTTCAAACCACCTCTTATCTTCATAAAAGTTTCCATGCTGCAGCAGTAGGGAAACTAAGAACTAATCAACTTTTCAACATGAGTATTATAATCTTAATTATTAAAGTGCACACAAGTGCAAACAAAAGTTTAGAGAAATGACTCGATAACAAAACGCGCCATATTCATCTTTCTTATTAATTAGCACCTGTCCCACAAGCATCTTATGTCGCAGCATAAAAGTAGTATGTTATTATTGCACAGCACCTAAAAATTCTTCAGCGTGTTAAATTGTTTCAAGCAATCCTATATTTGCCTAATTTTATAAGAAAACAGCATTTATATTGAACTGAAGCGATTCAGATCCAATACTAAGATGCCGACAAGATGGGCATAACGCCATTCAAGCTCTTCTCAATTAAATCTTGGAACAGGTTTAAAGCTCAATTACCCAACCGGCCCAAATGAAAAATGAAAAAGACAACAATTTCCATATACTTGGAAAAGTAGTAAAGACAAAGCAAAATCCACTATTTGTAACTTAGACGTATCTTAAAGACTTGCCAAGCCAACCCAGAAATTTCACATCTTAACCAGCTTCAAACAAAAACAAACCTTATCTCTTCTTCCATCTGAAAGTTATGGTATTCAAAAGAACAGGATGCAAAACACATATTCATAGTTACTTTATACTATCATATGTCAACATAGAATATGTAATAACTAATGAAGAAACCACCAACTGGAAACCTTAAAACTCCATAAAGACTTTACACATTCGCAAGCTTCAACTACAAACTCTGGGTTTTTTTTTTTCCCTATTTTAAAACTAAAATTCACGAGTGCACATAGAAGAATTTTTTTGAAGCAATCAACAATTATGCAACATCAACAACATGATTGACAAGGTGTTCATAGCATATTTAGGCCAAAGATCACTTCAAGTAACAAATATTTTTTAAAAATAGTGATCAGAACACGCAAGTAACTAAAATCAAGTTAACTACCCCTAACCAAAATCATACAGTTTGTTCAGCTGGCAAATCAGCATTAAAATGTTGACCCGTGAATAGCAACGACACATTATGGTGGATTGCAACTACAGCAGGACAATGGAGGTTGACAAGTGAGTGAGAAGAAGTTTACCCATAAATGATAGATGGTGATCAACAGGATGCCGTATGGGCATCCCCATTCCTAAAATACATAACAATCCCACGAATCAAATGATTCTAATAATTCCAATTTTACTCGGATTTCTAAAATCCCAAAATAGAGCTCAATTGAATGCAACAAGCTACAAATTGCTTCTGTAGAAAATTCTATTCTGCATCATATCATATGCACAACTTGTGCCTATGATATGATGCAGAATAATCTTAATTGGGCTAACCTCAAATTTGTCAATCATTTGTGGGTTGTTTACAAAATTGCAGAGAACTTCCTAATTTAAAAGGGAAAAAAATTAAAGAGATCCAAATCAAAGGCAAGAAGGTGAAAGAGAAACACACGAAAGAAAAAGGGTAATAAAAACAAAATCAAGATATTTCTCCCATAAGTCGGCAAATCAAAGCTAGTACAGAACAAAAATGAATTAAATTGAAAATTAATAAACCACAAATCACTTACCAGGAATCTCCTTTCGAGGAGAAGGAGGGGCCAAGGCGTAGGAAAAAAGGGAACGGCCCAGCATGGAGATTGTAGAAACAATCCCAGCCACATAAAACACCATAACCAAACCAAGAACCCAAGGCATCAATATAAACCCAATAAAGAAAGTCACCGATCCACACAGCATCAAAGCCAACGAAATTCCTAGCATCAAAGAAGCGAATCCCGCCGGCGAGATCTGCTGCGGCGGCGCCGATGACCTCCTCCTCCTTTCAGATGTATCTGACGGTATCTCCGGGGATTCGTCAGAGAGCGGAATCGGTGACGGTGGCGAACGAAGGAGGTTTAGAACCAGAGTTGATAGCTCATAGAAAATCCTTGCTTGCTGATCCTGCTGCTGACTTCTCATCATTTCTAATTTCCTTTTTCCTTTCTCGGAAAATTGAAACTGAAATCCAAACAAATATAACTAAGCTGAGAAATCTTCTTCTTTTTTTTTTTTTTTTTTTTAATTTATTGCTAAAATCGAGGCAAGTGGATAACCACAAAAACTTTTTATCTATAACACTCCGATCGATTGGAGAAGAAGAACTTATCAAAATTTTTGGATTTAATCTTCTGCAAGAGTTCTGATAGGCGAAGTTTCGTTTGTTTGTCAGCAAAATTCTTTGACAGTTCTAGAGAGGGAAAAAGAAAGTGACGCCGTGGTTTTATCGTATCATTATAGTTTATAGATAAAAAAAAAAAATTATCGGCAAATTTTCTCTTCAGCGTTTGGATCGTGAGAAAAAACGCAAAGTAAGATTTATATATATATATTATCTCCGTTATAAATATATGGCTTTATCCGTAAGGAATCGTTACTTTATTATAGATAGGCCCACGTGTCGGTAAAGCGCGTGTGGAGAACGCTCTGTGGATTAGAGTCTACGTGGAAGAGTGGGGCCAGGGTGACGTGGGACCTTATCTTGAACTAATAATAATAACCTCATGGTATTCTTATGAATGAGTTAAAAGCGCGTGTAAGATTAGTTGTTGTGAATCTGTTAATTTTGAGAGACGATAGCGTTTATATTTGTACATATACGGCATGGAAATAAACTAATTTCTGGCAATATATAATCCTAAGATTTAGTTACGATTAGATTTTTTTTTTCTTATAACGTGTTTCGCACGTTATTTTTTATTAAGATTTATTAAAATTTTTTAGAAATATAAATATTAATTATAAAATTTTATTTTTTTATTAAAATTTTAATAATAAATGTTTTATTATTTAAGTATAAAATAATATAAAATTTTTTAAATAAATATTATAAAGTCGAAATTTTATTAGTCGACTTTTAAAATTATCATGGATAAATATTTATATAACTTTATTATTAAATTCATTTTAATTGTTAAATCAAAGTTAAGTTAAATTTTTATAAGAAAAATATAAAAATTTAATGAAAATATAATTATAAATAATAAATATTATCTAAATTATATAATCGTGTATGTTTAATATAATTAGAATAATGATATAAAATAATTATAGATTTTATATAAATAAATGAATGTATTTTAAAAAACTATACATAAATAAATGAATATATTTTAAAAAGCTATACACACATAATATTGAAAAAAAAAACTCAAGTATATCTAAATAAATTATTTTTTATAATTTTAAATAATATTTTTATATTCAACAATATGTTAGATAAAATAAAGTAAATGAATTAATAGATATATTTTATTATAATTTTCTAATTTATTTTGTTATTGTTATGTTGACTAATTATTAATTATAGGTTGATTTTCATATTAATATTTGGTACATTTATTGTTTTCTTATAATTTCAATATAGATTATATGTTTTTATTAATTTTGATAAATTTTAATTTCTTTTATACATTATAGTTTAATTTCTATTCCTCCAAAAAAATCAATAACAATCTTTCTAATGTACTTTTATAAATTTATATCAATATTAATTCATATTAATTATATGTAATTGATTTATCATGTGATAATCATATTACATCATGTGATATCATATTATATCATAAGTCAAAAAAATCTATTTAATTATTATATCATATGAATACTTGTAAATATTTTAAATTTGATATTACAAATAATAACAGTAATATATAATTACAAAATTAAAAATTTTATAATTTTGATTTCCTATTTAATTAATTTTTAAGAATGATTAATTAATCTTTTTCGTAATAAAAATTTTAAGTAAATTTAAATGTTTATAAAATTACAAATAAATTGATTTTTTTTATAATAATATACCATTATAAATATAAATTTTAATATTTAATAATAAAATAATAGAATTTTGCTCATTATTGTTAAATGAACTCTCAGTTAGTGAATATTATTTTTCTGCTACGTCTTTTTATATAATCAAAAGTAATTTTTATAATATACAAATTATTATTAATGGTTAAAATAACTAATTTTAAAATTTATAATGGGACAAAATAATAATTTACAAAATAAAAATCAAATAATAATTTATATAAATTGTTAATATTCGAATAATCAAAGTTAAAAGAATTTCTCTAACTTCTAAATATTTAAAAAAATAATTTTGCTCATTGTTGTTAAATGAACTCTCAACTTAATTAGTGCATATTCTTTTTTTATTACGTTTTCTTATAAAATCAAAAGTAATTTTTCTAATTTACAAATAATTATTAACAATTAAAACAACTAATTTTAAAATTTATGATGGCACAAAATAATAATTTATAAAATAAAAGTCAAATTAAACGTCTTCTTATAAAATTAAAAGTAATTTTTCTAATATGCAAATTATTACTAATAGTTAAAACAATTAATTTTAAAATTTATAATGGGACGAAATAATAATTTACAAAATAAAAATTAAATTAAAATTTCTCTAACTTGTTAATATTCGAATAATCAAAGTCAAAATAATTTATATAGCTTCTAAATATTTAAAAAAATTAAAAAAATATATAAATTATTCTAATTGAATTTTTTTATTTGAATAAAAAATAATTAACTATATATTGAATAATAATTATTTTATTCTTTCCTTATTCTAATTAAATTCATTTTTTATTTAAAATAAATTAGATAATTAAATTATTAAATTATAATAACTATATAATTATAAATTTGTAATATGATTAATTATATATTAAATAATAATTATTTTATTCTTTTTTTATTCTAATTGAATTCATTATTTTTCTTATTTAAAATAAATATAATTAGATATTAAATATAATTAATTATATATCAAATAATAATTATTTTATTCTTTCCTTATTTTAAATGAATTCACCTTTTGCTTATTTAAATTAATTATAATTAGATATTAAATATAATTAATTATATATTAAATAATAATTATTTTCTTATTTTTTTATTCTAATTGAATTTATCATTTATTATATAAATTAAATATAATTAGATAATTATATTACTTAATTAATAAATGACCATATTATCCATCATAAATGCACAATTAAAAAGAACTTAATAAGAAACTACTGTGTAAATATGTTTTTCCCTCTCATTATGTACATTTATATATAGCATAAATAACAACAACATGTGAGAAAGTAATTACCATTCTTAATATTATTTCATAAAATGAGTTTTTATATTATGTATTCAGATCCACCTTACATCATATATCTAGATTCAAAATACACCATTTCATTAAAATAAAAAAATACATTGCTTTTTTTTAATTAAAATATAAAATTTCAAAAATTTGTTGCTCCTGATCTTCTTCTTCTTCTTTTATTAATGTTAGGTCTTGCAAATATTCTATTACTCTTCTTTAGCCTATACCTCCTGCTCTTAGCTCTTCTTTATATATGTCTCATATTAGTTGAGTAGTCTAATGTGATATTATTAGAAACTGTATTGTAATAAATTCCCTTACTTTGAATTATACTCGATTGAAGTAAAAGAGCTAGTTGTTGATTAATAAAAAAAAATAAAATAGATAATGTAATATTGATTTATAATGATGAATATGGCAGTAAAATATAATGAATTTGCATATGATATATAATGAACTTAAATTTTATATCTAATGAACCTCGTAATTATATATAATGAATCTAAACTTTAAATTTAATGAATCTCATAATAATATGTGAAATATAAAATAATGAAAATTTTTAAATACGAGGAATTAATGAAATTAAATTATATAATCAGTAAAAGATAATGAATATGCATATAGTATATGATAAATCTAAACTTTATATTTAATAAATCTAATAATTTTATGTGATGAACTTAATTTTTAAATCAAATGAATATCATAATTATACGTGAAAACATTAAATAATGAAAATTTTAAATATGATGAATGAATAAAATTAAATTATAGAATAATTAAATCATGAATTTGACAGTAAAAAATAATAAATTTGCATGTGATATATGATGAACTTAAATTTTATATTTAATAAACCTGACTGTTATATATATGTTATGAATATAAACTTTAAATCTAATGAACATGATATTTTATGTGATAAACTTAATTTTTAAATCCAATGAATATCATAATTATATGAGAAAAACGTTAAATAATGAAAATTTTAAATATGAGGAATGAATTAAATTAAATTATAGAATAATTAAATTATAAATCTGATAGTAAAAAATAATGAATTTGCATGTGATATATGATGAATCTAAATTTTATATCTAATGAACCTGATAGTTATATGTGATGAGCCTAAACTTTAAATCTAATGAATATGATGATTTAACATTTAATATTAAATAATCAAAATACCAAGCAATCGAAATTTTAAAATATAAAAAAATTAAAATTTTCACACAAATAATATAAAAATTCACAAAAAACAAAGATTATGAAAGAAATATGAAGAAAAAGAAGAAGAAGAAGACAGAAACAATTTCACGAAAAAAAAACAAAATAAAAAACAAAGCAATTTCAAAAAAGAAGAGGAAGAAGAAAATCAAGCATCACACACATCCATCATATAAGTGTGATCTTTTAAAAAAAAAAAAAAAGATAAAATGGTGCGTTTTGATATGAGACTATAGTGTTATATGGTTTCGGATTCATGATAAAAATTACCTCATAAAATAATGTTTTTGATTAATTTTTATAATTTTATTTTGAATTTAAAGGTTAATGAAAAAAGTCATGCATAAGTTTTTTTTTTTTTTAATAAACACGTAAACATATAGAAACTGAGAAAAAACACGTAAAAAAAGTAATTATTATAAAGATGTATAAATATATGGTAAAGAAAAATATTATCTTGAATTTATTGACTTAAATTTAGTATTATAAAGATGAATAATATATTTTAATAACAACACATGAAATAATTATTTTAAATGAATTTTTTCCAGTGATATATGAAAACTTCAACAATAGTGATTATTTTTTGTAAAAATAAATTTCAAGCTAAAATGTCAAGCACATGCACTCACAAAGTCAAAACCTTTGATAAAAGCAATTTGTTATTTTCTGCTTCTAGAGATGGACCTGAAAAGAAGAAAAAAAAAATGAAAATTTCACATTCAATGCGTGTTTAAAAAGTGCGAAAGAGTTATGCTTTTTCATGCTATGAACTATCAACATTAGCATCAATGGCGTTAGAATTTTTTTTTTTTTAAAGAATTAAATTTTTAGATTATAATTTATATTAAAATAATATATATAATTAAGTTAATTTTTATATAGTTAAAAAAAATACTTAAAATAAATGAGATTAAATGTAATATATGATTAAATTTTTATAATTTTATATTTAAAAATTTTTGTATTTTGAAAATTTGAGAGACCAAAATTACCATAGACCCCTAGCAGGCTACCAAGCTTTTAAGCCGTAGCTTGTAAGATATTTGAAATGGCAAAAGATAATCAATATAGCATGAATTTGACATAAATTAAACCTTTTGGATTCTTGTCGCAACTTTTCACATTGTATTGTGCCTCTCATTGGAAAGGTCCACTGATTCACTGTATTTCTGTCTAGTCATTTTAATTATGTTAAAAATAGACTTTATTAATGTGACTAAATTTAAAAAATATTAAATTTTTAAAAATTTAATCTGATTAATCAGTAATTTCTTTTATACATTAAGAATCATATTCCGACCTATGAATAGGTGATCTAATTTTAAATTTCTCTAATTAACTCTTAATTAGCTCTAATGTTTTCAAGGGATGCACTTGCATTAAATTAGTATGAGATGATATAAATATAAACATACTTAAAATTAATTCATAATCACATAATATATAAAGATTATATTAAAAGTTTTTTTAATATGAACATTGATGATTTGGTTTATTAGGAAATGAATTTCATGTTAAATAATAATAAAATATATAAAAAATTTATAAGTGAGTGAATGTTGGATCTAACATAAATCAATTGATTTTGTGTAAATGAGTTTAATACTTATTTATTTATAATCATGTATGTACAAACCCATAAAATTTAATACGGTTCACTATAATTTTTTAATTTGTTAACAATTTATTTATTTTTAACTTATTTAACTCCAGTGGATTTTTTTTAAATAAAACTAAATATTCATTATACAAGTGTTTTTTAATGTATAATATTCAAATATCCACTGTATTATTAGAATATTTTATTATTATTTTATTTTATGGCTGATATAGATGAGAAATCATAAAAAATTATTATGAATTTAAATTTAATTTTTATGTAAATTTAAATTCATATTATATTAATAATTTCATTTTTTGAAATTTAATAAAAATAAATAATTTACCTCTTATATCTCTAATCTTTAATTATATATCAACCGAAAAATCATAATTAATTAATCATCAATGTGACTTACGAAAGTTACGTCAACTTAATTAATTACCTTGCTACAGGTTTGGTGCGATGCCGATACTACAAATATATCAATTTAATTAGGATATTTCGGTATGTCTCCATCATTGTATTTAGCACATGGATATAAAAAAATTAATCACTGACTAATGTTGAGGGTTATGAATGGAGCTATAATGAGATTGAGTGCCCCACATGTTTTTAATTTGTGAAGTATAATTAGGGAGAGATAAATACAATTTAATTGTATTAGGTTAACACGTTCGGGAGCTATCAATTTATCGTCCAAGTGTATTATTGCAATATGTAGATATCCGTCACTTCATTGATGGTTCGCTTCATTTATGGTTCGCTTTGTTAAGTCGATTTCTCAATTATAGAGCGATTGTGGTAAAAATTTTATGTTCAATAAATATAATGAACTAAGCATTTAATTTTAAGCTACAGCTTGTAATTAATAAGAAATTTCAAATGACAAAGGATTATCAATATAGCATGAATTTTTCACACAGAGTAATTATTATTATTACTGTATATCATGCCTCTGGGAAAGGTCCACTCCATTCTATTTTTGTTTAGATAGGCTGTTTAATACTCTTTTTATTTTAAATTAATAATCATTTTAAAAAAATACACATATATTAAAAAAAATCATTTAATTATTATAATATAAGTTAAAAAGATTAAAATATTTCATTATAATTTTGATGTAAAAAAATAAAAGCAATTAATATAAATATTTGATAGAGAGATAAAATTGAAAAAAAATAATAAATACTTTCTTAAAATTTTAAAATAATAAATATTTTGAAATAAAATAAAATTTATAAAAAAATAATTATTTTGAAACAGAGAGAATAATATTACTAAGTGCCTTTAATTAACTCCTAATTAGCTTCAATTTGTTAGGGGATGCCTTCAAATTACAGTATGATGAGATAAATATATAAATATAATATGTACTCATTTTAATTGTATTAAGTTAACACAGTTGAGAGCCATCAACATCTCTTCCAAGTGTATTAATAGCTTTCGAAAGATGACAGTAATGAGCTTAGTCTCTTAATTTTGGATAGATGACAGTAATATTTTAAAAAGTAAGAAAGGGCAAAGTTTTTTTTTTTTTGAAAAATTTAAGTCATTTTTCAATATATACAAAAATTTTGAGAATCAACTATTGTATATAAATATCCATGGCATTTACGGTTATGTTTATTAAGTCAAAAACTTAATTATCGAGCGGTTGGGATCTTAATATCAACAAGTAAATAATTATAATTATGTAATATAATTAGATAATACCAGGTGACATAAGTTGTGTATAGAAAATTAACGAGTAAATCAATGAAATTTGTATACATTATACAATTAGTAATAAATAAATTATATTGCTCTTAAATACATTATAAATTATATCAAAAAATCACATAATTACTCTTAAAAAGTGTTTGGTAGGCTGTTATAAGATATAATATAATATAATCAAATTAATTTTTAATATAACATTATATTATAAATTTATTTGATTACATTTCATTACAGTATAACAAACCACTCTTAATGTCATATGCAATTACGTCATTTATAATTATTTTATAATTAGATTTCAATTAGAGAATGTGAATAAATATGATATCATTGTACCGGTTTTTCTCCATCTCTTCCTCTTTGTTCCTTTTTCTTTTAAAAAAAGTTTTTGCCACTATCATTGAATTTTTTTATATCAACTTAGTAATGGAATTTTCAAAAGGTGTTGTAGGATATTTTAGTTAAATTGGCACATCTACAGCACCCAATATTACATGATGTCTTGGCACTTTATAAAAGATAAAGGAGTACAATTTATTATGAAATAAATTTAAAAAATCCTGCTAAACAAGCCATACAAAGACAAAGAAAAATACAAAGAAAATCGGAATTGAATTTGTTATCCACCAAATTTCTCTCTCCTTATTTTTCTTTCAATGAAGTGAGGGTTTTAATCTTTTTGCTAATTTTTTCTTTTTAGGAGAATTTGTTTTTGTTTTTATTAATTTTGTCTATCTGAGTAAAAATTTTTATTAATCTTTATTTAGAAATTTTGTTCTCTTCTTTATGAAAAGTTCGATATTTAATTGGAAATAAATCGATCTTGACATTTGATAATTGGGCATAATTTTTCAAATTTGACCTAATATATTATAATAATAATATAATTATCTAATTTTATTTAATTTATATAAAAAGGAATTAATTTAATTAAAATAAAGAAATGATACTATAACTATTATTTAATACATATTTAATTTAATTTGAATAAGAAAAATTATTATAATTTTAATATTTATTATTTAATTAGCATAATAAATTAGAAATTATGTGTTGAGTGTATTAATATATATTTTATATATATATATATGGTTGTTGTTGATTGAAAATAATAAGTTGATTTTGTTGAGACTTGCAAGGAAGGACAACTAAGGCAGGTGATGCATTGGGTGTTTGGTGAAGCTATTCCTCACGAAACATACCATAAAAGGATTTTAAAATCAAAATGTCAAGATGCTATGCATTACCGACCCAAGAGGTCACGCTATAACAATTTCTTTTTAATGATTTTTTTTTTTTTTTTTTTAAAAACAAAGATAGAAAAGGATAGGTGGAAAATCATTCCCTAATATAGAAATTGAATATAATTTCATGAAATTATTATTAAATTAAATTAACTTAATTTCAACGATAAAAAAATGATTATATCAAGTAGGACTAGACTAGAGGGAGGCTATGATATGAAATAATGCACATATTTTAATCTCCACTACAAAATAAATTTCACTGTAAATAATTATAAATTATATAAAAAAAAATTTAAGTATGATTGTTAATAGAACACAAATTAATGGATTGTATGTAAATAAATTTTAATATTTATCCATTTAAAAATCTATCCGTAAAAAAACTAATTAAATAATTTTTATTAATAAAATGGTTTTCTAACCTCTTTTAAAAAAACTAATCAAATAATTTTTGTCCATAAATTAGTATTTTCATCTCAGCTATCTCCTTTCAATTTCTTCTTATTGCAGCTCAATAAATTTTTAAATTTCCATTGCAACTTTAAATCTTTATTTTTTATATTAAAGATTTTCTTTTTATGTCAAAAATAAAATTGATGAAGATTTCATTGATTCTAGTTTACAAATCACTAAAATATAATATTATTTTTCAAAAGATTTCACCATCTAATGCATGCATAAAACTTAAAAAATTTAGGTATAAATAAATGAGATTTTTCATTTATGTAGTTTCAATAATCTGCAAAACGAAAAATTAGTGTAAATATTTTAGAATTTTTAACTAAATTAATATTTATTATTTGTAGTTAATTTTATATTTATTATAAAAAAAAGGAATCCTTAGTGTGAAAAAATAAAATTAAAAGTGTGAGGACTTCACATAAAGAAATAAAAAAAAAAATCATAAGCCTAAAGCTGATTTTTCCCCTGAAACAGTAAGTATGTGACAAATAAACTGTAAAAACTTTCAACAAGTGGATGTACATACGACTGTCGTCAGCAAACTGAATCCAACTAAAACAAATCAAAAAATTAAGATCGAATTTATAATACAAACCAAACCGAACAAAAAAATTCAATTAAGTTGGTCAGTTTAAACTCAATTACACTTCTTTTTTCTTTGTTCCTAAATTTATACACAAATTTCATGGTGAGCTACTTCTCTCTCTTTTTTGCATAAATAATATATGATATACATATATTTTAATAAATATAATTTTATTTTGTTTAAAAATTTGATATTTTATTTTTTCTTATGTCTTAATTAATAAAAAAAATTATCACCAAATTACCATCAATAAAATAACTTTATTTTGTTTGAAATTTTAATATTTTATTTATTTTTCATTAGAACTCAATTAATAAAAAATTTATTTCCGAGTTTCTCTCAATAAAAATAATTTTATTTTGTTTGAAAATTAATATTCTATTTATTTTTCTCATGATTCAATTAACAAAAAATTTATTCTCGAATTTCCTCAATGAACATAATTTATCATGTTTGAAAATAAACACGGCAAATTTTTGAAAATTGTCATAATTAAATTTTGTTAATTACTTACAAAATAATTTTATTTTGTTTGAAAATTTTATATTTTATTTATTTTTCCTATATAAATTTGTTATATCTATGATACCATTTCAGTAAAACACAAAATTGAATAAAAATATTGAAATTATTTTTGTATAATATTTAATATTGTATCATAATAATCAAACACATATCAATATAAAATTATAATTCCGTCCCATTTAGTAAAGAAGACAATATAGCATGGATTTGACATAAATTAACACTTTTGGATCTTATTACAACTTTTCACATTGTATTGTGCCTCTCGTTGGAAAGGTCCACCGATTCACTGTATATCTGTCTAGTCATTTTAATTATGTTAAAAATAGACTTTATTAATGTGACTAAATTTTAAAAATATTAAGTTTTTAAAAAGCTTCAATTTATATTGTTTGAAAATTAATGTTTTATTTATTTTTCTCATGACTCAATTAATAAAAAATTTATTTTTAAATTATCCTCAATAAACATAATTTGTCATGTTTGAAAATAAACATGAGAAATTTTTAAAAATTATCATAATTAAATTTTGGTAATTACTTATAAAATAAAATTTCTTTGTTTGAAATTTTAATATTTTATTTATTTTTCCTATATAGATTTGTTATAGAGGAAATTACCACAATTGTCTTCTTTTTTTTTTTTTTTTTTTTTGCAAAATATCTCCTTTTTAACTTTATACAAATATACAGCTTTTTTTTTTAGGTTTTCAAAAATATCCCTTTGATATATATATATATATATATATATATATATATATATATACACATTTGATGCCATATTTTTCTATAAAAATAATATTTTTTGTGTTTAGCATATATTTGATACATAAAAAATATATCAACAATATAAAAATATCTGATACCATATTTGAAATACCCCGAATTTTTAATTATTTTATAAAATTCTATTTTCGTACGGAAATATCTTATTTTATTGTTTTCCTTATTAAAATAAGATTGGAATTATATTTTATTAAATTATAAATATTCATATTATTTGAATACGTATTATTAATAGCAATTTTGATACAATATTACAATATTATATTATTATGATAATGTTAATGTAGATTTTTGGGGAATTGTATTTCGGATTATATTTTGATATTTGAGTATTAATAAGGATATCAATTATATTATAAGTTGATTATAGTATTTTATCGGATATTTAGATTTTCGTATAATCATTATAATTATCGTAAATAATGATATTGATATATATTCATGAGTATATGTTGTAAATTATTATTAATATGAAAATTATAAATTATTGTTAATTATTATTATTATTATTATTATTATTATTATTATTATTATTGGTATTATTATGATTATTATGATTATTATTATTAGTGTTATTATTTTGTATATATATATATATGTAGTATTATGTTTATATATATATGTATATAGTATTATATGTATATATTATATATGGTTTAGTATATATATATATAACATAATCTGGGGGTTAAGAAATTAGAAAAGAAGAAGAAGAGGCTGGGATTGGTCAGTTTGGCCAGAAGCCAAACGGTGCGTTTTGAGGAAGAACAAAAACGGGACAGAAGCAGAGGAGAGAGGAGAGAGAAAGGGAGAGGCCGAGAGAGAGAGAGAGAGAGTGGGCTGTGTTCCGGCGGGCGGTGGCAAGCACCGCCACCACCGCTGGGTAGAAGGAGGACCGGCGACCTTGAGGGAGGCGGCAGCTCGGTGATCGGCGGCGGCACGGCGGCGTACGCGAGGAGAGAAGTACTGCCGGCCACCGCAACTTCAACTTCATTTTCCGGCCGATTCCGGCAGCGGAATCCGGCGATCTTGGTGCTGTTTTACTCCTGGAGATGAGAGTTTCACTTTGGTACCTGCCTTGCCCCCTGAGGACCACCGGAGGAGGAGATCGAAAAATACCAAACCGTGGCTTTGGAGGCATTTTTCGGTGGCTGGAGGGCGAGTGCCGGCGAGTGGTGACTGTTTTTGGGCTCCTGGGGTTGAGGTGAATCTGCTAGTGTAGAGTTTCCCCAGATCCGCCACCACTGGCGGTGGCGCGTGGCCGGCCGGCGGCGGCGCGTGGTGCCGGCGCGTGGGGAGGTGCAGTATTTCTGTTTCGATATTCTGGCACGATCCTCGACGTCCGTATGTTCGAAATTTGTGAAGGTGAATCCCGAGACCCTTGTATTTCTGTTGGTATTTGAGTTAATCTTTGTTTAGTGGTTTTAGAGTATTTGTTAGGTTTTCGAGTCTGTTCTGGGGTTGAGTGTAATCCTTTTTGTGTTCATGTTCTCTGTTGCGAGGTGTCGGTGTCTGGCGTCTTCCTGATTCCAAGGCTACTCTTCTGAGGAAAGCCGGTCGGAAGCGTCGACAGTTAGGTGAGTGATACTCACTAATATATTATTCTATTTCCATTTCATATGCATTGTTGTGTGTATATATATACGTATATTATGCATTACTATTGCATCTATAAGCATGTGACATTTGACTGTGAGTGATGAATTGATATTCTGTATTATGTGCCATGTTATAATTGTGATTGATGGGTGGAGGTCGGGAGGATACAGTACCACTTAGGATTATGGGATGGTTATGGATTATGATGAGATTCAGAAGATGAGCTATTGACTGATGGATGTCGGCCGGGCCTGCTCATCGCCAGGGCTGCTGTCAGTCGGGTCAGGGCTGCGTGGTACAGACCAGTGACGGCCGGGCCCCTTGGATATAAGAGACAGATTATTTGGATTCAGAGAGCCAGAGTAGGGGAATCGGCTCCCCATATTGAGTACTGAATATTAGTGTGGTACTGTGGACCATACCCCATCCTTGCTTGATTGGATGATTTGTCTGTCTCTATGACACGGTGCATATCATGGGCATTAGATTCTTTCTGTGGGATACCAGTTTTATATATTAGCTGGTATCATTCACTGAGTCGAACGCTTATTCCTGTTCATTTTGTTGCTTTCAGGTCAGGAAATGAGCTGGGAAGGAATTGTAATTGAGTAGACTGCCAATTTTCCTTCGGCAGTGATTTGTATTATTGGGATATTAAGAATACATGTAATAGATGTACATTTGTAATTGTAACTCTAGCACTCCGCAATGTTACGTCTTATATTTGTGTTTTGTTTAATACTCAGATATGTATCTTAAGAGTTGGAATATATTGTTAAGCAGAACCTTTTGTAATTTACTATACTTTTGAGATATATGAAATAATTGGGTGCTGGGCCAATTTGATAATTGTGTTATGTCGTGAATTTTTTTTTTGGTTCTGCTTACCTTATTTGGGCCCATAGCCCTTTTCAGTTGGGCTTTTCAGTTGTGCATTTTGGGCTTTTTGTCTTGTGGTTTGGGTTAGGTTTACTACGGGCACTGGTAGCCACGTGCATGTCCCGTGTCCTAGTGCCGGTCACGTGCCCTCGAGTTCGGGGCGTGACAATATTTTTCTATAAAAACAATGTGTTTTTAGTATACATCTGATATATCAAAAATATATCAATGATATACAAATATCATATACAATTTTTTTATAGAAACAATATAAATTTGATATACAAAAAATAGATAGATGATATACTAAAATATATATTTGATATACCAAATTTCTACAAAACTTTTTCCATTGTCGTTGACTAGCGTTGATTGATATAAACGGTATCTGATGGATCGGATTTTTATATCAAATGACGCTCTCAGTTTTAGAAATTTGAAAATATTCTCAAAATACTCTAATTTTCTTTAATTTGCCCAAATTGACACCAAAAAAATTTATAATGCTAATTTTTCGGCAAATTTTGTTCTCCTTCTACTAGAGATAAATTTAGGCATTATTGATCTTGAAATGAAGCTTGAGTTTCAAAGAGTTGATTGCAACTAATGTCACTCCCATTGTTAGTTGGAATTGGTCGGAAAAAGGAATAGAAGTTTTGACTGAAACTTTGATAATTCAAACATCAACATATAGTCACCAAATGTCAAAAATAACATCATCAATGGATTTTTTGGGTCAAAAAACCTTAGAAAAAAGTATTTATTCTGTTTAATAATCATCAAAATAGGTTGCCAGAATTTTGCCGGAGTTTTAACGGAATTTTATCTTTTTTCTTTTAATATTAATGAAAAATAGAGTATTTTTAAAAATAAAAATTTAAAAAAATGCATTTATCAGATAGAGGTGCATATGTAAGAATATTTTTTTTAGGATAGTTGTATAGAAAGCCCTTTGCTATATCCATGGTACCATTTCAGTAAAACACAAAATTGAATACAAATATTGAGGTCATTTTTACATAATATTTAATGTTATGCCATGATAATTAAACACAGAACAATACAAAATTATAATTCGTTCAAGTTACACTAAATATAAAATAAACAAATGTTTATCTAATTCTATTTTATTTTATCATGTCTCACATTATAAGGATAATTTAAATTTCTTAAATATTGGTAAATGAGCGTAAACAATGGCAATTTAGATTCTTTAAATATTTGTAAACAAATTATCTACGTGTTAATTACTCATTGAAATGTGTTTCAATCACTTAAAAATTTTTTAGAGCCAATTTTACTTGTATCAAAATTAACTCGATTTTAATCGAGTTGAACTCAAATTTCATCAATTTAAATGAATAATAAAATTAAAGTTAAACTTTTTAATATTCAATTTTAAAAATTATCAAACTTAATTGACCTTTTATTTTTTTATATGTGGGGCAAAACGTATATTTAAAAAAAAAAATTTAGAATTTTTATGTTATATGTATCATGTACGTCATTTAAATTATATTTAAATATTTTACTTATAAAATTTTATAAATGCTCAATTTTTTTAAATTTGAAAAGTTTAATTTGCTCTAAATTTTTTGAAAAATCATTTTTTAACGAAGAAATATAGATAATTGTTGGTGTGTTATTTTGATTGCATATTGGCACAATATCAAATAGCTCAGGAATTAATTAACTATATTTAGCTAATTAGATACTGATGCAGCATAAGCAAAATGGCAAAACCAAATTTAGGGTTTCAAGTGTTTTTGAATTTTATTTTATATCAAGAACAGGCCAAAAACAAGAGTTTGAATAGTGGTTACAAATCCTAAACACAAAAACTGTAAAAAATGACAAAATTATAAAATTATCTCAAATGAAAATAGATAATAAAATATGTTATAAACGGCGCCTAAATCAGAGTTAAATAACAAAAATTACAATAAAAATAAAAAAATTTTATAAATAAAAAAATGTCATTTTAGAAACCCAAGCAATTGAATTTAGTCGAAAAATGATGTCACACATCGTCAAACCAATGACTTTAAATTGTTGACCCGTTTTCCTTTGAATTATATATTTGCAAGGTCAAAATCGCGATTAACCTAGGCTAATACTTCTTGTGCTTTGACTATTGCATGTTCATACGGCTCAAAAATATTTTTTAAATTGCCTTCACTGCAAATACAACATTAAAATTTATTTAAATATCAATTTTATTTAACATTTTAATTTTTATAAATTATATTACAATTAATTACAATATTATTAAATGTATAATTATGAATGATAATTAAATAGGTGAATTTAATGGTTAAATAGCTTTTCTAGATTACAATAAGGTATTTTTATGTTTATTTTTTTCAAGTGAACACAAAATTGCCCTCGTTCAAGCGATTTTGCACTTGTGTTAAATAGATGTATGGGTTCTTGGTTTGAATCTTCAAGCAAGCATCATTATTATTATTATTATTATTATTATTATTATTTTATTAGTTGAGCTGTCAAACCGGTTTTATATTGACCAGGGACTTGCTTAGCCAGGTACTCGGCTGATCCACATGGGTTGAAAGCGGTTTTAATTAAAGCATTTCAATATATTAGACTGAACCGATCACAAGTTTGATTTTCAATTACTCTGGATATGACAACCATAATATTAAAATATCATTTAAATAAAATTATAAAAACTATTTGATTAATTTTTCACAAAGAAGAGATGATTATATTAATTTAATTAAATTTTAGAGATAAAATAAAAATTTATTTTTTTATTTATAAATATATATTTATGTACTTTTTAATATATATATAACTCCAACTAAGATTTGTGAGATTTGAACTAATCTCATTGCCTGAAATGACTCCTGTATGGACGAAAATAAGCGAGCAAAACTAACCACAGGTGGTAGATGGGCGGTTTGGTGGAACTCTGCCTATCCAAACTCACAATACAAGATTTTAATCAATCTCAATTTCAAAGCTGCTAATCAAAAACAAATGATATTCAAATAACATTTATAAAAAACAATATATTTTTTTATTAGAAAAATAGAAAGGAATACAAGTCAATTAATATTCAAGTGTATGATGAGGTAAAGGTCCTAAAGGAATACTTCTTCTTCTTTTTTTTTTTTTAATATTATTATTTAATTCTTCAAAAAAGACATCATCTATAATTTTTAAGCTATTAGAGTATCCCAAAAGCTTTTTTACTCTTTCTCTTTCTCTAAAAATAGAGAATAAAACTAATTTTAACTCTTTAATAGAAAATCAAACTAATTTTAACTCTTTCAATGATTTCATAAACTAAACTCCTTTTTAAAATTTATAAGAAATCATTTTCTTTCTCCTTAAATTTAAAAAGTAAAAAAAGTAGCCTTTAATTATTTTTTTATTAGTTTTTTTTATTTACTTCTTTCTCATTATCTCTCTTCATTATTATTTTTTAAATAATTTTATTGATAAAAAATTATGTAAAGAGTGAGATAGAGAATGTTATTGGAGTATCACAAATTTTAAGATAAATTAAAATAAAGAATTGAATTATTTATATTATAATGAGAAATGACACTAAAAATATTGTCAGAAATGATCTTATTATTTTTATTGCATTTAGACAACTTCAAGTAGTTAATTGTAATGTCATTTAACGAGATGTTGGTTTGACATTATTTTTTCTTATTTGCTTTTAATTTTTAATTTATTTTTTTGTAATTACTTTTTAGTATTTGATTTTTGAAAGAGATATAGAAAACTATACTTTTTTCAAAAGCAAGTGAAAAATGCACAAATAATTAAAAAATACAATTTCAATTTTTTTAAAAATTAGGTGCTCCACAATAATACTAAACTGGCCACATAATAGAAAAAAACCAATGGCTTTTTTTTTTTTTAAATAAATTGGGTTTCTAATGGAGTTAGGTCTATTATCATAGACCTTACAATCCTCTTTGCAATTGTAATTCTTGCTTTCGCCCAATAATTAGAGAAGCGAGCCTTGAACTAGCCCTCAAGCTCTAGCCCAATTCGCCAAACAAAACCAGTTTACGATGGATACGCATTAGGCAGAAGACTGACAATTCCTATCATGTGGTGTCTAATCGTGTCACATTGAGACGTATATATTTATATTTATACTATCTATAAATATATAAATATACAGTAAATAGAGGATAAACAATTTTATTTATATACTCTTTATTATGCTGTATTTAATTTTAGAATAATATGATATTTTATTATTTATAAAATAATTTTATTTTTTAAGATTAAAATAAAATAAAAAAACTATTATAATATGAGGATAAACAACCCTTATATTATTGTTAGAATTCCTGTTATTGTTATTATTAATTCTAATAGGATTACAAACTTTATTTTTTAAGTCAATTATATTTTCAAATTTTAGTTGACTTTTATTTTAGTTGGATAAAACTATAGTTTAATATCCAAATTATGAATTGACTTTTATTTTTTTAATTATTTATTTATTTAATAAAAATAATTGATTTGATATTAATAATTTTTTTTTAATTTCTTACATACATTATTTGTTTATCTAATAAAAATTTCCTGGCCATGAATTTTACACTCTCACGTTCCAAATTATCAAACCGAACTTTCTTCAATGCAACAATTTTTCCTGTCGAAGTATCCCTAGCTTTGTACACATTACTATGTGTACATAGCCCAATATGGTGATAACTTTTTTTTTTAATTATTTGTTTATCCTATAAGACTAAGGCTATATTTGATTTATAAAATAATTAAGAAATAGAATAATTATTTCATATGAAATAGTTATTCTAAACTTTGATTTAAATTTTAGACAATAATACTAATTTTATGAAATAACAATTTCACAATTTTTATGAAATATATATTTCATAAAAAATTAAAAAATTTGTATTTTTTAAGTTATGGAATAGAATATTTTCATTTTTACCTTTAAAAAATATTGGCAAACTCAAATTCACTATTATTGTTTTATTTTTTTTTTAATTTTCAGATTTTAATTTTTTATTTTTTAAATTTTAAGTCAAATAAAAATTTTATTTATTATGCATTTAAATTATTTCTTAAATAAAATTTGATAAAATTATATTTAATTTATTATTGATAATGAAATTAATTTATAAGGATATAATGATTATTTATTTGAATAGTATAATTATTTTATACTATGAATCAAATTATGGAATTATAATAATTATTCTATTCCTACTCTATTTTATTGCTAAATAATAGTTATTCTATTTTTTGTGTATTCTATTCTACGAAACAAACATGACCTAATTGATTTGATATTAAGAATTATATATTTTTTTGTCTTACATATATTATTTGTTTATCTAATAAAAATAATTGATTATTTTATAGGGTATCAAAATTTGTGCTGTGATATAGAAAAATACAAAAGAAATATTAAATTTTGAGTTGAGAAAAACCTATATTATTAGTAGTTGGTTAGTTAAAAAAGTCAACGCTAATTTTTTAAATGTTTGAATAAATAGAAATACATTTTTAATATATATGCAATATTGAAAAAAGATCAATCAAGTATATCTAGCAGGATTATTTCTTACAATTTTAAATCATATTATAATATTCAAGAATATGTTAAAAAAAATGAAGGAAATGAATTCATAGGTGAGTTTTATTATAGTTTTTAATATGATTTATTTTGTTATTAGCATGTTGCCTAATTATTAACTTCAATAATGCTATTTTATTTTTTAATTGTACAAATTTTTCAGGTATTTTAGTTTATGTTAAACCAACTTTTTATATCAAGGAAAAAAATAATGAAAAAAAAAAGATAACAATCGTGGCAAGAAGGTAATAAAATTAAAATTTATTTTTTTCTTATTTGCTTACTCTGTTATAATTTCTTTTTAAAATATTTTTTTTATTTTCCAAATTGTATATTAAAAAAATTATCTTTGATTTTATGAAAAGATACAGTAGAAAATAAAGGTATAGTGATTGAAAATTCATTTAATAACAATGATCAAAATCTCATTATTGCATTATCAAATGTCAAAGTTTCTATTTATAATGCTATATTATTTTTCTAAAAAAATAAATTTGTTTATAATTCTATAAATGCTTAACTTAAATTTGCTATTTTTTTTTTACTATAGCCAATTTTCAACTATCAACATTGAGAATTAATATTATTCAAATTAATCCAAATATACCAGAAGTTGATGAGTTATGAAATTTATGAGTATATTATTTCAAAATTTTATCTTTAATAATTTTAAAAGCCTATTGTTTATTTATAAAAATATTAATATGATTATAATTTATGAAATTATCAGTTATGATAATATGATGTTAAAGGGTGACAAAAAGTATTCATAACAAAATATAAAAAGATTTAGACAAGCACCAAAAGTGAATTTAAAATAAGTAAAAAAAAAAAAAGCATTTCAAGCAAGTCACTAAATTATATATATAGATAAATACTTGAATTTGTTATATTTATATAGTAATATTTTTTTAGGGTCTTTAATGTTCTTTTAAAACAAAAATTAAAGATATTAAAAATAAATGTATAGCTTGATGTGAATCTTGTACAAAATACATAACTAAAGTTTATTCCATCGTATTGGAAGGGAAGCAAAGATACCACAACTGCAATAACGATGATACTAAATATATTAATAGGTATTTGTTTTCACATTAATTATATAGTAATTTATTAAAGTATTTCATATTAATTATATAATGATCTATTACATATATGTTTAGATATTGATTATTATTGTTGTTGTTTTATGTCATAGATATATATTAAAATTTTGAGAATTTAATGGAGACATAAATTTTCATATAACTCTATATAAAAATACTCGAATATTAATAGGATGTGTAGTTGAATAATATAAAAATCCATAGAGATGTGGTTTCATAACATTTTATATTATTTTAATATAAAGTTTAATTAATTATATATTTATTATATCACTTCTAATTTTAAAATTTTATTATATTTTATTTTTCGTTTATTATAGGAAGAAAGAGACCATAACAAATTATACAATAAATTGATTGGCATGAGGGGAAAAAAATATTATTTCATTATGAGATTGACTAAAAAAAAAAAAGAAAAAGAAAAAGAAGAAGAAGAAGATCTAAGGCTTTTATTACGGAAGAGATTCAAAATGTATTAATGATAAAAACAAAAGTAATAAATATTGAAGAGAAAGAATAATATGAAAAAGTCTCACGAGTAAGGAAAAATATCAAAATAAAAAAAAATTAAAAGAATTATAATTTTATCAATAACATTCCTCTTATAGGGAAAGTTATTTAGTTTTTCTATTACCAATAACAGTAGGCCAATTTATTTATTTAGTACAATTACAACTTTTAAATAAAAATAATAATTTATTAGTTTTTTATGACAATAAACTACATTAAAATTCTTTATATATTTTTTGTTTCAAAATACCATTGTTGGTAATATTTTCTAACATTGGCAAGAAATATATACACACACTAAATTTACCAATTTCACCCATAATCTAAGTTAACGATTGTTAAATAATGATATTTTTTGTACCTCACCAGCAAAGAGCATATTTTTATTAAAAAGAAATATTTATTAGTAGGCACAATTGTTTTGGCATAGTTGTTGTCATAATGAAAATTGCAATGTTTAGAGGTTATTCAGTGGTAAGCTTAATATCAAAGTTATACATATGCTCCTATTGTGGCGTCTTATTATCATCAATTATTCACAATCACTTTCATGGATTATTTATAAAAAATAAATTATTTAATTAGTTTTCCATTAGTACCATCATCCATATTATTTTATTCGACAACTAAGACAAATATTAATGTAAAATTTTTATTTTTTAGATTTTAATATGAAAATCCATATACGAATTGAATTGTAATATCAAAATAAAAAAAAATATTCATTAAAAGAATAAAAAGTCTATTGCCTAATAAAAGAATAAAAAGTCTATTATCTAAGTCAATTATAATTCCTTATCCTACTAAAAACTTTAGTCAATTACAATTTCTTATTTATTAACATATTCTTCTATTATTTATTTTATAGAGTCATTAATTGTGTACTTGAAATTAACTTAATTTTAATCGAGTTGAATTCGAGTTTCATCTATTTAAACAAATTGTCAGATTAAAATTAAATTTCTTAATATTTAGCTTATGAAATTCTCAAATTTAATTGAGTTTTTATTTTTTTACTTGTGTGTCAAAATGTGTATTTATTAAACGAAAATTTTAGAATTTTTATGTTCTGTATACTACATACGTTACTTCAATTATATTTAAATAATTTATTTGTAAAATTTCATAAATACTCAAATTTAAAAAGTTTAATTTGCATTAAATTATTTGAAAAATCAATTTTCAACAAAAAAAAAATACAGATAAATGTTGGTATATTATTTTAGTTGCTTATTAATGCAATATCAAATAGCTCATAAATTGATTGACTATAATTAATTAATTAGATGCAATATTAAAATTTATTTAAATATTAATTTTATTCAACACTTTAATTTTTGTAAATTATATTACGACGAGTCTTAAGAAAAATTAACGTGCAAAACACATTTGATAAAAGCTAGTAATAAAAAAATTATTAATTCAAATATGACTTATTTAACTAATCGCATAGAAAATATCAAATCCAAATACGGACATATTTATTAATTGTCTATATGATCCATTTAATAAATTAAATTTTATAAAAAAATTAATTATTTAAATTCTAAAAAAATAAATTTTGTAAATATAAAATGAATGAAATTTGAGTCATTATTCTAAAACATAATTGATGTATATTACCTTTTAATCTGTTTAAATAAATATATATAACCGTATCAATTGAAAGTTTAATGAGCCAATATATTTAAATCTAACTATGACTCGAATCTATTTATCCCAATCGTATCCAATCGTGTCAAAAATTACCAATTGGAATTAAGCTGGAGAAATTTGAAGCAAGTGCAATGAATTGTGATTGGCATAAAAAACAAAGTCGTCTATCACTTTCACCGCCTTCAAAGCAATTGGTTTCAACTATCCAAATAGGCCACACATTCAATGGAAACTTAATTAACTTGAAAAAAAGAAAAAGTAATCCACGTTCTGGATAAAAAATGGGGTTTATCTACTTGGAAATTAGAGAGAGGTCCAATTGGAATGAGACTATGTGCATTAGCAACAATTAGGAAAAGAAGATTTAAGGGAATTTAAACATACTTTGGCCTGTGACTAGCAATACTTTGCCAATTTCCCTTGCTCTTCTTTTAATTCAACCCAAGCGGTTCGTCTACTTTGGTTTTTATCTCTTTTATATATATATATATATATATAGTTTATGGGGGTTTAAGCTCTCTCTTAAAAACCAAGAACTACTCTTTCAAGTTTCTTGTTTTTGTTCAAATATCACATCTATCATTTTGCTTCATCGCCATTGCCACTTTTCTTTTCGGAGACTGACAAGGCAAGTTAAGCTGTAGTTTAAACCAGCAAATCTGGCTGCATAGAAGAAATCCTGGTACGTTTTTATCTCCAAACTAAGATTACTTGCTTCTTCTTATTATTTTTTTTTACTAGTATATAAACTATGCTCCTATAAAGCATTATTGCAACTATTTTTCAACCCTATAGACAATACCTATGCACGCTAAAGGCTACAACTTTGATATATACATACTCAACAACTCTGCATCTTTTTCAACCCTACAGACAATATCTATGCATGTTGAAGGCTACACTTTTGATATATACATATTCAACAACTGCGCATATTTTTCAAATATATATATTAAAAAAAGAAAAGAAAAAAGAAAAGCAACTTTACTCCCCTATACCCCCTTTCAGTTTACACTCTGTCTATTAACCGGAGTTATGGAACCTCGCCCAATCATGGCAGGGTTTTAAGATGCACTGTTTAACATTGTTTCTTATGATAAACAGGCGTCACTATAATACTAAAGCCATTTCACCAAGGACTCATCACCAAAAGGACAAAAAATAGAAGGAAAAAAATGAGCCATTCATATTATTTCTTTAAAAGAAACTTTCTATTTCAAGCCATATATCCTCAATAAATTCTGACAGTAAAACAAGAAACTAAAATCATACATAGTGTAGATTTTTATAATTGCACTGAAATTGCAATTTCAAAATTCTATCATCAATTCATCATGATCATGATAAACTGAAATTGCTTTTTTCTTCAAATAAAGATGGAAAAAACCAGGCAAATATACCCCCTTCTAACTTATGTCTTGTCCATTTAGTTCCTGTATTTTTATTATTGAAGATTTTTCTTATAAAAACTGATAAAGAAATTTGTAAACAACAGTCTATAAACATTAAAAATTATTATTGTAATTTTTCACCAATGAAATTATACATGTTAAAAAAAAGAACAAACTTATTTTTGTACCTCTATCTATTAAGCAAAGGAATATTGGTTTTTCCAATAAAAATCATATGCACAAATTTTGTGGCTTCTCATTGATCAATATAGGCAGGAATGATATAAACCATATAGAAAATCAACAAGAACCAAACCTTGGCATGATCCCAAATGAGTTCAAGCTTCAATTTATTAACTAATACTTTATCGCACAGGTTTATAATATTTATTGAATAAATAGCACAATTATTGAACTCTGGACAAATTTCATGGCAAAAGGAAAGAAGGCTACCTGTTCGAGGGTTTCAACAATACTTATACACATTTACATCACAGTTAGCCTGGCAAACAATGCTGTCTTCTTGCTAGTTACTTGAGTAAATGAAGAGTTGCCTGTTGTGGAGAATGAACTAAATTGAGATTTGGGTGGGTGTTAAGCTCTTTCATCAAGTCAACATCATTCCTCATTGCTTTAATCTGTAAGTAAAACAATTCAGTTTCCAATGAAATTCATTTTGTCTGATACTTTTCTGAATTTAATTTTCTAATGAAGCTTATTCTTTGATTTCACACTCTTACCTCCTTCTCTAGACGGTCATTTTCTTGTTTCAGCATAATTTCCTGTCAAGGGCATTCTTAATCAGTTAAATCCAAACATTAAATTGGCCTTAAATATTATAAACAATAATAATCTTTTGGGGAGCTTAAATTGTTTCTTTGCTTGATTTCTCTACTACTCATTAATTTATAGAATCTTAGTGCTACTAAATTGTTCGTATCAAAAAGTTGACTATAATGTGGCCTTTTAGCATTTACTTGATATATGTTATATGATATACAGACATATACCAATAAACTACCACCATTTATGTACTTTTTGGTTAAACTTTCTCCACTTTCATATAGCCTTCTCAAACTCCTTGCAAAGGCTCTGTAGAGAATATGCCCTGTTTGAGGAGTTTAGGGTGGAAAGTCGGTAGCATTTTGTATCACAACTTCAGCAAGAAGCATACTTCTTAAATTGGCATGTTTGACAGCAAGTGTAAATTGGTTGCAAAATGACAATCATGAAACTTTCAGCAATCAACTACTGGAATAAATTTTCTTGCAACTAAATTACTAGGGGATCAAATTTTATGATTAAGTTTCAGGTGAATGAAACTGGTTCAAGAACCCAGCTCTTAGCAGGCTAACTACACAAGTCATTAGATTAAAATGCCCAGTTTAGGAAGTGAAACAAGGTGTTCTATTTAAAAAAAAAAAAAAAATCATCTAGTGAGACTTATTTTTGAAATTTTGAGTAGTTTTTAAATCAATTTCATACCTTTTTGTGGAGGGACTGTATAGACTGCAACATCAGTTCTGTCTGCAAGAACATTTATGCAATGAGAATAGAAATAAACTATAGAAGATGGCACATCACTCACTAGATGCAACCAGAAAAATATAGGCTTTTTTGCCGCTCAATAGGAATAGCATGGAAGTTGCAAAGTTTTATGAAAGACAAATCTTGCAAAATGTAAAGATGAAGATCATCCTGAAAGAAGAAATTGCCATCCTCATTAAACACGTGGTTCCTGCAGGATAGGTGTTTGTCAAAGCCAAGAAACCCAAGAAACCAGTCATCTAATTCACCTGTTTATTTTAGCTAATTAGATAATAGCACAGGCTTAGGAAATCTTATAATTTATCTGCCCAGGTCCAGATATTAAAGTTTATTGGCTTATAATATTGCAATAATTGTAGGCTCATATTTCTCATGGAGTTGCTAATTGATAAAGCCTTTCATTATGCCAAAGTTATGCGATGAATAAAGTACAAATAAGAAAGCTATATTTATGTGATCCAGGAAGTACCTTTGATGCAAGACAGGACCATTTCTCTACTTAATAACCATAGGTACTGTGTGTGCCCATTTACAAACTAGATGCTGTCCCCATTTACAAACTAGATGCTGCAGCTAGTACTGCTGTCCATTAAATCATTTTAAGCATCTATATGTCTATCAAACAAGGGATTGAAAAAGTAAGGATGCAAGAATAGACATTTAGGTGTATCTCATCTAGTTTTTTGCTATCACCATGTGAAGTTGATGGTGCTTCTTCATTGAAGCCATCTATAGTGAAGGTTGTGATGCCCATTGATATGACTACAAAACATGGTGTTAAGGCTTTGCCGAGTCAAGTCAGAACAAAATCAAGATCGTTCAAAGTCCAGGTATATAATTTTCTAGGCGTGAACAAGAATATTCAGTAGATGGACCCTTCAAGGCTAAATGCTATAATAATTAACAAAAGGTCATGCCCAATCAGCACAGTGAGAGATGTTGAGTGGAACTGATAAAACTATCAAGGCAAATATCAAATAACATTATGGTAACAGGTAGCAGCATTAATATATTGTCCATGGAGACATGACTTGTGTATAACACAAACTTGAGTAACTCATGTTAGTTGTTGGTTTATAAAATTGCTAACACTAACCTTTTTAGCTCTAGTTTGTGTCAATGCAGCATCAAGTTGATTCTCCAAATCCATAAGTGCAGTCACACTAAGCTGTTCAGCATCTGGATCTTTAACGTACCTGTGTCAACCTAAGTTAGTGAATCAACCGATTGTTTTATGCTTTTACCTTTTGGGGCAAAGTGATAAGAGTAGCTAGAATACTTGCCTTTCAACTAACTGCAGTAGCTCTGCGTACGACTTCAAGCTTGCATACTCCAAGTGATAGATCTGTGTGAAGAATATTCAGCAAGTAGTTGGCCAATAAATAGTATCACAAGGGAAGACATCAAACTTGCACAATAAATTAACCATTGAAGGACTATTGTGTCATTTTCTTTTTCCTTTCACCCTCAAAAAAAAAAAAAAAAAAGTAGTTGTCAAAGGCACTTGGTACACCAAGCTAGCTGTGCTCTCAAACAATTTCATTTTCACAAGGAAAGAGTCACTTTTTACCTTAGCATCGTTAGTACCTTTGACATCCCCTTCAAGACGCTTCCGATATTCATGGAGAATCTTAGTCAGACTGAGCCATAAAAATACAAAAGCGATGAGTTAGATATAGTTATAAAGCTTCATTGTGCTACAAAAAATATATCTCTGACCATTTGGTACACAGAAAGCAGACAAAAAATGAGGGACTAACTTCAGCTCCAATTATCACAAGATATGACATAATACCAAGGGAAGTTTGCCAATTGAACTGTTCTTCAACTAATGATAAGTCTAACAAAGGTCCTATCTAGCATTTGCTTTTGAAACTGCTTCTAAGAAAAACATTCTTAATTAGTGCAGGTCGTATGATATGAATGCTATAGACACACCTGGGTGGTTTCCAAGGTCTGGGTCAATAGACTTATATAAGAAAAAAGTAAAGACCGTTAAATAGCTATAGGAGTGTTTTGAGCCTATTGACTATATGTGGTATGTAACAGAATAGCCTCCCCCAAAATGGCCACTTACACACCTATCATAAGGATAGTCCCAATGTGGAAGTTAAATATATATTTGTATACTTAGTATATTGAAATAATTCCTTCATAACATTAAAGAACATGATTTACATAACAAAATGGGGTACAGTTTCAGAATCAGAAATCTTGTAACAGACCTAGGTTGAATCAAAGTGAATCAGCTACTGCTAATATGAATTCTTTTACGAAATTGGCAAGATGACTTGGATCGCCATTAAATTTAGAATTTAATCAAATATCATTGTAACCTTCTTGTGAATAGTACTTTATAATGAAGAAATATAATCAAAGAAACAAATTATTGCAAAACCAATTAACCAAATCTTAGTTTAAGCATGATTCTTGGATAACCATAGAGGAATTCTTAACATCAAATCGCTCCCCTAAAATTCCAATACATATCAAACGATATGTATCATAATGGTAGATATTTAAAATCTTAACAAGGAAGGGTATTTTGGGTATGGCTTTATCTTCCTTGTTTTTGGTTCAAAGAAACACATACATAACTACATATATTTCACATATATCCTTAGCATAAGAACGTTAGTTTTATTATATTTCAGTTTCACACCTTAATGAATACTCCTTGTATGTCCCAAAGCTATAAAGTATGTATATTAATGTTTCATGACTATGTTGTTTGCATAACTATAGATATCGATTTTTGTCTTTGCAAACAAAAACAAGGATGGAAACAGGTACATATTTGCAATTTTCCCATTATGTTACAAGGAGGTTTTCCTTTGAATTGAACAAATAGCTCATAGATAACTCATAGACTACAATAAAGCAATCTTAACATAGAAACTTTCATTAAAGACGTGTAATTTATTATTGTTTTTTTTATAAGGCTTCATCTATGTTTATACATAATTTAGTTTAATGCCTTTGTCAAATATTACATGGGAATTCTAAGCTCCAACTATGACAATAGTCTTGTATTGGAACTGCCAACTAAAAAGAGATTATTTTAAATAGAGTTCCTACTATTAGTTGCTAATTTTGATTCATTCTAAGGAATTCATATTTCATATCTAATTCATGTTTCTCTTGTACTTAATGTGTTTACTATTTATTACTTGTGAGGTTCTAAATTTGTTGAATATGAGAATAAAAGATTGAACAATAGTTAAGGTGACTTTGATGTTGGGGCTAGATAAGTCCTTTGATTACTTATTTCAAATTGTAAGGAAAATGGGTTAGATAGTACCCTAGTGCATTGGTGTTTACCTTGCAGTACAAGAGATTATGATTTTTAAATCCTAGTACCCGTTGATCGGAGATTGATCATATTTGATTGTACTTTTTTTTGGAATTAATTTGGGCTTTGTAAGATGAACAAACAACATTAAAAGGCTAAGCTTTTGCTTGGTAAGGACTCTTCAATGCTTAAGTTAGAAGTTGTGGAGATTGGAATCCTTTGAGGAAGAAGATTGAGTTTTTTCTTGGCTCTAAAGAGAGTTTTTAGTAATAGAAATGAAATGAAAAGTTGTAAAGTTTAGTTACTTTTGAATGTGATCAATCTTTTCCTTTATATCGATTGGTTTCATCGTTGGATTAAGGTAGATGTTCATATGGTAATACCTTAAAACAAGGATCGAGCAACCTGACTTGATGGAATAGGCAGTCTTTGCAATGTCAGATTTTTTGGCATTATGCGTACATTTAGCCGCTCTTATAGGGATACAGCCCCTAGGCACCGCCATGGTTGTGCTTAATCCTAACGTGCCTCGTCCTAAGTATCTATTGGTGACAATTCTTAAATTCAATGATTTTTAGATAAGTTGAATCAATAAGTTTAAATGAAAGGTAAACTCTTAGCTTGATATAGGTGTGGATGAACTAGTTGGTGTTTAAGTCTTCCATGGACAAGCTTCGACAACGAGACGAAGACAAGTCCTGAGAGCGAGCAAATGCCTTGCCAGACGACTCTCTCGAGAGTCGGTCTGCTAACTGGATGCATATTCCAAGCCCCATAAGCGAGTGATTTCTTAGATAAGCTTACCTTATCTTGGGCTCAATAAGATTAAATATTTTCATATCTTATTAGAGGATCTTTGTTTCACTAAGGCGAAACCAAATTAGGCCTTAATAGGAACACTTTTTTTTTGGCATTAATTTACTTTGAATCGACTACCTCATCAATTTTCTTCATTTTATTTTAGACTCGGTTTCGAGATACTCTCCTTTATCCTAATAGCTTTGAGTTTTCGATTCCGAATGGCTCTATCTTCGATGCTATAGTATGCAAAATCACAAATTCCAAATAGCTTTGATAACTTTAAGATTATCCTTCTTTAAATATCCTTAAATAATATGCCTTGATATATATATATATATATATATATATATATATATATATATATATATATATATATATATATATGTCTCAGATAATAATAGTGTGGCTCGCTGATAGAGGTCTTATACGATAACAATATGCCTCCCTGATAGAGGCCTTATATGATAATGTGCTTCGCTAATATAGGTTTTATATGATGATGTGCTTCACCAATAGAGGACTTGATAAAACATGCCTTATGTAGAGGGCTCATATAATAATGTTGCGCCTTGTTGAGAGAAGACTTATATAATACAATGTGCTTCGTTGATAGAAGACTCCAAATGCTTCATATAGAAAACTTAGATAATAATAATGCACCTTGTTGATAGAGGACGTAAATAATGATAGTGTGCCTTATTGATAGAGGTCTTAAGATATCACGCCTCACCAATAGATGACTTGAATAATAATAATGTGCCTTGTTGATAGAGGGCTTAGATAATATTATGCCTCATTGGTAGAAGACTTTAGAAATCCATTTAGTATACATGTCTTTAGATAATATGCATCATTAATAGAGGACTTTAAAAATCCACTTGGCATAAAGATCTTTAATAAATGGCTTTAAAAATCTACCTCACACAGAAGTTTTTAGATAATATGCCTCGTCATTAGAGAACTTTAAAAAACTAGCACGCATATAGATCTTCTTATATGACTCACTAGTGTAGGACCTTTGATGATAATAATATGTCTCGCACCTAGAGTTCACTGTGTCTTTGGTGTCTAACATATTTTTGCCTAGTTGAACTAGGTCTTTCTCCCTCATGTAAAGAATTGTCTTGCAGTTTGCCTAGAATTTACAAAGTCTTCACCCTCGTGAAACGAGTTGCCTCGCGGTTTTTAGGGAAGAGTTCAATATGTCTTTCTCCTCTGCAGGAAGTTGGCTCGCAATCTTTGGCCTAGTGTTCACTAGGTCTTTCTCCCTCGTGTAGAAGTTGCCTCGCAGTCTTTTACCCAGGGTTCATTAGGTTTTTCTCAACATTACTTTTTTCTTTAGCAGTCGTTGTTCACTCCTAGACTTTCACCTAGTCGAACTAAGTCTTTGGTGCCTTACAACTTTTCGCATAGTTGAATTAGGTTTTTGGTGCCGCATGGTTTTTTGCCTAGCTTTCTGCTAGGTCTTTTAGTATTTCGATAGTTCTACACGATTTCTAAGTGGAGCAGAGAAGGCTTTTTTCATTTTGTTTTTTATTAATGGCACATTTTGAGGTATTGGATATTCCAATTACAAGGAATTTCAACATCATTCATAGTCCCAAGCATGTAGGTAGTAGGACCAATAACTTCTACTACTGTGAATGGTCCTTCCCATTTTAGGCAAACTTCACTACTCCTTGCCTTCCTATTACTTTAAGGTACCTCATGATCAAGTCCTCTTCAGGAAATACTCGATTCTTCACCTTCTTGTTAAAGTGGCTTCCTGCTTTATGCTTGTAAATGGCAATTCAAAAGTTTGCTTTTTCTCTTATTTTTTTAGGAGATGGAGTCAATGTCTTCGCCTTATTATTGCTAAATGGCATCTCCTTTGCCCTCTCAATAAGTCAATAGACCACTCTAGCTTACCCATCATTGATAACATGTTTGCCTTCATCTTTGCTCGATTAGGCTTTTGCCTTTTCATTTTTGACAAATTTTCTCAAATACCCTTAATTGATGAGCATTTCAATCTTGTCTATTAGCTGTCTACAATCACTAGTGTTGTGCCCCATAGGTATTGTGGAGAAGTCAAAATTTTTCCTTATTCCTTTTATCGAGATGACCAAATAAGAGCATAGGTTATTACCAAGTATTCTAGTCTTTAAAGGCCGCAAAGGCTTTTGTTAGACTCACAGTGTGAGGTGTGTATTTTCTCAGATCAAAGTACTTACTCGAGGGCCTTTCCTCATTTCTTTATTTCTTTCTTTCTATGTCATCTTCTCTCTTCCTCTTCAACATTGGTCTTCATTTTGATGTGTATGCATTTAACTGCTATTGTAGGGAAGCAGCCCCCTGTGAGGCCTCGGCAGAGTACTAGTCTGATCCGCTGGATGGAATCAGGATGCTCATTTGGGTTTAAACTCATGATGGAACCCTCGAATTCAAATTTGGTGATTTTGAAAATGCTTTTAGGAGTCGTTACCTTAATTTTATTTAGTTGGGAAAACATTAAGGAAAAAACCCAAATTGACTTCAATTTATTAATTTTAAAATTAATTTACCCAAGAATAAAAATCACTAGCCTTAAACCAGGTTGAGCTCGGGGACTAGATTTTTAGTTTTAAATAATCAAAATTTGACTATTAAATTTAATTTGACTTTGATTAATTGATTTCATGAATGACAAGTATTATAAGATGATAATTATAAATATGATACATGAATATGACATGAGTGCAAAGAGAAAATTAAAATAAAATATAAGCAGATTAAAAAGGGAAAAAGAAATTGATAGAGATTTAGATTTGAGGTTTAGACTTAGATTCCAAACGTGTCTACGTATCCCATTGAATGGGGATCAAAATCCACGTAGTTCATTGCACGATTAAGTGAAGGGGTTTAAGAGTTGATCAGCTTGATTTTGGTTTGGGTGTTTTGAGAGTGAGAAAAAAGGCTGATACCTTTGCTTTTGATGGGCAGAGGGTTTTATCAGACCGAAATTTCGTTTTTTCGAAACCGGGTGATTGGATAGATTGAAAGATTAATTAATTAATTAAAATGATTAATTAACTAATTAATACGATGAAAATGGTGGATGGATTGATGGATTAATTAATTAAAATAATTAATTAATTAATTTGGATGAAGGGTGGATTAAGAAAAAGGTTAAGAAAAAGGGTTAATTTGATTTTTGAAAAAAAAATGATTTTTGAAAAAAGAAGAGTGATTAATTAATTATTAAAAAAATTAATTAATTAATTGAGTGATTAATTAAAAAAAAATTAGTTAATTAAAAAGATTAATTAACTTAGTTAGGGTGAGATAATTAATTAATTAAAAATATTAATTAATTAATAAGAGAGTGATTGGAGAAATAAGAAGAAGAAAAGTTAATACATAACCATCTATATCAAATTTGAAGGTGTGTTGGAATGAGAAGTGGAGGGAGGTATTTATAGGAAAAGTGAATGAGGGTAGTTTGGAAAGTGGAAAAGTGAAAAAGACTAAAAGGATAGGATTAGAAAAATGCTGAAAAATCATATTAGGAGCATTTTAGGAACTGCAAAAAAAGTAGTGGGGACCATGCCACCGGAGGGGCCGGCGGCACCACTTGGTCTCTAGGCGGCATCGTCGAGGTTCTGGGCTGCGCCCTGCTGGCAGCTAAGGTGGCGCCCTTTTTTTTTTTTAAGAAATTGGTTGGTATGAAGTTTAGGAATTTGGATGTCCGGTAGCAATATAATCGAAGGCTAAAAAAATTTTCTTTTGGAAGCACTGCCCTTAAACCCCAACTCACTAACCAGTTAGCATGACCACTGTAGTGGCTCATCGTAGCGCATTAAACTCAGCAAATGCTAAGGCTGCATTTAGATAATGAGGGTGCAAAATTGAGAGTTCACACCGCCTGAACACCACCATGGGTGTGCTTAATCTTGATGCGCTTTGTCTTATGTATCAATAGGTGACAACACTTACAGCAGATAATGACTTTTTTAAATTAGAGATAGAATCTTAGTTTGATGTAAGAATGAACAAACTAGTTACTGTTTAAGCCTTCTATGGACGAAGGCATTGCATTCGTCGTAGCAAAAGGGCTTTGGACATGAAAGAGCATTCCTCCACACCCTATTCCCTAGCATCTCCCTTTTTTATGACCATAACAAAGACAAGTTGCGGGTGAGCTAATGTCTTACTAGTCTAATTTGAGGCTCGAGAGAGTTGACTTGATAACTGGATGCATATTCCAAGTCCATAAACAAGTAGTTTCTTAGATAGGCTTATTCTATTTAATAAGTTTCTTGGATCCAATAAAATCAAATATTTTCATCCTTCATCAACCCTCTTCCTCTAGAAAATTTCCAATGTATAAAAAATACAAGGTCTCATCAAAGATAAGCAATATAGACATTATGCCTTTCAGAAGTTCAAATTAAAATTCCAAATTTCATTAGGTTTATAATATCATATATAGCTATCTGGCTTATGGTTTGATAGTATGGTTCTCAGAACCATAAAAAATCTTTGAACTGGTGAAAGCAGAGGGAGGTCAAAAAATAAACCGAAGTTGAACCGAAATCTTAGAAGTATCACATATTTATTATTTACATGTTAAAAATAAATATAATATGTATAAAATAAATAAAAAATGATAATATTATATCTTAACATAATAACATCCAACACAACACATATTAATATCCAATATAAATCTAAAAGAAACTTAATTTTATATCTAATTAAATAATAGTTTACAATTTTTAATTTAATTTTAATATATTAAAATTAATTTTAATTAAATCATATGGTAGAATCTCATCATCATCACTTTCATTTAACAAAGTTTGCTGCTAAGTGTTTGTTGATATATAAAGGTAACGTACATCATATGTTCTGCACGAACATTACAATCAATTAAATGCTCGTCACATATTATGAATGCTTATTACGTAAAAAGCAAATATTTTAGATGATCTGGTCTAGTTTGTAGACCGATTTTTGTTTTTTTAAATGAGCTGACCAAGCCAAGCTAGGTTTGACAGCATAGGTTGATAGTTTTCTTAACATGTAAAAAGAAGATAGAATAGTTGCCAATTGTGTTTTTATGACGTAGTGGAAGCCTTCTAAACTTTGTTGATTTGCAAATGAATACCAAACAACTAAGCATTAAAAGTTTAGAAGAAAATATCTTTTAGAGAGAGAGGGAGATTATTAATTCATAATCTACCTTCAAACCCTATGGCGTAGAAAATTTGCAGAGAAAATACCCAAAAAAATCCTAAAAGCCAAAATGTTGACTTCTCCCCAAAAAGGAAAGAAATCAAACAATTTACATTATCATGAAAGTGTAATTATAACTAGGAAAATGTCCCAAACGGCATTTTAAACAAAGCTTCCTACTAAAAGTAATTCAGAAAACAGTACATGATTACATGGATCCAAAAAGTCAATGCTTGAAGGTCCACATCACTTACAAGTCCACATCAGCTAATTACATGTTAACATCATGTTTCCATGACTAAAATAATTCAATAGACAAAATAAAGATGATTTCATTTTGAATTTTAGTTCAAGTCCATCATGACAACATCATATGTTACTAGCTATAATATATATATATATATATATATATATATATATATATATATATATATATATATATATATATAAAACATCAACTCTCAAGATAATCCGAGTAGTTGGTCATTTTAATTGATTGTAGTTGCCACTTAGTCATCCATTGCTCAAGAATCAAGTGCTTAAAGGAGATGTATAATTTTGAGAATTAATCATAGTATTTATTTGGAGTATACCTTTATAAAAAAGGAAATGACAAAAAAGTGGTGGTGCAAGAACATTATAATTAAATCTGAAGTCAGATATTCTTATACATGTGTGTGTATATAGATTTCTATTGGTTAATTAAGATGAAAAAATAATAACTCACAATATATATAAAATACGAACATACATAACCTAATTTGAATTTTTCAAAAACAATGTTTAATCTTTATGGCTGTTCAACTTGTAAGGATTTCATTGCATTGCCACTCCAAGTAACTTCTTGCCATTATTTCTAATATCTCTATAGGTTCTTCCGCTCAAATCTGTCCTTGTTACTTTTCTTCTTTTACATTTTGAAAATTTAAGCTGAAAGCTTAAATAGCTACAGCTAACCATCATTTTATGTGTTTTTAGTTGTCATCAAACTTATAATGACTAATAATAATATTTACAAAAATGATTAAGCTAAATCATTTTCAACAAAATTATAATAGCAATTTATCTTGAAAATTAAATTAATATAGGACATAATTCATGAAAATTTAAAAAAAAAAAAAAAAAAAAGCAAAAAGCAAAAACATTGAACCTTAAACCACAATCATACATGTTTGCATTTGATATGGTATTAACAACAAACCACAATTAAGGTAATGCCCATGTGTGTGAAAATAGATTGGAAATGAAAAACTTCTACTTTTTCATTTTTTTGTCTTTACTATTTGATTCAAGGACTATACTACAAATTTTTGTTCCCAAATAGAAAAAATAAGATAAAGTTAATATTAACAAATAAATGGATAGATTATATAAATAAAAGTGGCAAGGTGAAAATGCCTTGGCCTTTAGACCTAAGCTATACCAAAACTACCTATAATTTGATTTTAAAGTTTTTCGGAACATATAGTGCATGTGGTGATAACTTGCATAGGCTCGTTGAAGCTTAGGATTATAAGCTAGAGGCAAAGATTTTAGTTCAAACCATTAGAATGGAAGTGGATTAAGCTTTATGGGATTTTTTTCCCAAAAAAATAAAAAATAAGTCAATAATTGATAAGTTTAAAAAAAATAACTTGAAAAATTTTGTGTTCCGATGTTACGTGTCATCTTATAAATTTATATAAGGGATGCACAAAAGAAATTAATTCACACTTAAAGAAACAATCTTCAACAATTTTGACTACCTAATTTTATTAATATTGTTTCAAGTTTTATTTTTATAAAAATAGTGGACTAGATACACACATTTTAATGATAATTTATTAAATATTAATTAATTAATGTTCCAAAAGTTTATTAGTAAAACCTAATGAATATGTAGTTCAAAAACCTTTTTATATGGTGAATAATTAATCAAAAAATAACATATATATATATATATATATATATATATATATATATATATATATATATATATATATATATATATATATAAAATAGTGTCTACATATTTTACAGTGATAATAATGAATATTAAATAATTAATAGAAAAGAATTGTTACTAAAATGTCTTATTTGGTGAGATTTATATATAAATTAATTATTATAAATTGAATTTTTTCTATATGTTGAAACATTTAATATAAATGATGTTCGATTTAAGAGAATATATATCTCAAGGTTTAATATTATATATATATATATATATTGTAAAATATTTAAATCCCATTTGGCATTGCGTTTGGAAAAGCGATTTTTGACAAAAATTGTTATATCTTTTTAAAAAATGCTTTTTAAAACTGCTTTTAAATAGAAGCAGGTAAATTGATATTTTTTACAGAAATAAGTTTGAAAAAATAGTTTATAAAAATAATAAAAATCAATCAATAAAATAAAAAAAATTCTAAAAACACTTTTTTAACACTAGCAGCAATCCAAAACACACCTTTAAAGGTGACGATCCGCAGTTTAAATTAAGTGACTTACCATTCTTGATCAAATTAATCGTAATTATTTATAAAATTAACATTTGGTGATCCAATAATTGAAATTGTAATTGGGTTGACAAATGTCATAAACTATCTTTGCTCTTTTTCCCATAGGAAATAATAAATTATATTTATTGTATGCAAAAAAAAAAAAAAAAAAAACCATTATAACATATTAGAAAATAAACAAGGTATAAAGATGATGGATTATGAATCCCTATAATAATGAAATTTCGTTACTAAATCATTGGCAAAATCTTGAATTCTTTTAAATAATATTGGTTTTTAGTTTAAAATCAGCTTTTTCAATTAAAGCCAACAATATAACCAAAATTTTTCCCTTAAAAAAAATAGTAAACCCAAAATTTACTTAATTTACTTGTTATTTGTGGGATCTTACTTTTTGATTAATTAATTGATTTTTATTGAGATTGAACTCGCATATACTCTAACATAATATAAACCCAACCAAAAGAATGATAATTTCTTAGACATACTAGGCGAAATGTTTAAAAAATAATAGTTTATTTAGATTATTTATTTAAAAATGGAAGCACCGCTAATGCCACCTATTCAGAGACAAATAGAGAAGGTGATCTAGTTATTTTGTCCTTCTAACTTTATAAGAATGTTGACAATGACTCCAGATATTTATTTCTAGAAAGAAAATGATAGAAATAGATCTACAGAGATGGAAAATATCTTGCCTATACTGGGAGTATTTCCTGAATTTTCGTACACTCGACCAATGATTATGGATAATTAAAAAATAAACTGTCTACTTAAAATTAGGTTTCTATTGAGGCAAAATGGAAGCAAATCAAACTGCTTGGTTTTGTTTAGAAGATAGAAACTTCAAGAAAAGCCAAACATAAAAGAAGTTTCTAGAATGCCGACAGGGAGCGCCATTGGAAGATGTATAACAGAATCTAGCAATTAAAAAATTCGACAAAACCAAAGAGGAAGAAAAAAAAAGAAAACTCAATTCTCAAGAAGCTAAAAATAAATATATATATATATATATATATATATATATATATATATATATATATAAGCCTTGTTTGAACATAAAACTCTGATAGTAAATTATACTTTAGAATTCTTATATACTCATAAATAGTCAAATATTATAATCTATTTGTATAAAATTAATTAGCTTATAATAGGCTCAATATTTACTCGTATATAAATTATTTATATATTTTATTATTAATCTATTTGTATAAAATTAATTAACTTATAATAGGCTCAATATTTACTCGTATATAAATTATTTATATATTTTATTATTAATTAATGTTGAATTCATTTCCACAGACCCCGCTAATTAAAAGAATCATGAAAGCCACAGCCGAAATCAAGAAAGAGATTGAGCTAAGAAATTACTAGTTTAAGGAAAATTAGCCAAATAATACTGATCGAGAGAGACAAAGAGGCACCGAGACCTCCCTGCTATATTAATGAATTAGTAGTTTCCGGATACAAAATCTTCTCATAACAGGCGACGCAAGTGGAAAAAGGCATTAATCACGAAGCTTCTTTTTTTTTTTATGTTAATTTTTTTGAAACTAAAATAAAGAAGCTGAATAATTAAAAATATCTATAGTAGGTATACGTGCAACAGATGTTTGTTATATAATAACAAAAAAAGATAGTACGGAAATGAAACATTACTATAATTAAGATAGAAAGATGAAAAGAAATAAATATATGATAGCACCAAATCCCTAGAAAAATACGATAATATATAACATTTTCAATGAGCAATTGTAAATCAGAGAATTTATACAAAGCATGAACGCTAGTTGATATTGATAGCAAGTTTTGGAGTTTAAAAGCTTATTTTAAGTCCGTAATTTAAGAAATGGATTGTTGGATGAAAGTTATTTTCTAAGGACACAAACAGAGAGTATAAAAAGGAAAAGAAAAAAGAGGTAAACGAACCTGCCAGTGCTACAGTAATCGTAGAGCTTGCCGCGAGCAGAGAAGACGATGACACCGATTTCTGCATCACAGAGAACGGAGAGTTCACTAGCTTTCTTGATCAATCCGTTTCGCCTCTTGGAGAAAGTGACCTGACGGCTACTTTTGTCTTCGATTCGCTTCAGCTCCACCTTTTTCCGGCCCATAATGGATCAAAAATCCGCCCTAATTGGCTGAATGGGACAGGGAAATGGGATAGGGAGAAGAGGAAGAGATAGAGGAAAATGTAAATAGAGGGATAAATAGTTCTTAGGATTTGCATTATTATTATTAAAAAGAAAAAGAGAAGTCCAGAGAGAGAATGAGAAAGTCGGTCAATCTAAGGTCGTAAATGGAAACATTTATATGCCTGACACGTGGCACATAGCATGTCTCTACTTCTAGTCATGGTTGGCTGCTTTTTTGTCGGGTTTAAGCCGTTTGGATGGCGAAACAGGGTATGCCAATATCATTCGAATTCTTTATTCAAGAAGTATTTTTGTATTTTAATTAATTTTTAAATATAAAATTTATAATTCTTTTAAATTTAATGTTATTTTATTTCCTCATAAAAATTAATATTTTTTTCCTTGTTTTCATTTTACAACATTTTTCTTTTTTTTTTTTTTTTTTATTTCATGAGGTAATTAATTAATGATATGTATAAGAAATTATAAAATTCAAAATAAATAATAGTTAAGAATTACTTTTATTTTAAATTAAAATAATAAAAAATCTATTAAAATATTATTTTTTTATATTAACTATTTATTATAGAGAGTTTTGAGTATATATAAAGAGCATGTTAGAAATACTCTAAATTCTTTTTAAATTAATTAACTGATTAAAAATCAAATGGTATATATTGTTTAGTTTATGACAATTGACAATTAAAAAATCAGTGATAGGAATTTAACCTCGCTCTAAAAGTGAGACAATCTAGAAATGGACAAAACGCAGTTTCAAATATCCTTTCAATACTTTTTTTTGCCAAATTCCTTTCAATACTTAATTAAGATATTTTTGTTTCATATAAAGTATGTGCACATGATGACAATAGCCCATCGAAACTCAAAATTAGGACAGAATATAAAGATTAAAAATGTAGAATTGAATAAAATAATTAAATTAAAAATATTTAAAATTAAATTAAATTATTGATTTTTTGATTTTTTTTTGAATTAAATTAGATCAAATAAAATATTTTGATATGATTTTAGAAATTAATATATATATGAACTGAAAACTGAATCGAAATTGAACTATATCGAATTAGATTAGATCAAAATAACTGAAATTTTTTAATTTTTATTTATAATATATAAATAATGTTAATTAAATAATATATAGATAACATAAAAATCATAAGATTATATATGTTATTATAACAGTTATCAAATTATATCAAAATTATATAAAAATAAACTTTAAATGAATTATAAATATATAATTAAAAAGATATATACCTTAACTCAATGGAATATAACTATTAATATTTATATAATTTACTTAAATATTAAATTTATTAAAATTTTTTTAAGGAAAAATTAGTAATATAATGTGGATTAAGTTTTACTAATACTAAAATATAACCACATATTACAATTAAAAATTTTAAATTCATTATTTATATGTTTTAGAATAAAAACTTTTAATATATGTTATGACTAATTAATGAGTGAGAATAAAAAAATATGATGTACTAATAAAATTTACGTGATACTAATCAATGAGTGAAAATAAAAAAGTATGATGTACTAATAAAATTTACGTGATACTAATAAAGTTTTTGATTAATTAATTTTTGTTAGTATCTAATACTATGATATTGAAAAATATTTTTTTATTAATTAATATTTGTGTGATAGATTATCAATAAGAAAGTATTTTTAATAGATAATTAATAGTTTATATAAAAAATTAGAAATTAATTATAATAAATTATGTGTTAACTTTAAATAGTATGTATAATTATATCGTAAAAACTATTAATATATAGTTTTGATATATAATTATATATATTAAAATAATATATTAATTTATTAATATAATCATTTAATAATATATTATAATTATTAATATAATATATTAATTTATTAAACCCAAATTTCATAAAAAATAAAACTTAAAACTATATAATTAGCTATAAGAAATTAGTTATTAAATATATTTTCTCCAAATCTCCTTTTTGAATTGGATTAAAACCCAAATATTCAATGCCCGAATTGTATTGTCCCCAAATTTTGAAACAATATAATACGAAAATTTTTTATTTTGATTTTGGTTATAGTTCCCCATAAATTAAAATATCAAAATTTAATCCTATTCTGGAGATTTTTAAATTTTGAGATTGGACCAAACTGTACTCAGCCCTACTCAAAATATCATTTCACCTTTTACTCCCCTTTTTATAGCGGTGAAAGTATGAAAAAAAAAAATACTTATAAGATCACAATAAAAATTAAAATTTTAAAATTTACATTTAAATATTTAACTTTTCTTTTATTAAAATAATATTTGAAAATATGTTTTTTTTTTATTTTTTATTTTTATCACTGATCTTAAAAAACTACAAACATGTTGACAGATCATACAAGTTGAAAAAAATCATTTATTTCTCTGTTTCTCAAATTGAACAGTGATAACAAAAATAAAAATATTATTCATATAAATAAATTCTATTGTCATTAGATTTATTATCTATTTTCTTGATAAAGATTCGAATCCTGATAGCTTAGGAAAAGAGATGTTTTTCTTTTATACAAATCTTCTTCTAAAAGTTTAAAAAAATATACCAAAAAATATATTATCTCGATCTCAAATATATAAGTATATTTTAATTTTCACACATATTAATAAAAGTTAAATAATACAGTTTGAATAATAATTTTGTTTTAACTTTTTAAAGATATCCTTTAATTAATTTAATTAATAATCGCATAATAAATTAAAAAAATTATGTGATAATATTAAATAAGAGTAAATTAAAAATTTAAAAGAGTAAATATATTTTAAGAAAAGAATAGGCCTATATTTTGGGCTTCTTAAAAAATAAAAATGAATCTATATATTTTGGATGAAGGGGGTAATTCATTAATGTAAGTATATGGAAAATAAGTTATTATGTTAATCCAACTTAGAAAAAGATCTTTCGCATATATATATATATATAGAGAGAGAGAGAGAGAGAGAGAAGGATATAATAATTTAATATATCATATTATGTAGCCCGGCGACGTAATTTGTTAAAAAAAAAAAAATTAAAAAAGGCATCGTGTTGTTTAGTTGTTTTACTTAAAATAGAAAGCAAAAGGCCGAAAAAGGGTGCCATATGTTTTCCGGCTGGATAAGGCTGCGTCTCCGTTACGCGATTGCTATTATTAGTTTAGAGTATAACTTTTCACGTGCCAAACTCTTATTACAAAAAAGCAACTTCAAGTATCTTTAATATATTTTTTATATATATCAAATTATTTGTTGTGAAGGATTATTTCAAAAATAAAATTTTGATAGATTTTTATTTTTAAAAAATAAAAAAAAATTTAATTTGGCTCTATATATTTAGATAACCAAATATTACATTTTGATATTTAATCCGTTTCAAAATATTTATCGTTTTAAAAAAATATTTTTGTTTCAATTTATTTGTCATTTTAAAATTTTAATAATTTATTTATTATTTATTTCTAATTTTACCTTTTATTTATTCTCATTAATTGCTTTTCTTTATCTACATCAAAATTAATAAATGATATTTTAATCTTTTTACCTGAAAATTATGATAATTTAATAATTTTTTTAATTCATGTACTGAAACTTTAAATAATAAATATTTTGAAATAGATGGAATATAACTTTAACAAATACAGTGCAAATTTTTATGCACTTTATTTAAAATAATTTTAGTACTATATTTTTTCTATTTGACAAACTTAAATAATGAAAAATTAAAATAATTAACATTTGTGAAATAAATTAATATAAAAAGTAAAATATAGAGAATCTATTTAATTTAAATAAAATTTTATACTCTTTATCAATTACATACTCTCTATTAAAATAAAAAATACTTTTTGAAATAAAGAGCACTACTAGAGTATCTCCAAAAGCCTCCTTATCATTCCTCTTCCTTAAAATTAGGGAGCCATATTAATTTTAATTATTCTAATAATTTCTTAAACTAAGTTTTTTTTTTTTTTTTTAAATTTATAAATAGTCACTTTCTCTCTTCTTAAATTTAAAGAGTTAGAAAGTGACTCTTAACTATTTTTTTATTAATTTTTTTCTTTTTTTATTTAAATATTTTTCGTTCTCTCTCCTCATTATTATTTTTTTAATAATTTTATTAATAAAAAATTATATAGAGAGTGAAATAAAAAATATTGTTGGAGTATGTATGATTTTCCAAATAAGTTAAAATAGTGAATTTGATTATTTATATTATAATAGAGAGTGAAAATAAGAATATTGTTAGAGATGCTCTTAAAAAATAAAATTTCAATAAATTTTTTATTTTTTAAAAATAAAAAATTGATTTGACTAGCTATACATAAAGAATCAAATATTTTTAACTTTAATTAATACAGTATAAATTTTCATACATTTTATTACTTATAATTTTAGTTTTTCTTATTTGACAAATTTAAAAAAGAAAAATTAAAAATTAAAATTATTAATACTTATGAGATAAAGTAAAATGAATAATAAAATATGGAAAGTTTATTAGATTTGAATAAAGTTTTATACACTTTATTAACTATGATTCTCTCTATTGAATAAAATATTAAAATAAAGAGAACCCTTAAAGATGCTCTTAAAATATTTTTTTATATGTGTCAAATTCTTTATTATAAATAATCATTTTAAAAAATAAAATTCTAATAAACTATTTACCTTTTAAACATAAAGAAGAGAGTTAAGTTTAACTATTGATATCTAAAGAGTTAAATACTACATTTTAGTATAATTTTAATTAATACAATATAAATTTTTATAAATTTTATTACATATATCTTTAATACTATTTTTTCTATTGTATAAATTTAAAATAAGAAAAATTAAAAAATTAAAATCTTTAATATTTATGAGATAAAGTAAAATGAATAGTAAAATATGGAATGTATATTAGATTTGAGTAAAGTTTTCTATTTTTCATAAATAAGATACTCTCTATTGAATAAAGTATACTCTTTAAAATAAAGAATATTTTTGGAGATGCCTTTAGAACATCATCCCAAATGTGTCAAATTTTTTATTATAAAAAATATCTAAAAAATAAAATTCCAACAAATTTTTTATCTTTTAAAAATGAAGAAGAAAATTAATTTAACTTTTTATATCACTTTCTATTTTAATTTTAATTATATAATATAAATTTTCATCCACATTATGACATACAGTTTTATTATTATTTTTTTTATTGAATAAATTTAAAAAATTAAAATTATTAATATTTATTAGATAAAATAAAATTAATAGTAAAATGTAAAAAAATATATATAGCAAAATAGAGAATTCTCTAAAATATTTGCTAAAAAAAGAATAAATAATAAAATATAGAGTGTGTATAAGCAAAATCCTTTTTTTTTTTTTTTGTCAAAAATATTTGTATTAAATAAAATATGTTATTTACAATAAAGAGCATACACAATAGCGCGATTTTTTAAACATTCACTGTTCTCCTATCTTTTCTCGTCCTTTGTTTGCTTCGTTCGTTGGCATCAACAAAAATATGGGCTCAACAACGGGACCACCTGCTTATATATAGACAAATTACAATAATGCAGTATCCAACACGTGCTAAATTATAAATGTCCTTACGAGTCGGCATATATCCCGTGAATAAAATCCAACCGATGTGAAAAAATTAAATCGTACTGATTAGTTTCATTTTGTTTTTTAAAACATCAGTTTGATTTTCTTGAATTTTTTATTATATGGTTAATGCTGAACCGGATGCCTTTTTTGAAGATGATTTCAATTGGATATTTTTTGTGTTTCATAATATTTATTATTTAAGAGTTATTCATATAGATTAATAAAATTATTAAATTATTATAATTTTAAAATAAAAAAATTAAAATATTATTTATTAATTTTAATGTAGATAAATAAAAATAATTGATATAAAATATTTAATCGATAATAAATAAAAGGTAAAATTAAAAAAAAATACAATTTTGAAATTCTAAAATAATATATAAATTGAAAAAAAAAATTATTTAAATTGACATTTATTTAGGAATGAAGAGAGTAATTGGGATTTTCTTTTATATGTTTAGAATAGGTTTTCACTTATTCCTTTTAAATTTTTTTCCTGTGACTTACTCTTTTAATGTCATTTCGCTTGTAATGGTTGTTGTTTAAGAATCTTCTTTAAAGATTTGATCAACATTCCAAGCTTAAACTAACTTATAAATTATGGTGTAGTTCGCATGATATTTGAGTATAAATTTATGAAAAAAAAAATATAGAGTTAAGCTCAAAACAATTAATTGAATTAAACCGAATCAAATTTTTCAGATCGATTAGTGAGAAAAAAATATGAATTTTAGTTTTTTTATTTTTTCAATTCAATTCAATTTTGGACCGAATTGGCCGTTTGTTCACTCTTGAATTCGCATGCGTCAATTTATAAAAAGAAATTTACTCATAAAATGAATTGAACCATTTAAAAATTTAATATTTTTTAGAATTTAAATCAAAATTTTAACAAATATAGTCATGATTAGACATGTTTATGGACTGAATTATAAATCTCAATTTTTGACAGAAATTACATGTCAAATTAATAAGATATTTAAAAAATGTTATTTCATATCTAATATTTAGTCATAAAAAGGTCTAACTATGATTAATGAATCACAATCCGACATAGCAATAATTTTTGTTTTCAAACTATTCATTATTAATTATTTTTTAAAATATTAATTTTATTGGTAAATATTAATTATTTTTTTAATAAATCTGATTTCAAGCAAAACCCATCGTTGAATTAAAGAATCATTGGTTAATTTGATTTCTTAAAAAATAAAATTCAAGCTTTGCCATGCATTAATAGACAATTTTATATAATAGAAAGCTATTGAGAAATATTAAGAACTCTGCTGTGTAACTTCAATAATTAAATATTAAATAGAAACTAACATTAAAATAATTAAATATTAAAAAATAAAAAATATTAACTACAAGTAATAAAAGTTGAGTTATATAACTTCATTCAAAAAACAATTCTTTGAATTCCTATAAAATCACTACAAATTAATATTTTTCTATTCGATAATTTTTTTACTTTATTTATTTATATTTTCCTGCAATACCCAGACTATAAAAAGAAAAGAAAAAGAGGATTTCTTGTTGGATTATACAACTAAGAAACATTGTCTATTTTCAGTAGAATAAAAAAATGCTAAGTACCTTTTCTATATCTCCGTACAAATTAAGAGGTATCACTCTTGAATTTCTGTCAAGGTATTTGGAGGGATTAATGAGATACAAAGGAACTTTTGCATAGTTAATTATATATTTCTGAATATTATAACAGTCACATAGCTTATTGGTTATGCACTAAGCCCAATAATCTTGGACCTGCAGTACAAAATAATGAGTTGGGCTTCATACTTCCCAATTCCAGCCCATCTGTCTCTAAGGCAAGTAGGCTGCGGAGAGGTTTAACCATGGCGGGCTTTCACTGCTTGGAAATCTCATTATGAGATCAGTCCTTTTAATAATTTTAAATATTAATATAAAAAAATATATGATCTAAATTTATTATTTACAAAGTTTTTCTAGACTAGCTCGGTATTTGAATCGATATAGACAGAAATTCACTGGTTTAGAGTTCAACAGGGTAGAACAAGATTCAACCAGAATTAAATAAATATCAAATATTATATAAACATTTATTATTTATTTATTTGATCAAGAAAAGAAATGGAATTCATTAATTTGTAGAAAATACATCAGATACCAGCACAGCCTCAATACAAGAGGGAGGCTAGCTGATGCCAAATACAGAGGCTAGCATTAAAACGAGATATCTTAACTAATACATGTGCTATCTCGTTAGCTTGCCCCTTTGCAAATTAGATTTCGAAATTCCTACCTTTGCTTAAGAGATCAACACAGTCATGAACAATTAAACTAAACTCAAAGAAATCATAAGCTTTTGTTTCACTACATCAACTACAATCTTAGAGTCCAATTCAAATATGACATTCTCTTAATTCAAACTCAGCACCCACTGAAGAGCTTCACGAAAACCCAGTGCGTCTGCCTGTTTAACTGCAAACAGACTATCAAAAACTTTTGTGCAGCAGCTGACAAAGTGACCATTGGAGTTTCTCAAAATCATTCCCATACCAGAGCAGAGGTTCCATAGTACTACACAGTGTCTTCCAATTACCTGTTTATCATTCAAACTCAAGAGACGAAGAACCAATTAGAGAATTCTGCATTAATGCCTATCTGAATATTTAACTTTGCTTCTCTTATGCAGCATTGAGCATACTCATACTCCAAGAATACATGCTTTGGTTGTTCCTCAGCCCTACCACATATCACACAGGAAACATTTATTAGTAAACGCAAAAAAATTAAAGTTAATATTTTTATTCAAATGTACAAGTTAATTATTAAAATAAAATTAATCAAATTTTAAAATAATAATTTCATGTGAATTAGTTATTTAAATTTTATAATTTTAATATCGCATAATAGTAAAAAATAATTCAAAATTATATATATATATATATTAATTAATTAATTAATTAGAATAATTTTGATAAATATAAAAAAATAATTTAAATGATGTAAATTTCATTGTTAAAAAAATTATGAAAAAATAATCAAAATAACTTTAATAAGATTTTGTGTGTATAATATGTATATATATATATGATTGTGGATATGTAATACACCAACAATTCATTTAGCGCGAATGGTTACGGCTATTGAAAAGTTATCAGCAGCAGCAATATAGAACCGATTTACCTTGTTTAATTGGACCGGTCAATCCGGTTTGTGATCGGTTCACATGGGTTTATAGTTTATACTGGGTTGCCTATAGAAAGGGTTTTGCGTCTAATTCAAAATGGCCTTAGGTCCGGTTCCTGGTTAATTTAGTTCGATTGGTTGAATCGAATGGAGTTTGACAATGATGATTATATATGAAACAATTGAAATGTGAACAATTTTCCTTTGTTTAGTATCATTTTTCTTGATAAATAATCCATTGATTGTTTAAAATCTATGGATTGCGTCCCTTAAAAATATGGGATTTAGAATCCACGTGAGAGGTGAGTTTTAAGATTTCCATAATTTTTGTATATATAATTTTTTTTTTATTTTCAAAATTATCTTTGTAAATTCATAAATTTTTGTTTCCATATAAAATGAGATATTTTAATATTTCACACATTTCATATTTTATATCCCATATATTTTGAATATTTTTTTATTTCACAATTCTCTTAATCTAAACGTAGGTCTCGTTTGCCATGATAAATTTTAAATCAATAGATTTAGTTAAAATCTATGAATTTAAACAAAATCTATAGAATAAAAAAAGTACATTTTATATGGGTTTTCAAATTCTTCATTTTTGAAACCTCATAGGTTTTAATAAATCTATATAAAATGTAGTTTTATTTTTCAAATCGATTAAAAGACTGAACTATAATCCATACATTTTACAAAATCTATCAAAATAAACAATTTTCATGCTTAGATGTTCCCATCTATTTTACTTAATTATTTATATATAGTTAGATAATTTATATATGTATATAATTGTCTAATCAGTGTCTTATACTAACTATTAATTGTCTAATCTATTTATATTAGATATAATGTAATTATTTTAATTACATTTTAAAAAATACTCATTTTTATATTATTAATATAGGAAAAAAAATTTAAAAGTATAGATTAAATAATAATACTAAAAAATTAAAGGAGTCAATCAAATATAGATTGGATAATGCCATAATCTCTAAATATTTACCTATTTTTTTTAATTTGATAAGTATTTTGTAACAAAAAGGAAAGCCAACTTCAATTCTTACCTTTATATGCCGTAGACTAAACTTGCGCTTCTACTCCAATTTTATTTGTCAATTTTATAGGGGATTGGCTCCTTTGGTCTGGAAGTTTTATCAGTAACAGCATCTTTTAACTTAAGAAGCCAACCGAAATAGTTAAATTGGAATTAAATACTAATTCATTCATTTTAAATTAATTTCAATTTCAAAATTGACTATTAGATGAGGTGACAGATCATACTTGAAACACCCTTTGAGTTTCAAGGTGATATATATATATATATATATCCATGCATGAACAATACTCTTCATACATTCATACTATTTTAAACTCATTTCAAGTTTTTCACACTCACATACCATAATTATTTTTAGTTTACTTTTTCTTTTTTTCCAATAAAAATACAGAAAAAAGGTAATTTTTCATTGCTTTTGATTTTTGCTACAATGTTGTTTGGCAAATTATATAGGGGGGAAATAAAAAATAAATTACCCACATAAAAATACACATCAGGGACTTTGATTAGCATTAGTTCTTTAATTCTAATGGCCTACTCTAGATTTTCTCATCAGCATCCTTTTGTCCAATGAAAAGATGTGTAAAGTAGATACAAACACCTTAAAAATGGTTCTAAATATGCAAATGACAATTATTTTCAAACAAGCCTGCAGCTCCTAAAATTAGTAGTGCAGTACTTGGGACACATACACATACACACAGCATTACTTGCACTGTTCCTAATTAAAGTACATAGTTGAAAATATATAGATCCTTACAGCTGCTTGTTTTCATTAAATACCATACAAAAGATCATAAATTTGCTGATTCTTATGAAAGGAATTAATGCATACCAATGACTGAGAGTAATCTTTATATCAAGGTAACCATCCTGGCATGTAATTATTCACACTTGGGCCAGCAGTGACCACTGTTATTGGATCAGGCTGGTATCTGCAATTCAATGGAATCGAAAGCAGTAAGGCATTCCGACTAAAGTAGAAGCTCAATTAATTAAAATAAATAAAAGGATAGTGGGTTCACATACCCTCCAATTTGTAAAGTGGGTTCACATTCCAAGGGATGAAAGAAGCCATCACCCTGAGGTTGAGGTGCCTGGCGGCCAAACCCTATATCTTCTGCATTTGGATTCAACTGCATTGCATTTACTTGGTATCCTTCCACCAGCTGCAAAAGCAGCAGTACTCAACTTGATCAATTATATTTCTCTAGACTACTGAGCATATATTTACTTGCAAAAGTTTGAAATGTAACCTACCCTTTGTTTCAGGGTCTTATTTGCTTCATTCAGCATATGTTCCTGCATGCAAGAATTGGAAATAAATGGATACATGCACCAAGAAACTAAGAAGATGGAAGCTTCAGATGTTTCCAAATATACCTTGCGTTGTAGATCAGTAAGCTGATCCAGCATGTATTGGGTCTGTCAAAAGATTACGAAATATAAGTACTTACATATATAACAATGCCTTCATTATTTTCTTGGCATTAGCTCAAAGTAAATATAAGTACCCTCGTTGATCTGATCTGCTTCAATGACATATCAAGCTGCCTTTCAAGTGACTCAAGCTCCTTGCTACTTAGAGGGCCAAGATCTTCTCCCAGAAGATTTCTGGTGAAACAGCAAGAACATTAGTATCTTTAGTTTTTCAAAATAAATAAGGACATTTTAGAAGTAAAGATCACAAGTACTTAAAGAGAAAGAAAAGATTAATGGTGCATAAGGCGATATAATAGCTGACCTTTGGGATCGTTGCAGGGTTTCATAGCGAGCTTTAAGCTTCAAATATTCCTGCTGACTGCTTAGCTCTTGCTGCAAGCATTAAAATTCGATTTCAAGCATTGATGATTTAAAATGACATTTTTACTAACAAGAATACATAAGGCAACTGCACTATATCATTATTTGATGTTAATCAAGAGAAATTTTTCAGAAAATCAAGATACTGATTTGGTGCATTCAGTCAATAATAGGATGTTAAAAAAAATACCGTTTTCCTTTACATATATACATAGTAAGAGATCATAAAATTATATACCCTTTTCTTTAAACTGAAAGATTTGAATTTTGAAATTATATGAGATTTAATTAGTTTAGGCACCAAAAAAAAAAAAAAATAAATAAATAAATAAATAAATAAATTCAAACCTTTTCAAAAAATTATAATTATACCCAAATATTTTAAAATATACTATTTTGTCATAATTTTGAAATTTAATTGCAATTATACACTCAGTTGAAAATATTGAGATACAAATTAACCTATTATACATATAATTTTCTTTTATCACCCTTCTTAGTTGCAAAAAGTGATGAGTGTAATTTTGAGCAAATGGGTAAAATTACAACTAAATTTTAAATTAGGGTAATATTATTTATTTTGAAAAAATTTTGTACACTTTGGATTTAATAAAAAATCATATGTTTTATTTAAGAGTAGATTTGAAATACATATAAAAAGTATCATCTTAAAACCACCTTAACTAATTTCTTCAATCACATAGAAAGGAATGAATTAGTGTTTGTTCAAAAATCCAATCAATTAAAAAATGGAAAATTCTTAGCTAACTAACTTTCATGATTCAAGCAATGTGAATCAAAATCATATCCAAATCCTTCATAAAATGCTTCTAAACCGAACATAGCATCAAATTATTTAGTTGAACAAACTTAAATGTGCATGCATGCAGATACAGTACACATGTAGCTTCTTGTCAAAATAGAATGGCAAAGACAGCGGAAGCAGCAAGATTATGATGAGAGCAATGACATTTTAAATGTATCATTCATGGAAAAAAAAGAAGAAGAAGAAAACAAGTACAAAATTTTATCTCTCATTTGAGGAAGACAACTTTTGAATTAAGTTTTTATCTATTCATTTCCCCTAGAAAGAAAATTTCTTATGGTTTTTAAACTTTTAGTAATATATGTAGAAGCAACATATCTCATTTAAAATCCTTTTATTGAAACATAACATAAAATTTTTAGCTGAATGAAGTTAATATTTGTTCATGCAGATACAAAACACTTGTAGTTTCTTGCAGAAATTGGAGTGTGAAGGCAATGGAGGTTGCAAGATTGTGATCAGAGCAATGTAATTTACATGAATATTTATAGAAAGAAAATAAAGATGAAAACAAGCTCAAAATAGTTTGTGTTTCACTTATAAAAAAAAAAAAAGATTTCAAATTCAGTTCAGCTTGAAAGCATGTGCCTTTCAACTAATTACAGTATCTGTTTCTAATATAAACTTCTCCCATGGTGAATATTTTATGGATTTTTAGGGGTTAATTCCTGTTTGGTACCCAAACTTTATTTTATATTTCAAATTAAGTGCCAAATTTCAATTTGTAACAATTTGATAACTAAATTTTGATTTTATATCAACGATAAGTTACTTATTAATTTTTGATTATTTTATGCGTATTTGGCAATTGAAAAATCACGTGGCATACAACTATCATCACGTTGCTTAAGTGTTGGACATTATTTTTTATTCTAGTCATACACTATTTAGTTGGTGGGAGGCAATATTATATTTTAAAACATATAATTAAATTTAGTTGAAATATTAGTGAATTTAGATAAATAAAATTAATAATTAGATTTAAGACGTTTATTTATTTTTAGCCATAAAATTTTTTAAGCATATTATTTTTTATCAAAATTTTTGAATATTATTTATATTTATATTTATTTGTATAGTTTCTATTTATTGTATTTTAATTTAATTATACTTGTATACATATATGTGACTAGATTTTCTGGATTCATCACTAATGGAGTATGACTAGGATAAAAAATAGATTAAATGATGTGATGATTAGTTGTTTGTCATGTGGATTTTCTATTGCCACATATGCATAAAATAACTGAAAATCAATGAGTGACTTACCGTTGATATAAAATCAAAATTTAGTTATTAAATTAATACAAATTGAAGTTTGATACCCAATTTAAAACATAGTGCAAAAATTTAGGTACCAAATAAGCAATTAACCCAATTTTTAAATTTTATATTTTTACCATCAGCAAAGTTATTTTAATTAATGATGAATTTATGCTCATCATATTGTATTAAATTTACTAATTATATTCCACAATTACTCAAAAGAAATAAAATATTATCTGTACATTTAATCAAATTATGCATCATTGATTCTAATCAATGTCAATCTCTCAAAATATACTCCAGAATTTATTTGGGTCATAGCTAATAGAGACATTGATATTCTAACTTGTCTAAATGAAAAGTCATGTCTGCAGTTAAAATGAGACGAATTAGATCCTTGTTACGAAGTTTTAGTTCATGATTTGTTAGACTTGCAATTTAATATTTCTTCTTGCTCATCATTTCATTTTGTTCCTAGATTGGCAAATAAGGTGGCTTATTCTATAGCCCACTTCAGTGAGTGCATAGTAGATGAACTAGGCAATACTATGGATCAAGGAGGTTGCTAGTCCTATATATTCAAGAACTTGTGCTTGAAGATGTTCTTTTCTTACGTTAATTTCTAATGCAGCTAGCTTCTTTAATTCCCTCAAAAAAACAAAACAAGTTTGCCCTTAATTATCCATTCATCTATCTTTTTCTTTGAGGCTCTTTCTTTACAATATATTTCGTCAACGCTATGTTTGGAAAATTTTTTAGAGAGGAAAGTAAATAAAGAGAGAATATAACTTTTATTTTACTTCCTTTATTTTATATTTTTTTATTTGAATAAGAAGGAAAATAATATTATTTTTCCCTCACTAATATCTTCCTTTTTTCTCTCCAAATTGGAGAGAAAAATTTAGAAGGAAAATAACCTTCTTATTTTTCTTCATCTCCTAAAGAAGAAAAAATAAATGTCTTCCTTTAAAAAATAAATTTCTTCCTTTATTTTCCCTTAGTTATTTTCCTTCCACTCATATCTTTTCTTATCCAAACAAGGGGCAAGATCCAATGATGCATTCCATTATGAATTAAAATATTAATAATAGGCAATGATATTAAAATCGTTTTTATAGTTGAAAAGTCTCGTGTTCGAATTTTAGTTAGAGTCAAATTAATGAAAAAACAATTCTATAAAAAATTATCAATAATAGGTGCTTAATTGACCACCAAAAAAATAATACTTTAATGGTCAAAATACTATATATATAAAAATATAGTATCATGCTATTCTTCTTACAAACCTTACACGGAAATTGCACCACACAAGAAAGCAAGGGACAACTTATTAAGGTAACCCAAAACTAGAGATAAAAAGGGTTTAGTACATAGCTTAGATTTCTGTGAGGATGTAGTTCTAATTAAATTGGAAGGAATGAAAGAAAATACTTCATTTAATTGATCCAAACTAGTGTAGGATTAAAACTTGATAAGTTAGAGTAGTATTTGTTTATAAAATGGAGGTAATCCTCCATTGTCCAATAAAGACCCAAATTAAACACTTGTTATATTTTTTGTTGAAATCTCCAAAAACCAATTACAGCAAATGTAGTTTCAAAAAACAAACAAATTAAAAGATGTTACTTAATCTTGTCTATAGAACATGCATGCTTCTTAGCATTAGTCCAGTTTTCTTCCTAGTTTTTACATGATACCAGCCAAATGTTACTAGTCTCCTGAGTGATGAGCTTGTTCCTTATATCTTCCTAGGCACTAGCAATGGTAATTTTAGGCATTTTCTCCTTTTCTTCTTCATTGGTAGGATTAATTATCACGAAAAAGTAAACCTTCACTGTATCTTTAACCATATGGGAAAATAGGAGGGGGCAGTCACTTAATTAAAAGTTAAAGAAAATTAAGGAAAATATTACCAGAGCCTCCCTTGTGGACACATTCGTCTCCGGTGCTCCATAGTTGCATTTCTGGTACCTCTCGAGTGTTTTGAGCATGCTAAATATGCATAAGAGAAGGCATCATTTAACAAGAAAACCAGCAAAACAAAAAAAAAGGGGTCTTAATTAGCCTCCATATGTATAAACACAAGCTTATAAAATCAAGAGAGTAAATTGATAAAATCAACATTGAGTAATTGCTTAAAAAATAAACACGATATATAGAATGTGTCTGAATTTATATATATAGTTGTGCATTTCAAATGGTGTATTTTAATTTTTAATTTATGTTTTAAGCATAAAATCAACATGATTTTAAAATTCAACTACTCAATTATTTTAAATGATTGTGTACATATATCTAGTAGACTATGAAAAAAATTTATCATTATTATTAATATATATTTCTAATTAGTCTATTTTTTTAGAATCTCTTAATCTTCCTATTTTATTTAAGTTGGTATCAGAGCTTATATTCTAAAATTTTATTTATTTTAGAATAAAGAAGAAGCATAAGACCATAAAGTATTATTTATTATTATATATTATATTGTGTTCCTTTAATACAAGAATAAATTGATATATTTATAAAAATTATAAAATAGGAAGAGTGAGAAATCCTAAAAAGGTAAATTAATTAGAAATATACCTCTAATTATCTTAAATAGGTAGATTAATACATTAATTAGAAATATACATTAATACTCCCCTCAAACTCAAGATTGTTGTCTCGAAATAATTTTGAATTTGCATACTTATTATTGAAAACCTACCAGGAAGATGCTGCATATAACCTTTTTCAGAAAATTCTCTATGGAGTAAAGAGAAATAGTCATATTGACAAATATTGATATAATATCAGTTTCATGAAAAATTTAATAATATTGAAATATGATATTAACGAATTGCTCCAAATGCAAAATATTTGCATATAAGCACTCCCTAAAACTGACTGTGGAATCAAAATCATGTCAGTATGATCCAAAAAAATGAAAGTACAACATCTAGTACAACGTCCAAAATCCCAAAAAATCACTTTCAATCAAACACTTAAGTAAAGAGCTAACAAAATGACAAAATAAAAAGCACAAGTGCCATATGACACTATAATATTCAAATATCCAATAATCACTTTGAATCAAAAGTATAAGTAATGTGCTAATAAAGTGAAAAGATAAGACACAAGTGTCATTAAATCAAATAAAAAATGACATTGTGATTGGACGTAAAAAATGATCTCTCCAAATGGCAAAAAAAAAAAAAAAAAGAATAGATATAGTAAATAAAAGGTTGATTGGTGATAATATTTGGTGTAGCGGATATGTTATTATGAATTAGGTCAAACTAGAGCAAGAAAAAAAAATCCAGAATAAAGAAAATGGTCAAGAATGAGAGGCTAATAAAAGAAAATTAAAATATAAAGCTAGGTAAGGTTAAAATAAAAAAATAGCCAAAAATGAAATATGGAATAAAAGGGAAGTTGAATGATATGATTTTTAATGATAAGATAGCTTTACAAAATAAAATCATTGATTAAAAAAATGATAAATAATAATTTGTGGAAAAAAAATTGAATCATTATACTTTCCTTTTTTTTTTTTTTTTAACATTATCAAAACTAGTAAATCATGAAACTCAAGCAAAATAAAATTTTAGAATAGAGGCTCTGATACTAACTTGAAATAAAGAAGAAAAAATATAAGATCATAAAACATTATTTATTTATGTTTTGATAATAGGCATGATTATATAAAAGAGTGAAATGGGGAAATACATAGCTAGAGGTTGTCAATCTACCGAAGCCATAAGGCTTACTCAAAACATCCATAACAAACAAAACATTCTAAAGCTATGTGAAAAAACTCCAGAATCTCAAACAACAGAAAAATAAGCTGAGAAGCAACAAAAGGAGTTGTAAAAAACATTATTCTTGCTATAAGTTTAAAGCCACACTATGAAATCAGAATTTCTAGAGATTCTAGATTTGGCTAGACTATTAGCAACATAGTTGGCTTCCCTAAGAGTATGAATGAAGGTGACCGATGAGAAGGAAGAGCATAGACTTTTGATTTTGTAAATAGTGTCCCATAGCTGCCAAGGACACCCATCCATTTCACCATTTACCCAGCTGATAGTATTCTTAGAGTCTGACTCAATTATAATAGCATGGTTAGAAATGGAATCCTTAAGGACCAATAATTCTGCTGTTTGTAGAATTGCTATAAGTTCAGTTGCAATTGAGTCCATAATACCAATGAGACAAGAGAAAAGAGCAACAAAATTACCTTCATGAGTTTTAAGCACTATGGGTACCAATTGGACCCAGTTTACCAATCACAAATGCATCAACATTCCATTTGAGCGAATTAGGAGGAGGAGGAGACTAAGGGGGTCATAGGTCTAGAAGGTGTGGCATGTTTCCAATTTTTAAAGTATTTTTTATTATTGTATGTTATACTGTGTTTTTTAATACAAGAATAAATTAACATATTTAAACAAAATAAAAATTAAATAATAGGAAGACTGAGAGATTATAAAAAGGCAGACTAATTAGAAATAAACCTCTAATTATCCTAAATAAGTAGACTAATACGTTAATTAGGAATATAAATTAACAATTATTATAGAAAACAATGAAGTAATTAAAATGTTTTGAGTACTAAGGAAAGGCTATTTGAAATTGAATTTATATCTGAGTTACTGTTATAAGTTACTAGAAGTTTTGGAAATATAAATGAACTCAAAAAAAAAAAAAAAAAAAAAAACTCTAGAAACTAATGGATCATATACTAACATGCTTATTTACTTGAGATTTAGACATTTCATAATTAAGCATGGGTAAATGTATTTGCTTATGAATCATGAATAACAAAGCAAACACTTAAAGCTAGCTAGTATAGTTTAGTCATAGTATATTTTTAGACTGAGTAATAGGTTTAGATTTAAGTCTCTTATTCACTAAATTCTTAAAATAAACCAAAAAAAATAAAAAGAAGCAAGCACTCAAAAAAAAAAATCAGGTATACTATGCCAAAAAAAAAAAACAAAAAATCCTTAGAGGGCAATAAATTATGGATCAATTATAATAATTTCATGTTCTAATGTGATGGTAATAATATAAATGCAAGTATCAATCTCACAAAACTTTTTGAGGATAATTAACAAAAAAAAATGAAGGCTGGTACTTGAATGGGATCATTCACAATAACAATGTATTACCACAAAAAAAAAATATATATATATTGATATAGAGACCTCATTAATCTATATCAATATTGGGATCTAAAGGATTAACTAATATAGAGACACTTATAATCCAAGTGATTGTAGGTATACACTATAAATGCACCTAAACTATAATGTAATATATTATAATTAAATAAACTTAAATCTTACTAGGTGCTAAATGAAGGAATTTGAGCATCCCGTGGACATTAGATTGATCATTCCAAAACCATCTAAACTCAACTACAGATTTCGATATATTTCATAATCAACATAAATTGACTCACATCAGAATGAAAGAAAGAAAGAAAGATAACTCCTTTAGACCAGAGAGAGAGATTACTAATCTGAAGAATAGAAACCCTAAAATCCTAGTAGCTTTGGGAATAGAAACCCTAAATGTCTCCATCAGTTCAAACTGATTGAAAACATGATGAGTCAGAGAAATGGAAGGAGGAGAGAGAGAGAGAGAGAGAGAGAGAGTTGAAGAGTTAGTTTAAGATCCAATGGAAAAGATAAAGAAGTTCCCATAAGAAAGGACTAATCTGAAGAGCAAGAAAAGTGCAGCCAAAACGTCTCATTTTACGTGATTGATAAAAAAAATCTGAAGCAAATTTCATGGGGAAGAGAACAACAGAGACCATTGCTAATTTTTTGGATTTTCCTTTTCCTTTGTTTGGCAGCTGACAGAAGCCAACAGAAATTCTTGAAATTATAAAATAAAAGCAAAAGCAAAAAGACATGAACACTTTGAAGGTGAAACAAAACCCTAAGCTCAAGACATTGCAGATAAGAGTGAGAAAGAGAGAGATCAATTTGCAAATTTCTTGAAACATATGTAAAAAATAACTGATCAAATCAAAGTAATTAAAGCTTTAGAAATACCTCAAAACTAGCTACCTAGTAAACAATCATACTGTGTTTGAACCCTGAAGAAAGTTCAAAAAAAAAAAAAAAAGAACCAAAAGAGAAAGCAAAACAAATTCCATAAACAAAGTGTTGCTTCTAAAGAAATCAAGAATAAGAAATTTTGTGAGGTTTGTTTAATTAAGAGAAAACTCCAAATAAACTATGATCAGAGTTTCAAGAGGTTTGAAAAGCAACAGATCGATCAAATAAACTTGCTTTCTTTTTCAAACAAAGATAAATTCAAGAAACAAAAATGGAAAATTCAGAGATTGAGCAAAAGAGGAAAAAAGAGAGAAAGATAAAAAGGAAAAGACTTGGGAGAAACAAAAGAAAAGAAAAAAAAATAAAATTATAGAGTCAATACAACAGTAATCTCTCTCCTTCTATCCTTCTCTTTCTCCTTCCTCTTTTTTCTATCTTTTATTGATTTTCCAGTTGCAGATCTAACATCAATACCCAACAACTCAACACTCAACCTGCTATAAACGCCAAGACATTCATGGAAACGGCAAACCTCGACAGTAATAAAGAAAACAACTTTTATTATTATTATTTTTTTCTATTTCTCTTTCTCTGTTATTTTCTTTTCTTTCAAAACAAAAGCTCAAAGAAACCAAAGACTTAAAACAGCAAAAATCACCTCACTAAGCTCTCAAGATCTAAAGTCAGATTTCAAAACAAGAAAAAGGAATCAAAGAAATGAAAAGAATCTATAGCTAGGTGTGTGAAAGAAAAAGAGAGAGGAAGAAGGGAAAAAAAAAACTTTTTTTAGTGTTATTGGAGTTAGAGAGGTACAAAGTTTGGTTTTTTTGGTGATATACCTTGAACTACTGCAAAACTCGTACAGCTTTCCTCTATTAGAGAAGATGATGAGAGCAACCTCAGCATCACAAAGAACGGAAAGCTCATAGGCTTTCTTCAAAAGCCCATTTCTTCTCTTTGCAAAGGTAACTTGCCTGTTGATCTTGTTCTCAATTCTCTTCAATTCAACTCTACCTCTCCCCATTTCTTTTCTTTCACAATCAAAATCCAAAATCAAGATTCTAAATTCTGGTTCTTGCTTAAACCCAATTTCAAGTCTTTCTTCACTGATAAAAAAGCCTCTCCTTTTCTCTCTCTCTCTCTTTCTCTCTCTGTTTCTTGGCTACTTTGTGACTCTTTTCTTTATTTATATACACTCTCTCTCACCACCCACCTAGTGTAACACTGTAAGCTACCTAGTAAGCTATACCCTTCAAAAGAATCTTAAAATAAACAAGAAATTAAATTAAATTAAATAAAAATAAAGCCTTTGTTTAAGACATTAACAATGATAGGACCCTCCAAACAAGAAAGAATCAAAATTTATAAAAACCAAGTCTTTTAACTCTTATTTATTGAAATGGGTTTTGGACGTCCATGATGAAAAGCGGAGATTGATCACACGGTGGACAAATATTAAAAGACAATGAAATCAAGAAAAAGAAAGAGTGAAGTATTGGTGGCAATAAATACGAAGGGCCCGGGTATTGCTACGCGTCGAAATATAAAGTGGGCAAGACGTCCGATAATCCACCTGATCATTTTCGGGTTCGGGCAATCATGTGACCAAACCTTAAAGAAGGTGAACCTTCGTATGTTCCCACCATTTACGTTAATACCCTCTTTTCTTTTACAGCCTTTTGTTTATTTTGTCCTAAATCTTGTTATCTAACTCTTATACGTGCCTGCATACAATATTTTAGTAGTAGATATGTATACGATTTGGATGGTAGACTTTCGATGCCCTCTTTTTATTCTAGGAGAAAAAAAACTCTTCTATATACCTTTTCATCTTAATATAATTTACGTTTATATTTTGCTTCATCGCTTTCACTTGTTATAAAAATTCAAATCTGGATTTAAAGTATATGCTTTTATCATATATCCTAAATGGAAGCTCTTGAGTCCTAATGTTAGATTAATTCATTTAGGTTGTGTAGTAGCTAGTTGAAGACATAGCTTCCCTAAATCCCATGATTACTTCATCTTTTATGACTTTGTTTATTTTTAAAGAAACTAAATATTAATTGTGTTTTTTTTTTTAGAATTGGAAAGTAAGATTTTAATATCGGTGAGAATAATTGAATTCTAACGTTTATTTATAAAGTAATCTCATTTTATCATTAAATTAAGTTATCATTTCACTATTAGTATTGTTGTTAGTATTGAGAATAAATTTATACAAATATTTCTATATTTTAGAAAAGCTTGATTGCAAAAATTAAAATACTTTTTTTCTTGAAAGATTATATAATTACATCCAAATCATTCAAAATAGATTATTTTACTATAATTTTGAAATTAAACTCATTATCTTTGCAATTGAGAAGAGATTCATGTAAGGTTATGATAAACAATTAGAAAAAAATTGATATGCATAATTCTTCAATTTTAATCACAATAATATAACTCCAACTAAATTTTTTAAATTAGAGTAAAAGAATCTATTTCTAGAGACTTGATACAACTGTAATTTCAAAAAAAAAAAAAAAAGATTTATTTATAAACAAAAAATATCTTATCTATTTTAAAGAAATAAATACTTTGGATTTTTGTATTACGAAACAAGTATTCACTTTTATATTAAGTCATTTATTTAATGACTTTACAAGTATTTTAAAAACAATACATATATATATATATATATATATATATATATATATATATATATGTCTTGCTTGTATTAGAAATTAGAATTATCTAATTACTACCAAATATTATTTGATGTGAAGACTTTGAAGTCCATATGCCATGCTGGGCATGTATCCTCTTCAAGTTAAATTTCTTAAATTTAAGAAATGGTTCCAAATTAACAGAACTTACAAATAAAAAGACTTAAACTATTTCTTGAATTAAAAAGCAAAAAAATACTCCAATAAATCAAACATGTTTTACTTATATTGTTGAAACATAAATCGGTTAAAAGAATATCGTGGTGATCCTTGTTACATTAGTTGTGTACGTGTTACATTTAGTTCTTATTTAATTATTATGTCCAAGCAATTTCTTGGATTAAATTAAAAACAATAATTTAATTATATACTCCTATAGTTAAAAGGAAATAATATCATAGTAATTTACTAACAAAGTAATTATTGCTCATTAGGTTTTGAATTAAGCCCTTGTAAAGATGATATCATCTTTGTACAAAAATGAATACACCAATATAGAGTGATTTATATATGAAGTTTCACGAATTATATATATATATATATATATATATATATATATATATATATATATATATATATATATATATATATATATATATATATATATATATATATATATATATATATATATATATATATATATATATACAGTTGCTCCTTGAGGTTATTGGAGTTTTTTCACATAATATTGTATTGCTTAATTAGTTCTCTTTTGGATATAGGGCACATTTGAGATTGAGTTTAAAGCGCTTTTCAATAAAATTTTTTATACTTTTTATAAAACTACTTTTTAAAACTATTTTAAAGTATAAACAGATAAATTGATATTTTTTTCATAAGCAAGTTTGAAAAAACAGTTTATAAAAAATAATAAAAATTAATCAATCAAATTAAAAAAATTCTAAAAGTGTTTTTTCAACCCCTAACAGCAATCGCAAATGCACCCATAATCGGATAAGCCTATTAACTGGGATAGATGCATCTTAATATTATGTTTTTTCCCATTTTAATATTCTTAATAAAATAACTCTTATTATTAAAAAAAAAAAAGGAAATTTTACAAAAAAAAAAAACAATGAAAAAGAAAAATAGGCATCATATATAGTTTATATTAAGAAATTAACTAAGGGTAGCATTGCATCTTTAACATTGATACTTATTCCTCCATAACACCTATATTAGAAGGAATAAAAATACCTTCAAATTTACACCATTTTCGTGAGATAATTTTTAGGTTAATGATATTCTGCATTATTTTTTCTTATCATTAATTTGTAGTGATTTGTCCTTAAAGGAACAAAACATACAATTACCGGTTAGAATTACCAGTTTAAACACTTAATTGAACAAAAAACAAATTCAAAAATCAAAATAGAAAAATTTAAAAAAAATTAGACACCATTTATATATTTTGTCCAAAAAGGAAAAAAAATAATTTGAAAATTTGAGTGTTCCATTACAATTTTAGCTAAAAGAAATCAAGAAAATAATAAGGACTTCAACAAAGTCTTGATTTTTGCTAATTAAGAGATAAGTAAAGTCCTATGCGTGAATATCACTAAATTTGACTCAGAAAACAAATATTATTCAAAGTACCAATTTCACACGATTAATATGTCATGTGCGTATGGAAAAGGAAAATTTCCAATAAACTTTTTCCAAAATAAATTTTCTCTTATCGACAAAGACTTTGCTTCCTACTTTCTATTGCAAATGTGCTCATGAAAAATGTTGGAAATTTTCTTTTTTTTTTTTTTTTTTTGTTGTTATTAAGAGTATAAAAGCAATAATAAAATCACTATATAACAATAGGGTTTTCATGAAATGATATTTAATGCATCGATTCATATGATTTACGATTTGAATTGTACATATTGAATATTCAATTCGATTTTTCACTCTATTAATTTATATTTATAGATTAAATTAGAAATGCAGCTAAATCGATAGCGATTAAATTGAATCAATAGGTTCTGTCGGATTTTTTCCTTGTGATGTTACATGATCCTCAAAGGTGTGAAAATAATCTCCCTTTTTCAAATATTAAGACGATAAAAGGGCTTTCCTCAAAAAAAAATAATAATAATAATAATAATAAAATATACTCCTTCTGTTCCATTTTAAATGTGGTGTAAGAACAGAGCACACAAATCAAAATAATGATAAATGACTATAAATTTTATAAGAAATTCATAATAATTTATCTAATTACTCTTTTTCAAGAATGCTAAAAAAGAAAATGAGTAAATTAGCTAAAATTAGGGAAATTTAATAAATAAAGGCAAATTTAGAATTTTTCAATTAATACTATCTTAAATTTATAAAAACGATACTTGAAATGAAACATGAATTTTTTTTCTAAAGTGACACTTGAAGTGGAATGAATAAAGTAATTGCAATGGCTAGCTTGATTGATAGGTGAGTTTGTTGTTTTTCTTATTGATAATTAATTATTCAATTATTGGGAGCAATGTCTAAAAATTAATCTCTAAATATATAATTTGAACATAGAAATTTGCCCTTAAACTTATTTGAAGAGAGAATTTAATTTAGATTAATATATAGATTAGCTGAAAATTTGCACCTCTAATTATTAATAAATAAAACAAAATCACACACGAGAATAAGGGTATTTTCAGTTAATTAGGTTTTGATAGTAAATTAAATTTTACTTATGACCAATAGGGTTTTCCAATGGAATTATTAAATGTCAATGGTATTTTAATTTGATTTCATTGTTATGTTTTAGAGTTATTTTTTTTTATAGCGATCTTCTCTTTCAATTTCTCTTTTTTTTTTCTAAATTTTATTGTTTGATCCACCACAAATCTTCATTCAATCAGCAGTTATTCTTTTTCTTTTTTTTTAGTATTTATATTCAATAAACACAAGTCTCTCTAAATTTTATTAATCAATGTCTTTCTAGCTAAGCATTAATCTGATTTTGTCTTCGTTGTTATACGTTCCTTTTATGAGTTTTGTTATTCCTTTCATGGGATTTGGTGAGCCTTCTTTTATAGAAGTATTTAGTGAATTTTCTTTTATAAAAATATTATGTTCTCTCAAACTTTTAAATGTATAAAAATTATTTTTTTTTGTTTTGAATTTGTTATTAATATTCCAGCAATGGGGTTTATTTAAAGAAATGAAAGTCGATTTGTGACAAAAAAAGGCCACCAAACAGAGTATGTTTTCCATTGTATTGCCAATTTTAATGCTCTACCAACATGACTGGATATTACTGAAGAAATTCAAGTCACTTTACTATTTTTGTACTTTTTAATATATAATATTGTATTTTTAATTTTTAAATCAATATATATTCTTATGAATAAAAATAAGAAATTCAACTAATCATCAGTTAGTTCAATAGAAAGGGCGTTAGATCACTTAAAACAGAGTTTTGAGTTCGAGTTTTGTGGATGTAAAAAATTGGCTTAGGAGAGGTCCCCACTCTACGCCCGACAGTACATTAAAGAATTAGTCATAGGCTAAACCTGTGGATACCTTAGAAAACCGAAAAAAAAAAACAGAAATTCATGTTTTTCCCAAAAAAAAACAAGAGAATAAACTAAGAGAGATGTTTAAGGGGCAAAAAAAAAAAAAAAAAGGCAGGAATATAGTACAATTGTATCAATAATTGAAAATAAAATAAATTAATTAACTTGGAATTGAAGTCGCGTACAACTGCAGCTAACATCATTAATAATAAACCGTTGTGTATGAGAATTTAATACATTGTGAGAGCATTTATTTTTTCCTTTTCTATTAGAATTTATGTGTGCATCAATTCCTTGTACTATAATATAATTTTTTTAAAAAATATATATATATATATAATTATATATTTTATCTTTTTATCAGAGTCATTCATGTTAAAATGAAATATTTTAAAAAATAATTTATTACACTTTTTGTTTCTTGTACTAAACATGATAGTTACTTTTATTGTAAATACTAGATTAGTTACAACTTTTTATAATATTAAGGCACGACAAGAGTTTATTTTAATTGTACAATTGATTAATTATTAATAATTAAAAAATAAATACTATCATATTAATAATTATAGAACTTAATTTTCAATATTTCAATTATATATAATTTTAAGCTATTAAATATTAAATTATATAATTAAGTCCTTAAAAAAGTAAATTATTCTCCGTGATTGAAAATTGAAATGTCAGATATTGACTATAAACAGACTCTAAATAGACGTACACAAACTTTTTAACGCTTGCCCGCACTCATATATAAGCATAGAGAGAGTAATTTAGTTGGTGGGTAGTTTGGATTGTGTATGCATATATTGGTGAAAGAATTATGCAAGACATGTTTTGTTCTTGGGCAGGTCCCCCACAATCTCTAATTACTTCTAACCCAAAGTTAAAGAAGAAGTTTTGGGAGAAATCCCAGGTTTAATCCAATGTGAAAGAGATTAGAGTTGCTATGTGTGGTTTATTGTTTCCATTTCAAGATATATATACATTAATAGAAGTATTTTTTTTATCTTTTGCTTTTGTTTTTCTCTATTAAGACAATGACTCTTCTCCAACATTCAACCATTACTTTTCTTTTTTTTTTTTTTTTTTAAAAAAAAAAAATTCTCTGCATACATGAAATTGAGACTGAGGACTAGTTTGGTATTGTTTTTCTCACCTGCTTTTGACTTTTTATTTTTTCTCCTTTTTTAAGTATTTTTTTTTAAAGTATATTTGTAAGGTAAATCACATTTTTTTCAAAAGCAAGTGGAAGTAAAAATAAAATAAAAAAAATGTAAAAAATAGAGCGTTTCGTGATAATGCCAAACTAAATCTAAATCGAAGATAATATATAATCATTTTGTTTTGTGACAAAGTCCCTGTTGAGTGCAAGGAAGATTCGATTTTAGGTTAGGTCTCTTATTATTATGACATTAAGTGACGTTTGGAGATAAGCAAACAAAGTTTTTAAAAGTTAATATTTGTGAGTGAAAAAAACAAGTTTGCTCTTATTTCTATTTAGGACAAAATACATTACATGTGGTTGTGTAATTGGGTGGAGACAACAATTAGCAACCATAGATACAATGGGACTGCCTTAAATATTTCTAACTAAAGAATTTTCATTATAACTATTATAATGAAAATTTAAACTACGTACGCAAAATTATTTCATTTTATAATTCAAAGTACCCGTTATTCATTCAATCTTTTTATAAAAAAAAAAAATATTGAAAAAGAATAGTAATTTATCAATTGGTCAATAGATCATGTTCACAAGCTCGAAGCCTCTTCTTATCTAACCCAAAAAATGCCAAATATGAGTAGGGTTTTAGCTGTAATTATACTATATAAAGTTAAATTGAACATAATAATAATAATGATATTTTTATATTAATTCAAAGAGTAAAAAAAAAATGATATTCACCTTAAAATTTATTAATTACATCATACTATTATTGTCGACTTAATTTTTAAATTTTGATAAAATTATTGAGTCCTTCAATTTTGTGAATTTGATAAATTTCTATTATTTGATTTGATGATTCAATTAATCAAATTCGCAAAGTCAAAGAGTTCAATTAGCTTCATTTAAAATTTAAAATTAAATTGATAATTTAATATAATAAGTTTAAAGATCGATTTGGTATTTTGGTTTTTGACTAATAAAATTTTTCTTATAATTATAATTTAGGATTAGAATTACAATTATGTTTTCAAATTAGTGTAGAATTGATAAGAAAAAAAAGGATATAATTAAAAAAAATAGTAAAAGTTCAGAGTAAATTTATTTATTATAGCCAATACAAAATAAAAATAGAAATTTAAGCAATAACACACACTTTTATGTATTATTTTTTTTATATGAATTCTTAAATAGATAGCTTTATACTCTACCAATGAGGTGATTATGTTTCAGTCATCAGAAGATAGAGAATACAAATAAATAAATTTGTTATCGGTACAATTCTTTTATAATATCGGTACAAATTGATGATTAACTAAATAAAAATTTACCATTTTTTACTCTTGCTTGCAATAAATGACAGTTTGTATTTACTTCAAATGTTAGAAAATTATTTCAATTCATTTATAGTACGTAACCAAATAAAAAAATTAATTATTTTTTGCAAATGTAATTTTACGGATAAATTAATTTTATTAGGCAAACAGATGCCAAATATTATTTTCTACTCATCTGAAGGCTTACATGGCGTTAGATCCTAAAATATTTATTTTTTGTAAATAGAAAACATGTTAGACGTTGCCCCTTCCCTTCTCTCTCCCCCCACCCACCACACACACACACATATATATATATGTATATAAAGAAAAGAACAATAAGACAAACTGACTATTTTCATCCATCATTATTCATTGATTATTATTCAAGTTATTATGTATGATTGTAATTTAATTTGCTAGGAAAATATAGGTATTAAATCAATTTTTTTAATGAGTGCTCTCTGAACATTGGTTAATAGCTGTAATTTTAGACATATATATATAATTAAATTAATATAAACATGAGTTAAATGAGAAAAAAGTGGAGATTTTTGATAGAGTAGAATGATGCTAGCAATACTCTTTTTATAAACTCTCTTTTTTATTGGTCTAATCTTTTTAAAAAGAAAAATATGTAACTTAATTATTAGTATAACATGTAAAAGTAAATATAGTATTATTTTTCTCACTCGGACTTTCTGTTAACGGTAAATACTATTTTTTTTTTCATTCTTCAAGGACAGGAATATTAGCAATACTCACTTTAAATTTTTTTTTCAACAATCTCTTTTCTATTGGTCCGATTTCTAAAAGAAATCCGTAACATATTATAATATGTAAAAGGAAATACGTTATTATTTCTCTCCTTTTTTTTTTTTATTATAAAGAGGGCTGAAACCTAAAAACTACGCACAATGAGGGTGAGAAACAACAAAAAGATCATAAATAGCCATGATGAAAGGCTACGAAGCTGCAATAACTTATAAAGACAAATAGGAAGAGAACTAGCATAAGTTGCCAACCAATCCGCTATAAAGTTTGCCTCCCTATAAACATGAATAAACTTCACTTCTGACTTCCAATGCATAAGCTCATGAATATATATTATAATGTCACCATTAGCACTAGGCAACCTTGAGGTATCCTGAACCAATTGAAGAACACATTGGCTGTCAACTTCCGATATAAGCTTCTTAATCCCAAGCTCTCATGTGACGTGGAAGCTATTTCAAAGATATTTTTGATCCGTTTAGATAAGTAACAGTCTAGATAGAGGAAACACTAGGCCGAACCAGCAAAAATTTGGGCCTTGCAAGTATTTTATCCAAAAGAAAATGGGTTAATGATTCAAAGTCTTCACCTTTATTGATGAGCGACATTGTTTTTTAACTAAATTATTTTGTTTAGACCCCTAAATAAGCAAATTTTCTATTATGAAATTTTTTTTTGTTGTAACTTTTGGTCTATAACTCTGATTTAGACATTGTCTAATGGCGTTTTTCTTATTTTATTTCCTATTTTCTTTTAATATAATTTTACAATTTTGCATTTTAGGCAAATTTTGTGTTAGGATTTGGAAGTCATATTTAAACCCATGTTTGATCATTTTGGCAGGCATGGAATAATATAGAAAACTTTGAAACTCTATTTTCTCTTTTACTTATGCTACATCCCTTTCAACATGCCCTAAAACTCAATTTTGGTGATAAAGCACTAGCCTAAGTTGACAGTCAAACTAGAAACCCAACCTCCATATTGGTTATGAATAAGCCCACCAGCTGAAGCTAACCTCATATTAACCTTAAAGGCTCAGTGTCAACTTAAATCAATTGAACGGAGGGAGGGCTAGAGCAATTGCACAACATTTTTAGCCTTAATTTCCATCTAACTCCCTACTTTTCACAATATATGTTGCTCGAGCCCAAACTGCAACACCAAACACACAACTCCAATCAATATCACTTAGCAACAAACAAATTAAAATTTAAATTCTCCATAATCTAATTATTCAATAGAGAAACAAAGAAAACCATGTCGAGCTGAGCAGGTAAGATAGCATACTAGACCTGTTTAGCTATAGGGCAGTCCCTTACAACATGAATGACATTCTCTAAGGAACACCCACAAATTTGGCAACCCATTAATGATTGAATACCATTTTTCCCATTCTTTTTTTGTAATAAAAGTAAATATAGAATTTGTTTTAGCTCTATATTAATGATTAAAAAATATTTTTTCTTTCCTTTTTCCTCTTTGATAAGTATTTTAACGTGATTAATTTCTCAGAAAATTAGTCTCCTTTTTCATAGATAAAAAATATTTATTTGTAAAATTTTTCTTTGAAAAATTATTTATAATATTAAAGCTTTTGAGTTATTTTAATTTTAAAAAATTGAAAATGACCATCACATATATAACATAAAGGGTAAAAGAATCATTGCAAAAAACACCATTAAAATACTTATAAAAGAGGAAAAAATATATATTTCAGTCATTAATATAAAACTAAAAAAAAAAATACTACATTTACTTTTACCACAAAAGAAGAATGAGAAAAATGATATTTTGTTATTAATAGAAAGAAAGTGAAAAGTATCATATTTACTTATATGTTTCTCTTTAAAAATTAGACCAATAGGAACCCAAACTTTTTACTCATTTATTTTATTTTTAAATTTATTATTTAATCCTATATGAATTTTTATTTCTTAGTTAGTACCTTTAGAAGAAGGGATGATAAAAATATATAAGATAAATTCAAATATTTTATTTATTTATTTTATTTTTTGAAGCATTGGAGAGGAGAAATTTAATATTGATGAGGTTTGAAGTCTAACATTTACTCATAAAATAATTTTACTTTATCACTAGCCTAAGACACTATTTTTTGAATTATGCACAATTATTTACTGAGTAATCAGATAATACTAATTTACATAAATTAATGGATAATGGCAAAATAACAATCAAATGATCACAAATCACTTAGAATGATAATTAGAAGTGTCAAACTGTTTGGCTTAGATCGGGCCATTTTGGATTCATGCTATTTTATGTTTCCTTTTTATTTTGGTAAAATCTCCTTTGCTAGACATCAAATTAATCCTTGAAAGAATTATAAATTAAATTCTTGCTTAATTGCAAAAAAAAAAAAAAAAAAAAATTCTATTGAGAATGAATCAAATAATATGATTCTATTTCACAATCTTTCTGACTTGCTCTTACAAAATCAAGAAGTTGAAAAGATTGAGTAAAATCGGTCATTTACAATAACTGTTGAAGAACTCTTCAAAAACCTAAAGATTAATAATCTTTATTAGAAATCAAATGAATTCAATCTTATAAATACGTGGGGAGACGCATAAAATGGTAGAGGCAAATCAAGTTTTTGCACATTTTCGTATAGAAAAAAAAATCAATTATATTTAGAGATATATAGATTATTATTGTATAGGCCAGCTAGGAGTTGCATTCCTATTTACTCACACATGTTATGAAACCTATAATCAAATTGCAAGAGGAGGGATACATATATTTCTGTCCTATCATATGATTGGTTTAAATTGTATATGTGGTTCAATGTTATAAAATAAACAACTGGAAGAGAAAATAAAAATAAGTAAATAATGAAAGAATGGTAGCAAGTAGCCATGAGTGAGGGGGGACCAATGTTATAGCACAAAGAATATCAAGTGCTTTGGGACAAAAATCAAGCCCACATGGGTTCATCAAGAAAGCTAAGTTTCAGGCACTGTAATGTGGTCCAACTGCACAGTTGTACTTGGTTGGTGGCCCTTTGATGTTTACATTAGCCTATTGGTTAGTGAAGGGAGTAAATACTAAGTGCTTCATTTAACCTACATTTTTTCATCTATGATGCTCACTTTATTATATTTTTCTTTTCTAAAATTGCTATATTAAATAAAGTTAATACCACCTAAAAAACTTTTGATGGTACAAACATATTTATCAACCTATTTGATTTGGATTTAATATTTATAGAAAAGGAAAATTATTGCTTATACTAAGTATGTAAATTTATCTCATATATCAAATTAATAAATGATGAGATATTTTAGTCAATATAATTCTTTTATCTTTATTTTTAATGAAAAAACACCGATATTTTTATTTATTTTATATATTTTTATTTTATTGAATTGGTATATATACTTCATATAGACAAAATTTAGCCCACAGAAATTAACATGTTACATATAATATTTAAATATTATTTTTATTATTTTTGACTATCTCAGCAAATTATAATCGAATCGATTAAAAATTGATAATAATTATGATATTGTAGAAAAGTTTGATGTATCTTATCAATGTTTATATGATCGACATGACCTTTGAAAATATTTTAAATTAGGATAACGATATTTAATAAATACTTCAAATTGAATATTTAATAATCCATTTTTATCAATTAAAAATTAAAAATAAAAAGCTTAAATTAAGAAAAGTCCTATAAGTTAAAAGGTTCCTGATCATTATAAGATCATCAAGGAAAGATTGGACTGGATTTATAGTTCTGAGCTTGTTTTCGAGGGATTCACCTTGGTAGACCTGTAACAAAAAACAAGAGCATCAAAGGGTCAAGTTTTAACTTGGCAAGGATATTTTGATGCTTAAGTCAATAGCAATAACAAAGCTTTGGGTCTTAAGGAAGAAAGTGCTTTCCTGTAAACCTAGAGAATCTAAAAGAGAGAAGAAATAGGTGAAAAGGTGTAAAATCAACTACCTCGAGTTAGTGGTATCTCAAGTCTTTTATACTTAGTAGACTCTCTCTCTTAGTTGGTGGTGGATAATATGATCAGGAGACATGCTCTAATATGATTGAAAAGACTATAACTAAATCATCATGACTTTATATCTCATGCGTAGGGGATAAGAGCCACCCTATATCTAACATAAAGTGATTAGTTGAATTAGATCCAGAGACGTGACAAGCCATTTTCCTGGTGAGGAGCTCTTCGCTATGAGGGAGCTCTTTGTTTTCGAATAACTGATATGTAGAGAGTTTACGGTCTAAGAAATATAACTAAAGAAGTGCTCTAATAAGTTTTTTTTCAGCTAGTGCAAGAATAATGCCATTAGATTGGACGTTCATGGATTCCACACAAATAGAAAGCTTACTGGACTTGTCCAGATACAATTAGATTCCTTGAAAAATTGGGTTTAAAGTCGATTAAGCCCAATTATGCCCAAAAGACATGACTAAATTTTATCTTTATTAGTTCTAAATTCTACTTGTATGTGTTATTATTAAGGTATTACATATAAATGATAACTTATTTTGTTTGATTATTTGATCTTTCATCTTTAATTTCTAAACATTTATCGTCTCATTCTGTCAGGCTTTTATACATCCAATCATTAATTGATTTGTTTGATTAATTTTCTTATATATTTCATTAATTTTTACAAATTTCTCATCTCAATTAGTGAAATCAAAGGCTTTTATGACTAAATAGTATGCTTAAAACCTTACAATGTTTCATAATAATAAAAAACTAACAAGGGTTGATAAATAGTACATTTATGCATCTACCACATCACATCACCCAATTGTTTCTGTATGCACATGTTTTGTATAAGTAGAGCGGAGAAAACATGCTAGACTTGTGTTGTGTGCCTATAAAAGAATTTAAGCTAAACCCTGAAGAATGTCACAATGGCATTTAATGTTCTACCCTGTAACGATGTCAAAAGTTGGGCCCTAAATAAAAAAAATAAAATAAAACTCATCTCATCTTAATTTTAAAATTAATTGGAGTCGCTTAGACGAACTATAAATAATTTTAGACTACGTTTTCAATTAGATCATATTGTATCTCTTATCTTTAAATTAATTTAGATTTACTTTTTTTTTCTTTGCTTTTCTTTTTTATTACGGTGTGCTTGATGTTTTTAATTTTTTTTTTTTTTGAAAAAAAAAAAGAAGCATTAATCCATATTCTGAACGGTAAGAAGAAGCTATAGTGTTGCAGCAATGAGCGAAGCCAGACGGGTCATATCTCCAATTTGATGGTGACTCCATACCCTCCAACTCTATTAGCCTTTATTTCCACATCTTCAATCATCAATCACAGTGGGCCAAAAGACAGATAGCTTTGGACAATACGTTGAAGACGGCCAAAAAAAAAAAAAAATGGTAAAATGAATCCGTTAGCATTTAGACATTAATTAATAGTCAGCTGTCAATAGCTAAAACTTTAAATTTTTCAGAATAAAAATGATTTTAATAGCACTGAATTAATTAATTAAAAGCTCATTAATAGGTAACAACTAATATTAATTGCAATTATCGATTCAAATAGATACATTTTAATTGATAATAGCATGTAATTAAGGGTTTTAAGCAAATGATGGTGATTATAATATCATAATCATATTTCTACATTAATGAAAACAAATTAAGAAATTGAAAACCAAGTCAATTATATGAAATAGGAAGAAGATCCAAGTTTTGGAAAAAACAGTAGTAAGCTTGCTCGCTCTTATGTCACCGACAGACAAATTTCAGTAATTACTATGTAGATGATGATGATGATGATGATCACATACAGATATACATTCTTGATATATATTCCATTTGTGAAGATGTTAAAGGGAAGCTAAAAATCTGTCAAAATAAGGCCAAACAATCAAATGTTACCATTTTAATAAGTACCTTTTTTTCTTTTTTTTTTTTTTTTTCACCTTCATAGATATGGTTAAATTTAACTAGCAAAACAATTTCAAAAATATTATAATGTAATATGAATAGAAAATAAATTTAAATATTTCTCCCATAAGAAACAGTTTGAAACTATGATTTTGGCTTTAGGACTTTATTTGTTAGTGGAAGAAAATGTATGTTGACTTATACCTTTCCTTCCCTATAATGAACTTGACTTACCAAGCATTGGTTAAGAGGTTAAGTCTCAACCTAATCAATGAGGTCAAAATTTTTTAAAAAATTAGAAGATAATTAGCACCCGATTTAGAAACCATTTTAGTAGTCTTTAATTGGTATATTGCAAAACAGATGTCATATTTTGTAAATACTTTCTTTGGTGTTTGGCAAAAAAAAAAATTCGTTTAAAAATATTTATCATTTAAAATTTCAACATACGAATTAAAAAAATTATTTTAGAAAATATTTATCTTAAAATTATCATAATGTTAAGATAAAAAAAGTAAAATATTTTTTATTTTAATTTAAAAAATAAAAATAATTTATATAAATATTTAATGAATAAATAAAAGAAATATAAAGTTAAAAAATAATAAATATATTTTTAAAATTATAACACTACAGATATTTTAGAGAAATAAATTTAAAACGGTGAATATTTTGAAATTTAAGTAGTTAATTAATTTGTATTTTAAGGTGTGATTTTGTTAATAATGATTAGATTGGGAAATGAATTAGGTGGCCAGCTGGGGGTTGGGGACCAGATATAGGGTGTAAGAAATGTAATGGGAGATCTAATGGCTAGGAGTTGAATGCAAGTGGGGTCCACAATAGTACTTTAGCAATGTCAGATTTGTTACCAAATAAGGCAGACACAATCAACATCAATATAATGACACGTGGACCTTATACCAATTCAGGAAACTTCTCTTTAAGGAGGTCACGTCTCGTGGGGTTTCTCTGTGTACCCCAAGTCTTTTCCCTACAAACATTGGCCCGTTTTCCGTGCCTATTTGTCTTTCTTCTTCTTTTTTTTTTCTTTTTTTTTTTTTTTTTTTTTTTATTTTTCAAACAAATAATTTCCTTTTTTTTTATTATTTTGTCTAAAATAAATGAAAAAAATCCTCTTTATATGAAAGTAAATTATATAAAAAAAAAATGGTAACATCAACGTGGCTTTAAAATTGTTTGAGTCATCATGATGATTATGTGTGTCATTATTTTGTTTAATTTAGGGAAATTAAGAATTATGAAAGTTCCTTTTTAGTTGGTAACTCTTTGTATTATTAGGTGAATTATTGAAAATATAAATATCTAACCTTTTAATTAAGTATATATGTTGTTATCATGCCTTCATCGTTATTAATCGTTATATTACTATTTTGTTACTCATATTCTTACAAATTACAAATTGACTAGATTATATAAGAAAATTCGTGCATACGTTAAGTATATATATTCATTTTGTATATCAAATTAACGAGTGATAATATATTTTAATATAATTTTTTATCTATTTTTATTAGTAAAATGATATCAATACTTTTTTTATTTTACATATTCTTATTTCATTATATTGATGTGTATATTTAATATAAGCAAGACTTAATCGGATTATATATAGATAATATATACACTTCAAATTGGAAGACAATCACATCGTTCAAAAGTTAATTAAACATTTTTTTAAAAAGTTGTAATTAAAATTATTATATTATATAGCTGAGACACTTAAAATTTAAATAACGAGCATAATTTATATGAATCAAGTCTTGAAAATGTGAATGTAAAGAAAATATAATTTTTAATCATGTAACAAATTCTTTAATTTAATTACATGTATATATAAATTGATATTGACCCAATAATGCAATTTGAGCTTAAAACACCAATCCTTATATTTTATAAAAGAGAAGGTTTGATTTGACTTATAAGAAGCTATATATAAGAAAATTTCTTGTTATTGTATATAATTCAAATTAACCACCCGAATAGAGAGAATAAACCATCAATATCGATATCGTAAGAGATGAAGATCATATAACTTAATTGCTAATAGATCATTTACTTGTTAGCTAGTTGTGCATTTCTCAATTTAAAGGAAAGAATACAAGTTTAAAGCTTCATAATAATAATAATAATAATAATAATAATAATAATAATAATAAATTTTTGTCATTATCATTTACATAAACTAATTGTCTACTTAAGTTTCAATTGAAATATGAACTCATAATTATAATTTATAAGGATTTTGTTAGCAAATGCTTTTAAGATTTGATCATTAAGGCCAATAATCAATAGATAATTTTCAAATGTGTTGGCGAAGAATATGGATATGCGCCTTATTAAAATACTTACCTAATGAGAGAATTTAATCTCTATTAACATGTACATAATTTATGTAATTCATTTTTTTTATCATTTATTATTCGTTAATTAGTATCTTAAGGACAATTGTTAATCAAACTCAATTCATAATTTTAAAACTGATTTGAGTACTAATTAATCAACTAGATAAAATTAATTCACCAACAAAATTAAAAATTTAGGATACTTAATTTGAGATTTTTTCCCCCTGCACATGGGAAAAGCAATGCAACGAAACCACAAACAGTGGAACGAATAATATCCTTAGATAGTTGTAGCTCTATTATTGTAACAATTAGATTTAAGTTCATCCTTTATTTGTAGTCTTGCATGTTCCCACTCATTCAATACTTGACAATGCAATTAGCCTAAAAGTCATTTGATTATACCCATCATAATATAAATAATATAAAATGGTCTACAACTATAATTTTATTTTATTATATTATATATACTATGCTTTGAATTGCTAAACCCACAAATTAAAATAAAAGTTAAATTCGAGAAAGTTGTTTCTTGTTTGGACTTTATTAGCATAAAGAGAGAAAGAGAGAGAGAGACCAGAACAAGTAAGGTAAGAGGTACATATTTACATATAAATATATATAAATGGAAATTCTTAATACTTTAATTGTATATAAACCCACTTTTTAATAAATAAATAAATATATAAACCCACTTGGGTCTGCTTTCTCTACTATATAAACCCAAATAAATAGTAGAGAAAACAATATTATAATCCTTAAGTACTTAAGAAAAGTAATTAAGAAAGAAGAGCTAGTACTACCTGGCCTGATTTTGGACAATTATTTTGGGATCTCTTTAAGGTTAAACCATTTGATTATGTGTTCAGGACATAACTTGCTAAACAATAAGGAATGTTATTGACCTGTCTGTATCATACATGTGACCACACACAATAAATATACACATGGAAGATATGATGGGCTACTACTGTTCTTTTGACTTTAACTCATCACATATATTTTATATACATACCCGTGACCAACGCAGGAATTTTGATGAGAGTCGGCTACCGGGTCCAATTAATATATTAATTGGACCCCGCATCAAAATTATATACATGAATATATAGTAAAAAAACTGTTATTAATTTTTTTCATGACCGTAAGACCAATTATTAAAACTCGCTATTGATTTTAGAACCCTTTTTATCATTCACTTTCTCTTTATATTATTTATTCATTTTAAAATTTTAGAGAGGTTGAGGGTCCAAGGCCTATCCGCTCTAATTAAATCTTAGTATTAATCATTAAATACTAAAATATAGTATAATCTTTTATAAAATATCAAGGAGACCAATGCCCTCTTAGACCCTTAATTATGAATGGCAATGGGTAATCAGTCCAATAAGAGGTATCCGAATTCAAATTCGTTTAAAATATAATTATTCGAACCAATTTCAAATTTGTTTAAAAATTTTGACTTTACTATTCGTACTCGTCTTAAATCTAGTTAGTATTGCCTGCATACTGTCTGAATTTACTCAAATCCTATTATAATCTATTCTATAAATATATTTTATGGGTATTTAACGAGCAATGTGTATCCTACTCTTTAAAAATCCATTTATATGATAAATTTGAGTAATAAAATGAGAATCCGTTTAACGAGCAATGCTATCATGTAGTAGTCTTATAAATATAAAATTATAAAAAACTATAATATATATATATATATATATATACATACACACACATAACCAGATTTAGGCAACGAGTACTCTACGCCCTGAATCAAAATCCATCACGGATAGTATTTTTTAAATCTAAACCTGTTTAATAATACTTATATCCTATTTAATAGGCTCAAATCGGATCAAGTACCTAAAAATACCCGATCTGCTACCAATCCTACCCTTAATGGGTCAGTCCCTAATCATGTTACTTTAACTTGTAAAAATAATCTATATCTATACATATATAGATTTCACATATTTTTCATGTTTGTTTTAACTAAGAAGAGTTAAAAATGCTAATTTTAAACTAAAAAAATATATATCATTAGACTAACAGCTCGTTTAGTGCGGGGATTGATTCATTAATTTTTAAATTAGCAAATATCACTATATTTAGTACATTTAATTAGATAAGGATTAATAATCTCAAAAACTTAGCTAACTCATAAAATCAGTATTAGTTAATACCTAGTTATCCCCATTGTCTTTAGTAATCCCTCTTTTATGGTATTACTAATTCTATTGTTTATGAAAATTTTATCCATAAAATAACTTCAGCTTTTTACTTAATATCTCAAAAATAGCCTTCGTTTTCTAAATTATTTCTCCATTATCCTTCACCCTATAAATAAAAAAGAACACATGTTGATTATAAACTCAGCAAAACACAATAACCATGAAAAGAAAGCAACCAATTGGCCATAAAAAGAAAGAATGAACAAGAAAAATAACGAATAATTGACTGTAGAGAAAAAGTTGAAAATTGTCTTTTGAAAGGTAATTTTATTATTATTTTGTTTAGTTTAATTAATTTCAATATTTGGATCATCTTCTTTCCATATGATTTTGAAATTTTTTCACATATGACAATTGCTATGTTAAGAAATTTGTTTGTGTATATATATTTAATCCTATGGATTAGTATAGAAAATATAATCAATGATTCAAACATAAAAAAATATCACGTGTTTATAATTGAATCACAAATAATATGAAAAGGATTGGTACCTGAGAACACAATTGATGTAGAGCAAGAGAAAAGAAGAAAAGGAAGAAGCGACATCTTTTTTTTTTTTTTTCATTTGGAAGAAGAAGAAACCAATTAGGGAAATAATGATTATATATATAAGGTAAGAGTATTTAAGTAATTGAATTATTTTCTTAATATATCTTATTCATTAGTCTATACTATTAAATACGATATTATAAAAGTAAGATTATTTAATCATATTGATTAGTATTTGTTTATCAAATAAGATTTAAGCTAATTAATTTTATTGTTTAACTAATCCTATGATTCACGAATCAACGTACCAAACGGGTTGTAATAATTTAGGGATTTAAATTTTTATTCATATTTTAATATTCTTTATTTAAAAAAATAATATATAAAAAAAATTAAACACTGAATTAGTAATTCAATATAGGTTCAGTCTCTTTTTCTTATGAATTTGAAAATTTGAATTCCTTAAACAGTGATGAAAAGAAAATAATATACTTCAAGCCTCAATAAAGTTATAAAATCCACTGGACATCAGACAATGTTGATATAGATGTATAGCAAACTTTAAAAATTTTAGCCAAAAAATTAAGTTTTTTTTAAATTTTAATTTTCAAGTGTATTTTATTTAACATTAGAACCATTTCTTATAATGAATATACAATCTTTAAAAGAAAATAAATATATATACATAAATAAAATGAAATGTGTCACAATCTTTTTTTTTTTTTTTTGAGAAAAAGAAAAATAATATATATGTATGTCACAATATACATCCTTTAATTATTTGAATTTAATGGGAAAAACAAATGTGGATCTTGTTTGGCTATCCATTTATGGATTTAGAAATAGTGTTTCAGTGGGAAAAATAATGCATGCCATGAGTGATCATAGTGTGAGCCAATCACATGGAAGTCATGTGTTTGTCATATTTCATATATATATAATGTCACAATCATCTTCCTTTATTATTTTCTTGTGAAGTCATTCAATGTTGAAGGCAATTTTAATTTTCTTATTATTATTTGCAGTCTCTTTTTACATTTTATTTTTCTATTTATAAGTAGAGCAGTGCTTAATTAATTGTACATTTGAAAATAAGTAATCAAAGTTTGTTTGCAGCTCACATTATCATTAAAATTAATTATTATTTTTCATCAGTATCTTTAAGGGTGAATAGTGACAGAGCTAAAAAAAAAAAATTATACAAGGATAAATTTTTTAAACTATAATTTACTTAAGGCGATATATATAATTAAGAAGGCAACTTTTATATAATTAAAAGAAATTTTCACTTAAAATAAGGAAGCCTAAATATAATATATGACTGAATTTTTATAATTTTACAATTAAAAATTTTTATATTTTAGAGATTATGATCCTCTCGACTCCACATAACTCCATCATTAAGAGTGAACACTAAGACTCAAATTATATCGGTATTAAATTTTCCACAATGCTAAAAAAAAATCTCAAGTTATCATAAAAATTTCTGAACTTATTAATTTATAAAGAAAAAAAACCATTATAATAAAAGGTAGTGTCCACCAAAGTCCAACAAATTCATTGCTAGAAATATTGGTGAGGCACATAAGTATATTTTAATAAAATTTTATCCATTCCATTGAATTTTTTTGTTCCTTCATTGTGTAATTAGAAAAGAGAGAGAAACACTGAAATATGGAATTAAGATAAAGTGATGAGTGAGAAGTAAAGAAAAATTATTTTTTGGTGTATTGGATATATTTTTCATTAGAACACAATCATATTAACATCTCATGATCTCAACAGTATATTTACAGGACTCCAATTATAGAGTGATTTTTATTGCAATGGATAATAATAATAATAATAATAAATTTGAAGATGAAAATACTTCTTCTAAATAATATTAAAAAAATTTAATTATAAAACATATATTCAACCACTAATTAAATAAGTAAATATATTTAGCTCAATTTGTGATTGGTTTAGTTAATTTTTAAATAGTCCTATCGCTTTCAAGGCTGAAATATCTCAAGTTTGAATTTTAGCAGGAGCTAAATTTATCAAAAAAAATATTAATTTATTTTCAAATGAATATTATTGAAAGAAAATTTATATATAAAACTAAGAATAATGCACAAAAAATCCTCACTTTTTAAAGTCGAAAAAATTAATAAAAATGTTATCCCCCAAAGTAGCCAGATTTGGCCTGAAAATTTTCAACCACGCCAACCCTACACCTTATGAAATAACATTATCCCCACTAACTTTCACAACTTACAAGTGAAATTAAATCACATTTCCAAAAAACTGTAAAACTCTAACTGCCTTCTCTCTCAACTTTTTTCTTGGTTTTTTAAAGTTTATTATTTGAGCCACATCGACTTTTATTAGGTCGATGGTGGTTCATTTTCTTTATTTTGTTTGGTTTTTGTTTTCAATAAGAGATATATATTAATCACCATTTTTCTTGACATGAATCTAATTTTATTTTCTATTTATTTTATGAGTTTTATTATCTTTTTTATGAAATTTAATAAGTTTTTTGTTTTGTTTTTTTTTATAGAAGTTTGCTTGGCTTCCTTTATAAGAGTTTATTTGTCTTCCGTCATAAGAGATAGAGGGACTTGAACCCTCACAATTTCTAAAGTCAATAGATTTTCCTTTTCTTATAAATTTCCTTGTTATTGATATTGACATGTAGAATGCGACTCTATCTTTATTCTCGTCCGATTCATCAATTATCTATTAGACTATGGAGTAAATGATTTGATCAATTAAAATTCAATCCTTTCTACAACGTTAGAAGGAATCTAAGTCTGATATTTAGAAGATTGAACATGGTTAAAGTTAATGAAATCGATTTGTAACTCAATATAGTCACCAAGCGGAATATGTTTCTTGCTGATGTACCAAACAAAGCTAAAGTGCTATATATAATTATTCCATCAATATGATTAATGAAGTGTAGAAGAAAAGCTCATCTTTATAATAAAAGTTATATGTATTTTTTGAATACAGTTAAATTTACTTTTCTATTTCAAATTATGTTTATTAATCATTATTAATAAAAGATTCCTTTTATTTAAAAAAAAAAATCACATTTCCATTTCTTGAAAGAAAACTATACGCCACTTTACCAAACCCACTTCTAATTTAAGTTTTCCAATTATATAAACTATATTTGAGTTGTCGATTAATTTTGTGAGTGAATTAATATATAATTAAATGTTATTGCATATAGTTTTATATGAGAATATGTCCAAAGGCCCCATGTATAATTGATCATTATCTTAGTACATGCTTGAAAGTTTAGGTACTAATTCTTAGTTTATTTTACTATTTTTATTGGGTTTATTCTACCTTGCTTTGAAGGCAGACAATGGCTTTTAACATCACTGGAAGCCCAAAAAAATTTAAATAACTGTAGTTTTTGGTGGTTAGCTACAATTCCACAGCCAAAACTTTTTTTTTTTAAAATTTTTTTTTATTAATTAGGCTCTTGCTAATATTCAAAGTAATCAATTTTTTCACAGTTCTGATTATGATTTTAATATTATAAAAAAAGTATTTTTTTCCTGCTGTCATTAGCTACGTTTTTGCATAAATTTTTTTTGATACGTAAAAAATTTTAAAAAGTGATCAAGATTGCTAAAATTTGAACTCCCAATTTCATATATACTACAAGAAAAATATTCAATCACCGAACTACTGGTCCAATAATTAATTTTTATTTGCATATATTACAAAAGCAATAGGGCATACCTGCCATGCTTGTAGAGCAATTTATTCCATGTATATATATAAAAAGCTTGAAAAGGCATATTTTGTTGCTCCTACCATTTGCCCATTGCCATGTACGTTTAGAGAGAGAAACAAAATGAAGGTTACAAAATACATACTAATATTACTTGTAATTAGCTATAGTTAAACCTTGCTGGTTTATTACTATTTCTTAGTCATCATCAGTAGACAAATTCCTACTACATTTTACCGCATGAATTCAACACACAACACTCCATAATAATATGAGGGAGTTAATCAGAATCTTTTTACCATGCGTCTGAATCAATTTTCTCAAGCTTGAAACGCTCGCGAACATAAGAAATGTAGCTTGCAGCCTTCATATCCACATTTTCATCACCACCATAGTCATGGAAGCTTCTCTTGTGAGCATCAGACACCTTCTGGGTTGATTGGTTAATAGGAAACTCCATGGAACTACAATTATTATAAGGGGCATATGGGCTAGGACTAACCTTGCTATTATATTGTAGTGGCATAGAAGTTTGTTGTTGAGCAGTTGCCACTACCCTTTGGATTGATGAAGAATTTGAATGGCTCTGGCCATTGGAACTATCCATAGAACCTATTGGGCTATATGGGCTTGGGCTAACCTTATTGAAGCTACATTGCAATGGTATAGAAGGCTTGTTGGAGCTTACTCTAAGGAAAGACTTGGCCTTGGCTAGCTTACCTCTTATGAAACCCCTTCCCTTGTGATTTGTTTCCATTTTCTTGGATTTAATAGGAAGATTTGAGATTTTCTTTACTATGTAAGACTTGAACAAAAATCAAATGTCTATGTCCATTACAAGAGGCATTAATGTGCTTATATACAGAGTGAGATTAGACAATGGCACTTCTTCGTGTGAGGTGTTGGCTTTTGATTGGATAATGAGTATTAAAGATCTTTGTGTGAATTGGGTAAAAGTTATTTAAGATAGGTTTAGATATGAAAACATTTAGTTGGCCAACCGCCCTTTTAAGGTTGTGTGTATGGTTTGGATTAAATTCCCCATTCATTGGCTTAGCTTTTAAACTGTTTTTATTTATTTTTTGGAGTGAGATTTGGATTAGGGAGAATTTGGAGTTTGATACCTTTCATAGCTACCTACATTAGATATGCCCATCTTTTTCTTTTTAATGTATCTATGATTTCTTATTGCTTCAAGATTTTTGAATTATTAAATTCATTTTTAATACTCGATATTGTAAATTTCAATTTCAATCAGAATTAAATTTATTAATTTATATATTATTTTATTTACAAAATTAATTGTAATTATATAATTCAATTATATATATATATATATATAGATGAGGATGAGTAATCAAACAAGCAGCCAAATATTATGTCATTAATAATATGATATAATAGAAATAAAATTTGAAATATCTTAAACATTATTATGAAAGCAAATAAGAAAAAAAAAATTCTTGAATGAAATATATAAATTATTAGGTAAGTAGGCCACTAATAAAAATTTTCAATATATATATATGAGGGAAAAAAAATAGATATTTCACATAATTTTTTATAAAAAAATTATAATTATTACATTTAAAAAGATTTAGTTATTATTTATATTGAGATAAATATAAAATGAATAAGAATCTACCTAAGAACAGAAAACGCGCTAACCGCGCCATGACCGCCTTTGACGGACCACAACTAAAAGATATTTGAAAGGGAAGCAATAGCATGTGTATACTAATGAATATATTACTAAAAGATTCTTAAAACTTATCAATATTTTTAATCTTGAAATTTATTAAAAATTAACACTCTAATTCTTATTTATCGAAATTATGAAATATTTTCTAACATTTCAATTAATTATTGAAATTTCAATTTATCCAACTAAAAGTTTTAAAATATACTAATATATTTTAATCATTAAATTATTATTATTTTAATCCTTCAAAATCTGAAAAAGTGTTAATTTGATAATACTACAAAATTAAAGTGTTAATTACTACAAATTTAAGAGGTGTTATTATAATAATTTATCCTATGTTAATTAAGGAAAGAATTTCTTGAAAAGAATGTTGTGTTCTAGTGATTGAAATAAATTGGTGAAGTCATAAACAGGATTAGCGATAAAAGGTAAGCCTTTGCTTGATTAATTAACCGAAAGAGACCGTCTTTAAGTTTATGTTATAGTGCTATATTCTTCAAGATTCTTAATGGATTAATTACTTTTAGTATCATATGTACATGTGAATGTGATTTTTTCTTGGGTGCTATTCTTGTAGTTATTTTCACACCTTTTGGTATAGGACTAATTCTGCTTAAACCGAATAAAATTATCAAATATTTAACGCAATTACATTCTCAAGATGCGATGCAAATCGAAAATCTTGATTGAACTAGAAGGTATGTGAATATGATAGTTAATTTTATTTTGCCAAATTAATATGATGGTTAATACTTTGTAAGTATTTTTATAATACATTATAAAAGATTAGAGAGAATATTCTTACATGAGATAAGCCAACAAATTAATATATGGATATTAATTGGGTCTTTATTAATTTATTTATCTTAGTTTTAATTTTGTTCCGATCTCTCCAAATAAAATTCCAAAATAAAGTGAGCCAAACTGTTACATTATATATATATATATACCCTGAGACATAAATTTTTTTTAACAAGTGTATTTATTTTTGATATATAATTTTTTTTTTTTTGACTTTTGTATTTATTTTTAACACATAGGCATAAAGGTCATGTGTAATTTTATAGTTTTTTCGTCATCAATTTTTTTATTTGAATTATTATATTAATACATTAACAAATATGTTACTTTTCTAATTAAATAAGGATTTTAATCCTCAAAGTTAGCATGTTAACCAATAAGTTAGTTTCGTAATTAAATCCTAAAAATTATAAATTGTATTTTTAATGTTAATATATTAATTAATAAATTTTCTCATCTTATATTACATATTTTCAATTATACCTTTTATTGAATTTTTATTTTATGTTTTCAATTTAGCATTAGTTAAATTTTAAATGAATAAATATTTTTTAAATAAAAAATCTAAATTAAGTTTTATAAATTTAAAATATTTATAATCAAAATAATAACAATAATTGCGTGAAGCATTGGCAAACGACTAGTTTTAGACTAAAATTTAAAAATAATTTTATAATTTTCAGAGGCTTTGGCCCCTTAGTTGTATTTAGGGACAACTCAATGGAGTAGACGTCATAGGCAACCACCTAAAGCCTCCAATTATAAAAGCTTCCTAATTATAAAAGCCATATATATATATATAGCTTAATTTGTAATATAATTAATTTATAATTTAATTTTATTAATTTTTTTTAAATTAAAAGGTCTCATTTTTATAACTCGCCGAGGACTCCCAAAAATGTTAAGCCACTGTTAGTCGTATCTAGGCCTGCCAAATTAAACCTAATGCCCTTATTGAATTTTCTTTCCATGTGAATTTAAAATAATTCAATTTATATATTTATGAATTATCTTTTATTTTTCAAAAATAAAAAAAAAATAATATTTATTATAAAATAAATACTTGATCATCAAATTATAAATAGCAGAAATGAATATGCCGATTCCTTTAGATATAATCGAATGCACGGCAAATTGACACCAGGTTTAAAGATGATCTCTTTGTTCTTGTACATGCATGGAGTACTCCCGCAGTCCCACTGCTTCTTCGATTTGAGATACATGAAAGATTATTCTTGAATTACTTATAATAGTTATTGAGCCATTGATTGATAATGTAATAGCTAAAGTACTTGTTTCATAGAAATAGAAAGAGACCAAGGTGTCGAATAAATTTATCGTTCTCCCAGGCCATCCTCATCTTGTTCTGAAATCAAAGTGATCAATGAGAAAAAGGAAAACGAAAAAGGTGCTAAGCTTGAGTGAGAAGGAGGAGATATTTAAGTGATCTCCAAAATTATAGAAATTTTTATACTGTGTTATTAATATGAAAATTCGAGAGAGTAATTTATAAGTGGGCCGGTGGTTGATCCAGTATTGTAACATATTAAAATCTAATAATAGAGGCTTAACACTTTTAAGTGGATATCCATATACATAATTCATTTGCATAAAATCAATTACTTTTATGCCATGTATAACATCTGCTTAATTACTCATAAATTCTTTGTAAGTTTTATTATTATTTACTGTGGGATAATCTGCTGAAATCTTCTACGGGGAAGCTAATTTCTACATTGACTTAATTCTATGGTCCTGTTATTTGTAATCTACTAGCACATCTTAATTTGGAAAAAAAAAATCAAATATTGATTGAGAGTTATGAGACATTAATAGGACATCAAGGTCTTCAATTTGCCAGTAGACCAGATACAAAGAATTGCAGTTGCATGTGCAAGAATTAAAGAAGAATAGATATTTGCTATTACGTAAGCATAGTTCAACAAGCACTCTTGACCCACTGATAGTGAAACCAGACAACTCTTTTTGACTTGTAGCCAATTGCTCGTACCAAAAATCAATTTGCAGGTTTTCAAAGATGGAGGCTATAGCTGAGAGAAGGACCCGTGCACATCAAGTTATTAACTCGATACAGAGTAAATTGAATCCTTGTCTATGTTATGGCCCAAACCACCTAACAAAAAGATACTGGAAAACTAAATACTGGAGAGATTATCATCATGGGCTTTAATGAGTGACATACTCATGAGCTTGACACTACACTCCAACCCAAAACCTTAAGGCAATGAGTTTATGGGTGCTTCCCACTTATAAATCACTCACTAAGTCCATCTCTTTCCAATGTGGAATTTCATTCACACTTGATATCCCAACAATCTCCCCCTCAAATGTGAGCTTCCACATTGGACCGGCTCTCCCCCTGGAGCGGAATTCCCTGAGTGTACAATCATTTTTGTTCCAAGAGTCACGCTGCAAGCCATCACGTGTACCACTCTTTTCCCGAGCCCACACCTCCATCACCGTCTCCATATCTGTCTTTAGCCGAACCTGGCTCTGATACCACTGTTATAGCCCAAATCACCTAACAAAGGGATACCGGGGAGCCAAATACTAGAGAGATTATCATCATGTGCTTTAATGAGTGACATACTCATGGGCTTGACACTACACTCCAACCCAAAACCTTAAAGCAATGGGTTTATGGGTCATTCCCACTTATAAATCACTCACTAAGTCCATCTCTTTCTAATGTGGGATTTCATTCACACTTGATATCCCAACAGTCTATTTACTAATGCTGGTCTAATAATCAAATGTTTGATATTTAAAATCAGAAGTTGTGAGTTTGAATCTTAACAATCTTGAGAATGCTTGATATATAACACCCAATTTTTGTTTTTCTTCTAAACAAATAAGATAGCGTGATTGATTTCTAAGATCGCTCTCGGCTCTAAGCCTTTTACTCGTTAGTCCAAATAAAGTCTGATTAAATCTCTGTAATAAGTAAAAGTCTCATTTTCTCCAGAAAGGTGAATGTCTTTCTCCCAAAGTTGTCAGAATTATTCGTAATAAGCAATTGGCTATTTGAAACTTGACAATCCCAGTACATAGTAGCAGAAGTTATGAGTTTAAACCTCGACGACCTCTAGAAGTACAGACACCGATAGTTTTTCCATTGAGTTTCTTCTTTTCTTCTGTGTTTATTTATCGGGCAATTTACAAGGCAAAGCACAATTTAGCATATATACATAGAATTAAATAACATTTCCATCTCAGTTGGAAAATTCAAAAAGGTGACTTCATATGTAGAATTGTACGGTGATGTGAACATGAAATACAAAAATCAACTAGTCTTTAAGAGAAAAAAACAAATATAAATGAAGTTCATAGATAAAGTCAAATTACCACCGACCCCACTCTGTATTTCTTCATTTCTTTGTTTCTTTTTCCGTGCAGAGATTCCAATTTCTTTGGAGTATTTTATGGGTACCTTCTTTTGGCCATATATGCATTTGCTCATCTATGACTTGAGCCTATGATCTTTATCCGAATCTTATGGCCCTCAGCTAACAAGATTGCCTAGAATGCAAAATGACACAAACGTAAGGATACGTTTGTTTAAGTGAATAGAAAAATGAAAAAATGTGAATTTTATAAAAAATAGTTTAAATACATTTTCCTTCCATTTTATATTTAGACAATATTATTCATAAAATATCTATCCTTCCACTTTTTCATCCTCTCAAACAAACACAGTCTAATAAAATCAACAACCATCTCAAAAATCCATTCCATGATAAGTTGTACGAGAAATTAATAGCACTGAGATAATTAACTTCCATTTGCCTCCAAAAATTATTAGTCTGAAACTTGCATTTGTCTAACAACATCATTAGAAGCTCAATGTTTAATAAATGAAAAAAGGAGGGGAGAAAAAGGAGAAAATACATGCACACGATAACTAAGTCCACAATTCAGTGGCATCATAACAATCTCACGACAATTCCAATAGTTTAGGAGAATAAATCCTCTTTTATTTTTCACATTTAAAGCATTTGATCACAAAGAAGAGTCTAAAATGGCACATATTACTCCCAGGAGAAGGAAAGTGTCTGGAGAGATCCACTTGCAGATGACCCATCAGGTCCAATCTGAAACATATCCTGGCTGTGAAGATTGGCATTGCTACTGCCATCAGAGATCAAGACAGATTCAACTGGCCGACTTTCCATTCCAAGACTATTGTTAAAGTTCAGGCTCGAGATCAGTGACTGAGCTGGGGGGTTCAGGTCAGGCTCCACCATATGGCTCAAGCCAATCTCCCGAGTCTCAGCTGATGGAGATGACAGAAGAGAGAGAGCACGGTTCGAGTCAATGACCCGGTTTGCCCCATCAGAGAACATTTTCTGGCTGCTGCAGCTACTGCCTAATGTTGAATCAGTATCAAGAATAGTTTGACAAGCAGATTCTCCAGGAAGTGCAGAACTATTACATTGTAAGAATGGGAACTGCTTTCCACTTCTATAGCCATGAGATAAGGATCCAGAAAAGAGGGTTTTTCCACTGCTGAAGTTTAGCGAGGATTGACTAGTGTAAAGCATTGGATCATTCTCAGGTTTGATGGTCCCAGTCCACGCAGAGCTGCCAGTGCCAGTCGAGAATATTTGGGAGCCACCAAACTGCAAATATCTAGTACCTGCAATGCAGAATTACACACACACACACACACACACACACACACATACACACAGTCAGCTATGCTCAACGCCTCCCTTTTTAACCTCTTCCCAATTCGATGGTTAAAAATGAATGGGGAAAGAGACAACTGCCCAACAGAAATTTTTTAAGTCTGGAAATCGAACCTTGGTGATTCGAAAATAACCTTGCAGAATTTACAGACATTGAATCAGTCTGTGGCTTCCTTCTACGCCTGTTATGTCCGTCAAGGCGTTTCCTGCAGCTTCGCTTTCCTTCATCAAACTCCACCAATGAATGAAACCTATCATATTGACAGGCAAAGCATTCTGAATTTACAGTTTCTAGAGATTTTTGCAATAAAAAGATTATCTTTTTGGGATGAGTTATCTATCAAATCCCCCCACCCCCAAGAAAAAGGTCTGGTTCAAGGAAAATTAGAGCTGCAAATGTAACACTATAATCTATTAGGCAGCTCTGTAATTGTGGCTCCAGACATTGTTGAATAATGTAACACTCATTTAAGATCCTTCTCCAAACCCTTATTGCAACTCAAATTTAAGCATGAAAGATCAGTAGTCAAATTGACAATATTTCAAAAAATGCTTCTCTTTGAATCCTTGTCTATATCTTTTGGACTTCTCTTTAGTGGCAAAGCATGCATTTGCATGACCAGTTATCACAATCATCACTGACTTACTAACTACTCTCATGGTAACCAAGCATATGGTAGCCTACTACAACTCTTTTGGGAGCTAATTTTATTGGGATGTTGGAAAACCAACCAGAGTTTCATATGCAAAGCTAAGAATTCACCTGAGACTACAATTATGGCATCTATAGTTAGAACCTAAAATAAGGCGTTTCATATCCTTGAATTTAATGGAGAAGTCGAAAACTCAAGGGGGCAATAAGAAAACATGAAGCCAAAGCAGTTAGGTTGCCAAGACTACATGCAACCACAAAGAAAAAAATAAATGCTGCATTTTTAATTGAAGTTTTTCCAATCAAAACCTGCAAAGCATGTTAGTTCTTACCTGCTGCACTGCTGGCAAAACCGTTGCTCCTGACCTTTAATAAAAACTTTAGGGGTTTTAGAGTGAATCTCACATACTTTATGTCTTCGATGATAGTCCCTGCATTTACTAAGGTCTGAAGTGCATCCATCAACCAAGCATGAAGGAACTTGAGCTCCATTAGTAGGTGTTCGGACTCTTTTCGATGAGCCCGATGATGATGACTCCATCAAAGAGTCCCCTGAATCTGCAAATTTCTCCAACTTGTCCTCCAATTCACCTGAATTCCCAAGTTTCAAGTCCACAGAGCAGTTCTCTATAGCTTGATGCTCTTCTAAGCTACTAGGTAAAGTAGTTTGAGCAATGTGAAGAATGTTTTGGTTTTCCAATTCAGCTAATCTCCAAGGAGTCTTAAGATTATAGCCCATAGAACATCCTTATCTTACAAAGATTGTTCTCTCTCTCTCTCTTTCCCTCTCTGCCACACTATACTTCTCCAAGTGATCCACCCACCTAGTCAATCATTACACAATCATTAACAACACCAAAAAAACAAGACTCAATTTTTATGTTTCAACTAGAAGAAATTACTCTATACCTTATTTGTTTTCAAAGTTAGATGGAAAAATATATCCATCCAAATAGACTTTGTGCGTTTAACTTGGGATGACAGTAACAGGAAAACTTTCCCAGAAACAACTTGAGGGAAAATGCAGAAATAAAAAAGGCCATAATTGTCATTGCACTTCAACAATAAAGTGCAATTTTAATGCTATTCAAGCACTGGATACCTGTCACATCATGCGAGTCAGCACCCTCATCCCAGCCACAAGAAGCTTTGAAGAAATTTCTTTTTCAGAAAAAAATAATTCCACGAATCATTTTGCTTTCAAACACCAAAAATTCAAGTTCATTTGTACAGAAAAAATAAAAAAAACCTAACAAGCTGATTATAGGCCAGCAAGATTATATATATATATATATATATATATATATATATATATATATAGTTTGTCCTAAAGATAATTATTTTCTAATGTATCAAGGCTCTTTATTAATTGAAGGAGAGATTTTTCTTGGTAAAAAGTTGCCAAAACCACTTTATTATGGCAAACAAGGAGAACCACATGTATCACTAACTGTTACTGTTTGAGATTGCTTTTGTAGTATGCTTTTATTTTACAAAAATAAATTTTTATTGAAACATACAGTGTCTTAAAAAAAAATCCAGAAATTAACACAGGATTTTGTAATTTTTAAGCACTACAAACCAAAAGTAGACATAAAGAGCAAAAATTTAATGATGTGTACCTGAGAGAACCCAAGAAATCAAGCACAGAAGAGGCAAAAATCCAGTCTTTATGTAACCTCCAGGCTTTCAAATTGCAGAAAAATCTTGAAAAAGAAGCGGGAAAGGAAAGAACTGCAGGTGGAAGTATAACAAGAAGCAAGAATTGGAAATCTAAAATGGTGGTGTAAGCAATTAAACCCAAATTGCATATGATAAAGAAGTACAAGAAGAAGAAGCCATTAATTTCGTGACAACAACAGTTTGATGAATAGTCTTGAAAGAGTATATAGCTTTGTATGGCAAAGCTTCAAATAGGAAAGAAAGCAGAGGAAAAATTTTTAAAAATAATAAAAAAAAGAAAGAAAGAAAGATTGGGTTTTATTGTGAAAATTATTGGAAGTGACAAGGAAAGTGGATAATGTATTCAACTTTGGAACCGTGTATATGGGAAAAAGAAAGGAAGAAAAAGAGAGAGATTGAAATGGAAAGGAGGTGACTATGAAGAATAAGGAATTGCTCTTTCCAAGCCTCTTCCCCTTCCTTTTTAGGCTTGTGGCCCTGTATTAGGAAGAGGGGAAAGAAGTAAAATAATGCTAAAGAAATGATAAAACACAAAAGCTAAAAAAAAATGAGTGGCAAAGAAAGCGACAGGGTGTAGTTGCTTTCAAGTATTTAGTTTTTAGAGAGAGAGAGATGAGAAAAGTACAAAGGGAGTGGGATGGAAAGGAAAGGTAGTATAAGTTTCCTGTGTTTCACATTCCATAATGTTCCTTCTTGGGGTCTTGACTTGAGACTCTCTTTGGTGTTTTTTTGAGTCTTGAGCTTTGTTATTATGGGAACTCCCCACCACAAGCTTTTGTTAATGTCTTCTCTTATCCGTTGGATTTTGACTCTCTACAGTTTTCAAGGTTTAGGGTTTTAAGTCAACCCAAACACAAGTACTGTCTCATCTCATGGACAAATAAGTTTGCAACATTTTTATTTTTATATTTATGGTATGTTTGGTTGGAGGGATGGAAATTAAAAAGGAAAGAAAAGACAAGGTGGGAGAGAGGAGTTTAAGAGAGGATGAACAACCACTCTTCTCTTTTGCTGTTTGGTAATGGAGAGAGTCACAAATAAAAAGTAAATTTTATTTTTCTATATTGACTAAAAAGTCAACATGACATTTAAATTTCTATTTAAAAATTAAGGATAAATTTATAATTATATAAAATACTTCATTTTTCCTCCGTCTTTTTCTCCCAATTTAGGAGGATATAAAAAATTGTGGATCCCATGAGAAATGAAGCATTGAATATCTTCATCCTTTTTATTGTTTCCCTCCAATCAAACAATAAAAAAAATTAATTATCTTCTCTTACCTTTTCTCCATCTTTTTCATCCTTCCATTTTTCCTTCTAACTAAATATAGATTTAGCTTATGTAATTTTGCATACCATAATATTACTCATAAAGTTTTAAATTTGCGTCTCTTCCAACCTTATTAGAAGCTAATGAAATTTTAGTTTAATAATAAAGATCAAAACTGAAATCTTGAGAGATTGAAAGTACAATTTTCATATTTGCTTTTTATTCATATTCTATTAGAATTTAATTTATAATATTGCAATACTTAATATCTTCATTGTGTATAAATATCATTGATAGAAATAAATATTAGAAAAAAAAATTAGAGATTTACGAAAATTGAAAAAGAATCATAATAATATCTTTGATTTTGATCTCTTGATCTACCAAGTGCCAAGAATGGCTAACAAAACATACACGGAATTACTTGCCTACACAGACTGATCAATAAATATCTTAATCAGTACTAGCCTCTCTGTCTCTTACAATACGTGGGTGTTTGGGGGGCGGGGGGCCTATCCTCAACTCCATGCCAAGTGACTCTCTTCATTTCCTTCTTAAGTTAGGATTAAACAGCTATATTCATAGTCCTTTTTTTCTCTTCCAACATTGTTGTTGTTTCTAATTTAAATTATCACCAAAAAACCTTATTTGAGACTAATTTCATTAGTAGTTTATATGATTTATAATAATATTTATTTGCTTATAAAATTTAAGAGATAAATTAATGATGTGAGCCAAAAAAACTCCAAATTATTTTTTCTTATGGAAAGAATTTCGATCTCTCGTACTGTAAAATGATCAAATTAGATGAACCTACAAAACAGGAGGCTAAAGTGTCAAGATAGTCTACCTGGATGAACATTCCAACACTTAAGTTAGATTATATTCTAGACAAAAGAGAATGTGAAGTTTAAATGTTCAAAATGTATAACTTGCACCTTAGAGTGCCTTATGGCATTTATAGAAGTCTGTTTTAGATGGCAAGTTCTTGAAATATACGATCACTAGATATCTAAGTAGTCGCTGCATGATGAGGAGAGTGCTTCCTAAAATTTGGAAAGTGGAGCAGGTGGATAGAAAATATGAAGCTGTCATTGATCATATAAATCCCAAAGTTCAGTTAAAGCATTAATCGGCAGAAAAATTTTGCTTGCTTTAGGCAGTCCATATGCACTGGGATGCATTAATTAAATTTTTAATTTATTGATTAGAGTTGGATTTTTGAGAATATATTATAAATGAAGATTTTTCCTCAATTAAAAATCTTTGAATTTTGGTGTAAATAGTCCAAATTTTAACTGCAAAAACTGATTCATAATATTTGGGATACCACTTTTCTGCTATATACGTAAAATAATGTGAAGTAGTAGATAGGTTAGTAAATAGTAGTTAGAGGGAAGAGAAGAAGGTATGGTGATTCCCTACCGAATGAGGGATGAATACCCAATTAGAGATGGGGGGACTGGAACTCTGTTGACATATCAAATCTTTGCCTTATCTGTTTCTCGCAAAGAAAACAATAAGACACAAGAAACTTGTTAAATGGTCCAGCACACTGCAAATGCCTATGTGCCAGTGCATGCCAAACTAGCTACTATAGAAGATTAATTTTTCTTCACCAAACCAAGCTACACGGGACTAGTAGATTTCGTGTAAAATCTACCCAAAAGGCCTGACAACGTTTGTACACATCACATCCCTAGTCTAGAAGATCTATATACAATACATTTTACCTATTTTTTTAATAGATTTAGAAGATTTTGATTAATTTTCTTATTTATTTTTTTGATAAAATTTGTCTGTCACTGTATTTTTGTAAATTTTAATTAGAATATATATATATATATAAAAGAAGTTATTTAAATTGAAAAATAATATATATATATATATATATATATATATATATATATATATATATATATATATATTTAATGATAACTCACACAAAATAAAAGACAAGTTAGGAGTTGATCCACTATTCACCAATAAAATTAATGTTAAAAAAAATGAGTTGATCCACTTTTCAGTGTACACCAAAGAAGATGGTCCCTCTAATTGAAAGAGGCATAAGTTTAATAATTTCTTTAAAAAGAAAAAATAGTTGTTTTTGATGAATAAGAAAAGTTAATAACGTTTGTTTTGATGACATCCATCCACTCTCTGATCAACTTATTTAATTAAAACACACATAAAGTTACTTTACATTACATGCTTTATAGCGCCGCACTTGATTTCATTCTACAACTCTGTTTGTGAGGGAATATTCCATCGATATTATATATATATATATACAAATATTTTTAGCTTCATTCATTAACATATGTTTCTTTAAAAAGATTTTTATTTTCTTTGGTCATATAGCTTTATGAAAAAGTCTAGCCTTTAATAAGAATTTCAACATTATTCTAGACAGGATAAGACTCCAGGACAAAACTAAAAGCAATAATTGCTATTCACCTCCTTGATTATGAATTATGAGAAGCACAATCACATGAAGCTTGGGGATTATAAATATCAAATTCTTTTATTATTATTATTATTATTTTTATATTATTAAAAAAAATTCAACGAAAAAATATTAGATTATACAACAAAATATAATATCTCTCGTTAAATTAATAATTAATTATATTTTAAAAAACTCAAATTTAAAACATCACATTTTTCCATAATAAATTATTTTATCTACTTAATTTTTAAGAATTTTTAAATTGAATTCTATTAAAAAGAAAAGTATGGAATTTTCCGACCAAAACCCAAAAATATAATCTTGTTACTCTCTGTAACTTCCATGTGCTTTTACTTGATTTTTTTTTTTTTTTTTTGCCAAAGTTTTGCTTGATAATTCATCCAAATGCTTGGACTGCTGTGCAAATTTAGCCCGAAATAGAAATGTTTAAATATCTTTTAATTCCCATCGGTATAAAAAAAAAATTATCGTCATCCAATGCAGAATATTTAATTGTGTTAGGGATTTAGCGTTGTATTAAATAATATTAAATTAGAGTCCCCGTTATAACAAAATATAAATGCATAAACCAACAACGAAGTAGACAAAAATTCCAATTAGGTACATGTGAATATGAATGGTAGAAGCTCCGCCATGCCCACCTGAACAATAGAATTAAAAAGGTAAATCAATAAAATTGAGTAACTAAACCGCGAGCGGATTTGTTGTTCACCCTATTAATCAGAAGAATAATTTTCACCCTCTTTTCACAATATTTTATACCACTATTTTCCACTTTAGATTCCACATTTCTCCGCGGTCCCATATCAACAAACGATTATAAAAAACAATTGTCATTCACCCATTACTTAATCAAAAGATGCACTACTAATAAGTTACATTTTTTTTATAAAATTATCGGATTATTAAGATATCTCTGTTAGACTAACACACTCATAATTCTTCCATCATTTTACTTAATCTAACCTTCATTAAAAATAATGAAAAAAAAATACATCAGCAGACTATACTTGCAAGTGCCAATAAACGCTTTGTTATTTTACACATTAGGTCAATAAAATTTATAATACAAGGTAAGGTATCAGCTCCTAATATTTATGAGTGATTCACTTAACATTTGGGTCTACCTATATACAACAAACCACCTATCGGCCCAACTAATCTCTAGCCAATTAATCCAAATAACACCCAGCTGAACATCCAGTCATAATTTTAACCAATCTATGATGGTTTATGTTCTTTCAAACTCCTATACAACAAATTTTTTGCTCATCAAATTCTGACTGTAAACCAGAAAGTTACGAAGTGGGACATTTTCCTGCCAACCAACCAAATTTATGAAACAAAACTGAGGCGTCCACAACCAAGGAGCTGTTGTTATACTATTGGTCCGTACTCGAGCATCAAAGTGACGCCAAATTAATTTCAATGTCTGCTCCTTTAGCTAAGAAAATCCAGTTGTCCACTGTCTTTTAAATGAAAAACAAAGCCCAACTATTAAATGTAATGACAGGACAATCTCAGTAGTCAGTGCAGTGAGAGAATGAAGAGAGCAATTTTACCCCTTCCGCTAGTGGACAAGTTTTGCTTCTTTTACCTAGAGGGAACGTTAAAGCCTAAAGGGTCGCTTGCGAGTGGAAACTCTTGATGCGTAATGGTATTATTAAACCAGTTCAAATTGACTTATCACTCGATTAGTTGGCGTTTGTGGGTCCATCATATGACTAACAGAACCACAGTACACGTGATGAAACAGTTAAGTAAAGTCGAGAAAATGACAAACCAGATAAGGGGAGCACCGGAGCAGCATATTATCAGTGGCTAGTAGATTCTCCTTGCTCTGAGGAATGGTTCTGCAATGAATAAACATATTATTAAGAATATTGTTCCCCATTTTTCATATAGTAAAGCGACAAAGGCTTTTAAAGCTTTTCCTAATTAATTGCTCAGGCCATCCAGAATGGGATACGAAATCTCATGTCACGAGGCCAGTAGACAGAATTCATCACAAGTACAAGACAAAGCACTCAACAAACCAGCAGGTTAAGTTGACATCACTAGAACACAAATATTAAGAAAATTGATTTTCATAGATTTCGTATATCTCAAAAAAATAATGAAGGTCGTAAAATTATTATTTTTTTATTATTTTCATTCTATAAGGCCCCGTTATAATCTAAAATCCCCTGGGCGGTTGATTACACAACCTAAGCAGGAAAAAGTAGGACCACAATTATCATTTAAAGATGTTTATGCATGTGTGAGAAGGACAACATAATAAACAACTTATGAATTTATCACCGTCCAGAGAGAAGCCATGGACATAGATCAAACATCTAAAGTCATACATCACATTAAACTTTTGGCTTGTCACATCTCATAATGAGAGAAATGATCATTAGAATCCTCAGCTAGGGAGGCAACACATCAATCATATTCATTGCAACATAATCCCTGCATACTCGTTAAATGTTAGGATTCCAGTTACCTAGCCATGAACAACAAATGACAGACAAAGGGATTTCCTTGCCAAAATAATCTCAGACAGAATAAGACTTAATATTATGAGGTTAACCGATGTTCAAAAATCATATTTAGCATCTACCTGGGATTTCAGGATCTTTTGGCTGTCACTGAAGTACTGGTTAGGGTGATTAATTCCGGCATCACAGGATAAGCCATGAATAGCTTCAAATGTTAATGTACATGCCAACTGCATATTACCAGGTCCATTATGTAAGTCCACAAATTAAAATGACAAAAAGCAAATGGAAGCAAAATCAAAGGTTAACTGGCAATCATATAACCTGATAATGTCTATTTCGCACTTTGTCCATTACATCCTCTGCTGCGCCACTGTTTACTCCCATTCTAAAGAGTGCAGCCCTTAAGTTTTCTTCACTGCCATGCCAAAAACATAATTTGAACATACATTTGACAATTAAGAAAAAATATCAAGCAAGTCCGTTATTTAGATATGACATCATAAGAAATATGTAAATTTTTTTGGCATAACAAGTAATATGAAGTGTAATAGATTATTCACTGATGATTTAGAATAACTAATTAGTTCCAGGAGTCCAATCATTGATGTCATCATTTATCAATTCCAAAAGAATCCCATAAACACATTGAACTCAAGTGTTTCAAGCAGCCTTTTGTGTGGTCCACAAGATTGAAGAGATCAGGTAATGAAAAATTTTATATTTCACCTTTGATTAAGAAATCTATCCTAAGAAGCTTAGTGTAAACCAGAAGCTGATGGCACGACCCAATTTAAGTTGGGAGCACAGAAAAAAAATTCTTCTAATCAGAGTGTTTTGTAGAGGTCATTTCTTTCAAAAACACTCTAGCCCTCTTTAAGTATCTGTTATCAGAATTCTGAGATGGAATGCCCCAAAATATCAATAACTTTCTTAACAGTTGATCATCCATGCTCTGTAGTTTTCTGCAGTCCATATGACGAATTGCAATAGGCAGATGCTAAACATCTGAAAATGACTTGAGTGAGAATAAAATTGAGGATTGCTGATTTTACCAAAGACGAGTCATAACACCTGCCAAGTTGCATTATTATCTTATACGTCTAATTTTAATATCTCAAACGCATTTAGTTAGCTAAAGAATTGACCTAAAATGTCGATAAGGACAGCCATGATGATCTCCAACACCAGGAGTTAAAGTGATGATCTTCTGACAAGAATAAGGTGTGTAATCCTGCAATGATATAATATAAAAAAAATACAAACAAGAATTTTAATCAATCATAATACACAGACAAATAGGCAAACCTGCAAGCAGAGTAAAAACTTAAGATAAGAGTTTTAAAAATACCTGCTAGAATATTTTAATCAATTATAAAATATTCTAGCCTATTCATGCTTTAGCAATTTTACCTTTATTTGAAAACTTAGTCTCAATTTTACCTTAGGCCAAAATTGAAAGAAATTTTATATTATTTTATTAGTTATTAGAAGATCAAAAAATCAAATTGACCCTTTAACTTATGCCAAATAGTCAGTTTAGTCTTCAGATTTCAAATTTGGTCAATTGAATCATTAGTTTAATTAAAAATAGTATATCAAATTTCAAAATTTGAAGACTTCTATTGAAATTTGGAAATAAATTGACAATCGAATAAAAGTTCAGGAGTCAATTTAACATTTTCGCCTTCTAATTAATAAAATATTTTATTTCAATTTTGAGTATGATAAAATTGACCAAATCAAAAGCTTAGGATACAAATGCAAAAGTGTGAAAAGTTCAGGTTTTTTGTCATTAAGTCTTCATTTTTCATATCACTCTTCTCTTTTATTTTTTATGTGAACCACGCCTCGTCCTAAATACAGTCTATTATGACAATGCCAATATATTTAATATCTGAAAAGATACCAAGCTGATATGTTCAGTATCTTACCGTTCTCTTTCCCTCTCTTCCATAATTATGACGTATGCTGTAGGCATATTCTTTGTCAAACCTCTCTGCACCAACCTACAGCAAATTAAATACAAGGAAATTAATGGTCAGCATGTTATTTCTAGTCCCAAATATACAATATCTCCAAATATAGTACTCTGAAATAGCATTGCTAGAGAGAGAGAGAGATGCCTCTAATGCATGCTATCTTTCAAACATATTAAACAAGCATTGTCACAAGTGATCGTAAATGACAGAAACTCAGAGATAAAAACGTAATTCTTCCCTGCGCTCTTGCTTTTCTACACTATGGCAATGCATACAAATACAATTCAAAATTACAATATGATTGATGCTATTTCCAGAGACACAATTAATAATACTTATATAACCACCAAAAGAAATTGTAATTAAAAGAATTTAATGCACACAGTGGGCTGACACTTACCTTGTGGGAGAACTCTGCTTTCCAAAATGCAAGAGCATCATCCAACTTCAAGCCAACACCCTAAAGAATAGATAAAAGGAACTGCTTAACAAAATTGCAAATACTACTTTAAAATAAAAAAATAAAAAAAAAGGAGCTTAGCAAAGCATATCAAGGACTGCCATATTGAAGCTCTTTGTCTGATTCATGGATCATGTTCTACACTTCTAGTTAATTGTAGAAAATAACAGTATAAATTCAGGCATGAGCATGGAAAGCAGGTTTTGTACTAGAACAAGTATGCAATCCATACAAGCAACTCAAAATGAGGGGAGAGGATGGAAGGCCAGCAGAACAAGTAATGCTTCTGAAACATTAAATATGAACACATTGATCAAGGCAGAATAGCAATTTATATAAAATAAGATAAAAATACAACCTTGAGAAAAAGACCTAATTGCATCCGCCCTCCATGCTTTAGATGATGATCCTCTCTGAGCTGCAAAATAGAGCATAAAACAATAAATGCAAAAAAAAAAAAAAAATCATGAACATTTATAGTGGAAGAACAAGAACAAGGAGGAAAAGGAAAAAATAGAACAAGACAATATTATTATTAAACTTGTTTGAAATACCAGGACTCCTTACTTTTTCAAACAGGTGTCGCATGCATAGAGGGAATGAACTCTTAGCAACCGCGTCAATGTCTTTAATTGATATATCAGCAAATTCTTTAGGCTGTAAAGGCAATCAACCCAATATTTCCTAATTAACTTGAAATTATAACTTTAAGTGACAGAATTGAGCACATATGTATATAGGTATTAAAGTACCTGAGAATAGTCAGGACCCAGATAGCTTGTGCATAGGGCTTCCACAATCTAAAAAGTACCCAAACATTATGACCAACATCAAAAATAATAAGACCCATATAATTTATCATGTTCATTATCCAATACTCACAGGAGTTAAGCGATCCTTCTCTTGTTCTCTAATCATTGATGTCCATCTCCTGCAAATAAAAATCCGTCATTGCAAAAATTCAGTACTGTGCAAGAATCCAAACATCATGCCCTACACAACTATGCAAAGATTTTTTATATGCACCAGCATAGTCTCAGACATAATATGCTTCTGCATATAAAATCTTCCCTGTCAAATTTTTAAGTCTACTCATTGAATAAAGACTGGGCAGACATTTGTATCAAATCATAAAATATAAGTTAGCTTTTTGAAGCATCAAACCAACTATAATGACCTGTTTGTTAGAATAAGGGCCTTTGATAGAAGACTGCGAAATTGTGTAACAACAAGGGAAACAACCTAAAAAATGAAAGTAGACAAACATCAATCAGACCTTTGATAACCACAAGTTTTAAGGTTTAAGTACAACCAAAGCATACAAATTACCTGATTCATAGCAACATAAGCATGCCCTTTGCATATAAAAACTCGACGACCTGCTACCAGTTCTGGAACTTCCTCAAATGGTACCTGCAGTGGAGCAGGTGAAATAAACATAACTTATCAAATACAAGTAACATAAGACTAGTATAGGATTAAAGACTATCTAAGATTGAAACAAGGGGAAGCTCCTTGTCAGAAAGTCAAATCCAATGTGAAACACTATCGAGTCCTTCAATAATTTTCAAAATCATGTCTGCCAAAACAACCAATGGTAAGGATTGAAAATGATATTTTCCATCCACTCACAGAGAAACAAAGCGTTCAATGTCCAACATGACTGATAATTTGGCACAAGGAGTTACATCAATCGATATGATGGCGGCACAAACACTATGACTATATATATATATATATAAAAGAAGTGCTTCCATTCTCCTATCATAAACCATGATCTCTTATTCATAGATCACTAACACTGAAATTATTATATAGATGGACTGAAGTAATCAAGCAGCAGTGAACTAACCTTGTAAAATATGGCATCAGCTGCAAAAAAGAAAAGGAACAACAAAAAATAAAAGGAAAAAGAAAGAAGAAAGCATATTAGAATTGGAATAACAAAACAAAAACAAATTCTCAGTACTAGGCTGTGGAGCTATGACATATGATATGAATGGGAGATGAAACTAATCTTCTCCTCAAACTATTTTCCAACATCACAATATTGGCTCATAAAAAGAAAAATTATCAATGCATTTTTTAAAAGAATTTCTGTAACGCTTCTATAATTTAGGGTCCAAATATATCTGTAATGTTTTATATACAATAGCTTCATATGTTAATACATTACTTCTACGTACAGATTTTTCAGCTTTTCTGTGATAAATACAGGGTTTCGAATATAGAGAAATTAGAGTTTGTTCCAAGACATAACAGAAAGGGCAAGGATATTAACTTGGAACCGCACAGCTGCTGTGCAAACAAATCCACAGACAGTATCAACGGGCTCACTTAACTATTATTTGTAAGGAAGAAAAGTATCTTTTTAACTTCCAAATAGGACACTAACTTCTTCCATTTTCACAAGTTTGTCAAATTTCAGGGGAGGAACTAAGTGTCAAATTTCAGGGGAGGAACTAACAACAGTGTGTGTAAATATTCAAAAATTTGGACTTATATGAACACTTAAAATGCTTTTGACAGAGCATCTATAGTAGGCTCCTTCCTAATTGTGTGTCAACATCACAAATTCAATTTCATAAACAGAATTTATGACACCTGAAATCCTTCCAACATTGAAACTCATTAAGAAGATGGACTCGCCAAAAAATACCTACGGTCCAATGAGTATTCAGCATTTTGGGTAGTACAATGAAATGTTAATCTCATCAATTACAGAGTCTTGAGAAGAGGCAATATGTCATACTAGGTATAAATAAAATCGGTGATAAACAGAACCATAATTGAGAATGAATGAGATATAGACAACGAGCCTTCACATAATTCAAAATGAAAGACCAATGAAGCAAACAAGTGATATATGCCCTTACAAGAAGGTAAGGGCTGACCAATCGAGCGCACAACTTGAACCAGCTTTTCCTTTATACCCTGCAACAAAACAGGAACAACAAACAAAATACAATGTTAATTTAAATATTTAAAAAGTGAACCGGCTACGAATGTTTAAAAGGAAGCAGAAATGTGGATTGCAGATAGTAAAATGTATCTTTCAGTTCGTATGAAATTGCACAAGGCAAGCAAACAAATGGAACAGGTAGATGCAACATGATAACCTCATATTCTGCCCTTGCAACTATCTTGTATGGAAGTCCAAACTCTGCCAATAGAGCCCTCTAGCAAACTCAAAATCATAATTGCAATCAAGCAGCGTCTAAATCAAGTAGGGAAAAAGAAAAAAAAAATCAATCAATCTATATCACCTGAGATTCAATGCTCAAAAGGCGAAATCGATTGCGAAAGAGGGCAGTTTCCATGGAAAGAAACCATTTCCTAAGATCCTCCCTAATGAATAAGTAACAAAACAAACACGATAATAAGTAGAAATTTTAGAGGATTTATAGCAAAATGATAACTGACAAAAGCTTACGTTCTACAATACACAAGACGCAGGACAAAGTGAGATATAACATCCTTGTTTAGGACTTCAGAAGCCTGTGGATGCTTCATATTTACTTTCCACAGTTCATCTACCTGTTCAAACAAGCCCAACAAACGATCAACGGGCCAGATTTGACCAAAAATCATAATAGAGTTTCAGTTGCTAATTATTACCAATTTTTCCATTTCTTCGGGCTTTTTTCCGCGAGACAATCCATCAGAGATACCTTTAAGAACTGCAATTTCAGGCAATAAATTGACATCATATTATACACAAACTCAACCCTAGAAATCGATTTCACAGAAATAGTAAAGAAGAGTGACCTCGAAGGCGATCCATGGCGTAAAGCTCGAAATCTTCAAGTCTGACTTCGAGAGATGGAGCAGAACGATAGAGAGGAAGTGTTAAAACGACGTCGTTAGACGGAGGTTTCCACTGAGGTCTGACGATCTCCATTTTTTCTAAATTATCTCTCTCTCTCTCTCTCCCTCTCTATTTCAAAAACAGAATAACCATCAGCATTTTATTCTTTTTTTCTATTATTTCTTCTCTGGTCAGCCCTCGTTTGCGCGCCAATCGAGGAAGTGAATTGGCGGGAAACGAAACAGTGAAGTTCCTCCTGCTCAGCTGTCCGCTAGGCTCGCTTTGGACCTAATTGGATTCACGAACTATTATGGGCCGCAAATTTAAAAATATATATATATATATTATTTTTTACCACCCCAAAATTTTCTTTGCAAAAACAGCATGTAAACTTTAAAAAAAAAAAATATTTATAGCCTTCAATTCTTCAATGCATACATTTCATCCATTCTTCATATTTTTTTTAAATATTTATTTATGACAATTTTTATCCAAATTTCTATTAAATTATGATTACTAATTTTTTAATATTATTTATTTATATTTATATAAATTTAGTTGAAAATTCATTATTTGATAAATAATTATTTATTTTATAAAAATTTAAAATTATTTTTTAATACAATTAATTAATATTATATAAAATTAATTCTTACAATTTCAATTGGTATTTATATATTTATAAGTATATATTATTTACTATTTTAATTTCTTTTTGTTTATTCTATTTTTAATTAATATTTTCAATCATAATTATGTACTTTTCTTCTATTAAGTAATTTTGTTATTCTAATCTAAACAAAAAAAAATCTCTTATTTGTTTATTGAATTGATATAAAAAGTTTATGATGATATATCTATCATCAAATTTATATTGATTCTACTTCACATCTCATAAGATTTATACATTCAATTTTCTTATTTTTTTAAATTAACTAGGTTTTGATTTTTTTTTTAAACAAAAAGTATATTATATCAATTTTAAAATTTAAAAAATAATATAAAATTAGAAACATTAATCTCTTATAAAGTAAAAAAAATCACAACAAATTGTATACATTATCATAAAATTTAATATTATTTTAATACTAATAGCAAATAATATATATTATTATAAAATTTAGTATTTTTTTAATGTACAATAATTTGCATCTAAAATAAATTTAATATACTTCCAGATGTAATTATAATCTACTATTATTTATACAAGTCGTAAATTTTAAATAAAATAAAAAATTACAGCAAATAATATACACTAAACAAAAAAAAAAACAGTATACTTATAAGAAATAATTAGTATATAATATTGTCTAGCATTTAATTTATGGAATGCATTAAATAAAATTCAGTATACTTTCATAATGAAATTAGTATATACTATTATTTATACAAATCATAGATTTTGAACTATATAAAAAGTCGAAGCAAATAATATTTAAACAAAAAATATATATTTTTAGTAAATAATTGGTATATAATACTGTTTAATATTTAAATTTATTTTTCAAGAAAATTGAAAAAAAAATGTTAAAATGAGATAATTTTCTAAAAGAAAAATCATAAAATATTTATTGGACTGACTCAAAATTATCATAAATTCTATTAATTAATGATCCATCACAAATAAATTTAAGAGGTTAAAAAAAAAAAAAAGATTAAAAAGGCACTTAGAAATATATAAATATGAAAAACAAAATTAAGAGGCTGTAAATGTTAAAAATATTAATAATAGGACATGTGAGATAAATTCCTCTTTAAAAAACACTATTATGGGCTGAAGTAAATAACTATAGTAAAATCTTTATAAATTAATAATTTTAGAATTTGGTGAAAAAAGTTAATAACTTTGGGACCATTCGAATTTTATTTATTTAAAGAGGTATTAATTAATTGATAAATTAATTATTTATTAATTTATCAAGTTAACTTATAATTTAAAATAACACTCATTTAATAAACTAAAAATTATTTATTTTATAAAAATATAAATTATTCTATTAATAAAAAAAGTCTAAAAGTCCAAAAAATATAAACAAATCTATATTTACCTAATTTGCAAGTATAATTTAATTATATTAATATTTTCAATATAACTAATATCATTTTTCTATTATTAAAATATCAAAAAGGCTAAGGAATACTAAATGAAACATGTTTACTTCCATTTTATTAAATGCATATATTGAATTAAAATAAAAATATTATGTATGTAAACAACCAAGAAGTCTTCTTATATAATAAATAAACACAAAGTCTTCCGATATCACATTATTAAAACATAACTTCCCATCTAAAAGATATTAATAAATCAATCATGATTGATCAAATGCGTAAAGTATTATGTAAATATAGTAGATAGTATCCCACATATACTCAATAACAATAGACTTATATTTTAGGAATATATGATATATAATTTTAATGAATTATTAATTTATGATATGAATGGAACAAAAAAATTATGTAAGGTTTAAAAAGATTATTATCTTATTATTTTATTAAAATTATTAATTTAACTCATTAGTCAAAATTATGACCAAAAAAATTATTATTTAATAAAAATTATTAATTTATCAAATATTAATCTATAAATATTTTATTGTAAGTAGGAATTCTCTTTTTTTTTTTTTTGAATTTGCAATGTGTTGGAGAGGAGTCATACACTAAAACACAAAATAAGCAATTCAAACTTTTTATTAAAAAATTATTTAATTTATAAAAAAATCAACGTTTATACAAAAAGTATAAAATTTACATCAATTTTTAAGGGTTGAAATTGCACAAATTATAATATATTATGTTTCGATTAACATGAGGAAAAAAAAAATTTTTTTGACATCACTAAAGGTTTTACTGTGTTGAAGATGAGTAGTAGCAAAATGAGGATGTTAGGATAAATGTATGACTATATTAGAATGAACAAAAAACATAATGAAAGAATTAGAGATAAAAGTAACAGTCGCATCAATTAAAGACAAATGAGAAAACAGAAATTAAAATGATTTGGACACATTAAGTAGAAACCTAAAAATATTTCAGTCAGAAATGTTGATCAAATTATAATGGAAGAGAGATGAAAAGGAAGCAGAGCTAAGCTAACTTGAGAAAGAACTCAGTATGATTTAAAGACATTATAATTATGTAAGAAGAAAATTCATATATACGACCCCTATTAATTTTTGAGATTAAGATTTAATTGAATTTAGTACTAAGAACTCAACCGCAAATTTGAATCTATAACAAGTAAAATATACACTTAATTAATATTCCTTACCCTACACTTTTATTAACAAACAAAATAAAATATAGTGAAAATTTTGTTCTAATCACAGTTCTGCTATATATAATGAATAAATAACTTTTTCCAGAAAAAAGTAAAAAAAAAATAGGGTGCAACCTCAGGCTAAAAAATGGACAGCAACAAGTTTCTTCTATTGCTGGACAGTCCTGGTAGGCATCCTAATTGGCATAATAATAAGAATAAGATCCACCTTGTCTTCACCCCCTTTTCTCCCCTTCCAAGTCCCACTATCGACTGAAATTTTTTATACATAGCAAGAATGATAATGGGCAACCTCAGATCATAAACATCTCTACAAAATTTAGTACCAGTCTGGTTTCTATATTCTGGGAAAAGACAAAGGCCAGTCACAAGTAGCCTTAGAAGATCTCCCGATGTACAGCTAATTACCACATTAAATTATTATTTTTCAAAGGAAAATCTCATCAAGACTGTCGTCTGCTAGAACTTGTTTGTTGTAGTACTGCATTTGTTGCACTGCGGGTTCTTTGAAGAAATGATCTGAATCGACTTGAAGAACTATTGTTTTCATCTATAGCCTGTAAACCATCAGAATTCCCACGAGTGCTTGAAACCTCAACTGCTCCTGAAATCCCATTACTCTGAAACAGATTTTAAGCCATTTAGATGTCGTGCTAGAATATGCATGAAACATGTAAATTGAAAATTAAACTTCATGTATGTAAAAAAAATATATATATATATATATATTCAAGTTCAACCTGCTGGGCAGAGCTTAAGGCAGCACTGGGGAGAGCCCGCCAAACCTAAAACAGGTCAATTCAAGAAGGTAATAAAAGTTTATTATAATTCTAAAAGTGCCAGAATTTCTTATAATGGAGTTATCCTCCAGTCTACAAACGAGATTCCAAAAGGAAAGAAAGCCTTGATATGAATCAAGTATATTCAATTCTAAGGGGGCAGGCAAACACAAGAAACATGATCATCTGTCGACTGAATCCCATGGAAAACATTACTTGCATATGAGCCAAAGTGAAAGCAGCAGACTAAATTTTTTGGGAAGTCAACTAACCTCGAGAGATCCACTGGAAACAGAGGGAGAAGTTGGTTCACTTGATGAAGGTGGCAAATACCCCTGTTGGGAAAGCACAAACAAATACTAGTGAGAATAAAAGCAATCAGCAAACTAGTAAAACAGCAAGCTCATCGAGACATTTTAAGCTTCTGGTCAAAAAATAATAGCTCATAATACATCAATTGGGTTAGGCATGCCACAGACAAACGAATTCAGTTTCCTGTTGCAAATTTCCAGTTCTGAACAGATCTCATGACTAAGCAAGATTTAAAAAAAAAAATTCTAGTTTTTGAAAAGACAGATATCACATGCCTTCAACAAACCTGAACTTCTCTATTATATATCTAGCACATTATCACAATGTGCAAGTTATAATTTAGAAGGAAAACACTACCTTTGATGAGAATGTAATTCGTGAAGCCTGCAGAATTTGGGGAACATAATTAATACAAGGAACTCATGGAATAGAACAAAAAAAGAAAGTTCATACATCAAAAGCTATAACCAAGCGTAGAAAGAGATTATATAAATATTTGAATTCTCTTGGTGTCATACAAAACAATACCAGAAACAATACCAGTGAATGAAAGACCAAAAACAAAAGTCCCACAACAATAGACAGGAAAATGATTTGAAAAATGAAATCAAGTTTCTTTGTAGATTTGAAAGGCAATATCATTTAAGAACAAAAAACCTGGTACATGCCTGAGTATTCCCTTCAATTGAGTTATTTTGCAAACTGTCAGTAAAGTCAACCAACGTCTGTACTCCACGGACAGTGGCATCCTAAACAGATAATTTGAATCAGTAAACAAATACCATCACATAAACAACTTATTCCTAACAAGAATGCATAAGATGCTATTCATAATAATAATGATAATTACCTGCTTTCCTTCTATTCTACTGATTTTCAGTTCCTACAACATTAGAAAAAGAAATAAATTCAAGTCCCCACTCACACACACAAAAAATAAAATAAAATAAAATAAAGTTTCAAGTAAATGGAAGAACTCATTTTACAGATTGTTTACCAGTGTTTCAACAGCATCACGAACATATCGAACGTCATTCCCAATTCTCGCTGAATCTTCCAACAGTTCTGTGACCTATATAGGTTAACATACTTCATGTAAGTCTAACCACTCCCATCATATGAAAAAAAAAAAATAGCAAACAATATGTAGATCAGACCCACCTGTTCTTGTGTATTAGCAGTGAGTACAGCAACCTCAGTCAAATTATTATCCACACGATCAATACTTGAAGATAATTGCCTCCTGGTACTCTATAGAGAGAGAGAGAGAGCGAGAGAGAGAGAGAGAGAACAGAGAGTTAATATAAGAAACTCTATATCTTAAAGGTCAGAAGCCAAGCAACCAAAACAAAATTTCTTCATTCGACATTTATAATATTACTGATCTAAGACATAGGATTGTAAACAAAATCAAACATGAGTGAAAACAACAGATGAAAAGACTAGTAAGGAGGAATCACAGAAAAAAAAATCAGATGAAAGTAAAATAGAAAAGAGATGGAAGTGATTTAGTGTGTGTTGTGACAAGGCACATTCAAGTATAAGCTCTACCTAAAATATAAAAGGAAAAAAGAAATAACTAAGCCCTTACCCTGATTGATCCATAAAGATTTTCAAGCTGTTGGGCTATAGAAGTGCAAGCATCAGACAAACTCCGTTTAGTTGCAAACATCATGTCAGGAAGTTTCCAACCCTGAAAATATAAAACAATTCACAATGTCAAAGAACATTAGGCATCTGAAATACACATGAAGAATGTGATTATGAATCATCTACTTTTTCACTCACAACATGCATTGGAAAAAAAAAAAAAAAGGGACACAGTAAATATGCATCAAATTCAATTGCCAAATTTGCTTATACAGCACACAAACCTTTCAAGAGTTAATTCAACTCTTCACTTTATCCTAAAGTACCCACATCAGGTAAGGACATTTGGAGATGGATATGTTCAAATTAGAGACAAAATGTGGGGAAGTTTTGGATAATGGGTGAATTTGACTCCCCAGCACGGTCATATCTTGATAAGCAACAAAAGATTCTAAAACCTTCATGGTATAATTATAGCAATCCATATGATGTAGCTATTAAACAAGTCATCTTACCATGAGCTTCAGCAGAAAGAACGAATTAAAAGACAACAGGTTGTTATTTATTCATTGATGTATGGACATTATGGCCTGTGGCCGCACCTAGCTAAATTTATAGTGGCAATACAAAACAGGTAAAATTATGTTACAAACTGGACACACTATCTAGGACAAAATGTACAGGAAAAGAATCCTATAACCAATTCCAACTAGCACAAGATAATGGTTGAGTGGAGTCCAGATGTAATTAGAGTCAGAAAATGAAGATGCCTTGGATTGCATGAATTATTCATCAACATGTACGTAGTGTCTAATAAAATTTTCCACAAAACCTTGTAGAAACAAGAACATCACCTTCCACCAAACATAGCCGTATCCAACTACAAACACAACAACAATTGCACCATATCTACTTGCACCTGCACGTCATAAACAGATGTCTAAGAACACCTTCATTGCAAAGTCAAAAGTCCAACATGTCACAATAACTATAACAAAGATATATAAGCAAAGTTGTTGCTGCTGTTAGATAATGGAACTCAAGACAGGGCTAAGAAACACATGGTCTAAAAATTCTCAAGAATGCAACCTCATGCAATTTTTTTGCTATTTTTTAAGGTATTAATAGACTCTCTCCCTTCATTCATAAGAGAAGGGCAAAAATCCAAACCTGACCCAGTTGCAGTTACAATTGTGACTGATCTGTTTGATGCTAACATTTGCAGCTCTTGCCGAAGACTGTTAACCTATAAACACCAAAAACAGGATTCACATTTTCAGGCAGAAATTTATAACAATAACATTGTGCAAGTGATAATCTTATTTGATAAAATCATAGGTATAACAAAGAACAAAAGAAAACTGAAGCGAATTGACTCTTAAGGATCAAACTTAATGAAATTCTGCTCTGTCTCTCACTCTCAGTCTCTGAGAGTGCACGAGCCCAAACCCCACTCCCCTTTTTTCCTCTATCTGGTTGCCAAGCCCCATTTCTATATTACAAATGAACAATTAAATTTCACACAAAAAATTAACCTTAGAGAACATAATAGCAGATGATAATGATTCATCCTCAAGGAAGTGCAACAATTCTAAAATTATACTGCACATTCATTACCACCAAAGATATAGCAGTTCGTCTGAAAACTGAAATTATATAGAAAATTTAATGTCCATAATAAAAAAAAAAAAAAAAAGGTTGACATGCAAACCTGAGCCATCAAGGAGTCATTATGTGGCTTGCTATCAGATGAAGTAGCATCACCTCGTTTGATTTGCTTAAAAGCAATCTGCAATAAAATAAAGATCATCAGTAATCAGCATTGAAAAGACTACAGCTCTGTTTGAATGTTTGTCATGCAGAAATAATCACTCTGAAAAGAATTTTTTGAGAAAAAGAAAATTTTCTGTTGTTTGTTTCTACTAAAAATAAACTACAAATTATTTTTTAAGTGTTTGGAATATATTGGAAAAAAATATTTTCTTTCCAATGAAAAAAGCCATGAGAATGTTTGACCTAGAAGAACTCCATTTAACCGTTTATGGTTCAATAAAAGAGAAATCACAGACCAAGGATAAATTCTGACACCAATGGTGAATAAGGTGGTAATCTATTTTATGGACTAGTTGATATATGCCTATATGGTTATCTTGCAGGATTGTTTCCTTCATCAGTTTGGCAGAGGTCAAAAATGACTTCCCATTCTCCTTGGAAATGTCTTAGATTCCTCATTGACACAGAAAACATTTTCAATTACCAATTTGCTACAGAATCCCAAATGTCACAAATACATAAAAATATCGTCCACGAAAATATTTTCTACAAAACAAATGGAGTCTATGAGTGATTCATAATTTAAAAAAAAAATGAACGCAGTTATAATTTCTAAGAAGAAGAAGATTTTAATTATCGACATAAGTTTCATGGAAAATGCACTCCATCACAAAAAAATAAGTAAATAAATAAAATAAAATTGATGGTTATGAAAAAAAAAAACACTAATTTAAGAGACTTCATCTTAAAAGCATATGTCTTCCCACCTAAAGAAAATAAAAAGATAAGGAGACAAACATTTTTCCTATGACATATTAGATGGACCCCCCATAGGATTAAATAATAAAGAAATCTGTGAGCAAGTCTAAATTTACTATATCAATTATGATAAAAACCAAACAACAAATATAATTAGACTTCATGTATTTCAAAGTGTTTACAATCAGTTTAGTCCTACAAGTACCTTGAATGCACCTGAAACCATATCAGAAACTCCGGACAAGCGCCCCTCCTTTGCAAGAACTGACCCAACAAGACCTAAAAGGCAGAATATAACTAATTTAGCAAGAACGAAAACTGTTCCCACTTTACACATAAAATAAATTTGATATAAAATTTAAATACAAAAGAAGCATTTGAAGTTAGAACATAGGACAATTTACTTGTAGCCGTTAACATTGTGCGAATAAACATTTATTCAGCAGTTTGATACATACTAATAATCTAATATATGATTGTGGTTGAGCTTGCTAAGCAAGGTGCTATTTTAAATTCAATGTCTCTCCTATTCTCCTTTATTCCCATGGTAGTAAGTCATAAATTTTGGGTAAATGTGCATTTAAAATGAGAATGTAATTAAAAAAAATATATACATAATGTCAAATTCAAATATCCTTCTAATTTCCGATCTTTGTCTATCCAAGTGGACCTTAATATTATTACTTTAACTTCACAACTATTACCCTTCATTCCTATGAAACAATGAGCACCAACAGCAGCAAGTACAGCATAAAAGACACATTGGCAAAAGGCTCCGATACATTAAAAAAAAATAAAAAATAAATAAAAAACCCAAAAACTAGTGCCTCCACCAATATTTAGAATTAGAAACTTATCAAAGACATTGCTAGCTAATAAAGCTCGTAAATAACCTTATCAAATTAAACCTAGGGTTAACCAAAAGCCCTAAGCAGTCGTATAATCAATTACGAACATCAGAAAATAAAATAAGTCGAATCAATTTGGAACCAATTTTGATTATAAGAAAAAGCAATAAAAAATTATCAAATTTCGGAGAGAAAATTAGAGATGAAACAACTTATACGGACCTGCACCAACAAGGATGGTTAACTTGCCGAAAGCGAGAGCCATGGACAGTGATCCTTACAATTACCGATATACAGCATAAATTATAGTCAATAGTCCTTAAAAATAGTCTAATACGGTGATATTCAGCATGACCCAAGTCTCCAAAAGGGGAAAATTAGTGAAAAAGTGAAGATATTAAAGTGATGATTTCCGTATCTGTATGAGGGTTTTGTATCGGGTTTTTGTCTGATTCCAGTGAAGAAGAGGAACTGAGAATCAAGTATAGGGGTCCGCTGCTTGTTAGGAACGCAACACGATAACCCTATTTGGTGGTTAGATGGTTATTTGACCTCGCATTTCGTTTTAAATCACGAAAATACCCTTTTAATTACTTTATAATATACGGTATTTTTCGGCATTTTGGTTTTTATATTTTTATTTATTATTTACTATTTTTTGCGTTGAGGAAGGACCTGTCAATCTATTATAATTTCAGAAAAAAAAAAGGAGAATTAAGGGGAGAACAGAATTACAAAATAACAACATTAAAAATTAATATTAAGCTTTAGAAGGGAAAATAGGAAAAAAAAAAAAAAAGATTGGCCACTAGATAGAATCGATTTGCTTCAAAAAATAATATCAAACTAATTAAAAAAGCTGTTCATTTTTATTTTAATCATTTTATATAATTATAATAAGGTAAACGTAGGTCTCGTTACTTTTAAAAGATGTCAGTAATAAAATCACAAAACGTATGCATTGTAACTTAATCTTTTATTTGATTTAAAAAAATGAGTTGCATTTTACAAATTTGTTAAAATTTACTATATTTCAAAACATTGAAAAAAGAAAATTTTAAGTTCTTATATAGAATGCGAGTTTTTTATTCCATAAATTTTGATCAAATTTATGAATTTTAACCGAATTCATAAATTTGAAATCTATCGTGCCAATTTAAATCATAATTTTTTGTTAAATATAATTCAAAAATCAGTAGATTTACCACTTGTTGAGACCCTAATTTGCAACAACATTTGAATCTCTCGTATGGTCTAGCTCTTTTCTCTCGTCTATTTCACTCTACTCTTTAACTATTCATACAATAGCATCTTCTCATTTGATCTATTTTCACTTTATATTTTCAAATATCTATTAGTTTACATCTTTTATTTTTAATTTAAAGATCGAATTTTTATGTTATTTTTTAAAATTGTTTTATTTTTAAAAAACAATTTTATTTTTAGGCAAAATTTAAGCCCCAAATTATTATTTACCCTAAGTTATTAATACAATAGCATCTTCTCATTTGATCTATTTTCACTTTATATTTTCAAATATCTATTAGTTTACATCTTTTATTTTTAATTTAAAGATCGAATTTTTATGTTATTTTTTAAAATTGTTTTATTTTTAAAAAACAATTTTATTTTTAGGCAAAATTTAAGCCCCAAATTATTATTTACCCTAAGTTATTAGGTCATATTTCAACATTGAAGCTAAATAAGAATATTCCACTATTTTATTGACACTAGACATACATCTCAATTTTATTCCACTCCTCGTGAATTCAATTAAGGCACCAACTAATTGCATGTTGTAACCTTTGATTTTTTATTTTTTTAAATTTTTATTACTATATATTCAAAGTTTTTATTTGAAAAAAAAAATAATAAGTTATTTTTTAAATACCAAATAATAAAAATTAATAAAATCATTTTTACTATAAATAATAAAAGTCCAATGTTTTATGTGTTTTTTTATAGTGTCTATCACAATTATTAATTTATTAGCAAGTGTATGAGGTTAGTTGTTTGAAAATCTTTTTTTTTTTTTAAGTTTTCCAAGGTATTTTCAGCTTTAACTCGGAACTAACCTTTTGATATACTGTCAAGTGCAGAGCAGGAACTTCTCATAAGTCAATTTTTTATATTTATAAAATTCAAACACAATACCTTATTTAAGTGATTTAATATTTTTTCTGCTGAATCAACTGGCGATGGATAAAATCATTTTTAAAATTAAGCTAAGAAATACATAGTTGAATAGATTTAAGCACTGGGCCGGCTTGAACTGCAAACAGTGTTAAATTTCACTATTAATGGGCTAACATTTTGTTTAGTGGTCTGCACATGGTCCCTTTGTGTTTGTGCAGCCTAAAAATGGCCCAAATAGAAAGAGGATGGGGTATAATTTAGCAGGCAAAGAGGAATCCCATTCAATTAGTTTGATGACATAAAATTGCCTTAACTTAAATTTTTTTAATTAAAAATAAAAAATTACTTAAAATAATAAGTTAAAATTTAGATGTAAGGCGCATCTTCATCTCAGATGAATTCAATAAGCTTTTGTCAAAATATTTCAACTTTTTGTTGTATAAATTTTTTTTTTAATTTATTTATCATTTTTTATAAATGTTTGTTTTTTAAAAATTTGTGAGAAATATCATCATAATATGATTGCTTTTTATTTATGATTTTTATTTTTATTTTATTTTAAAACTGTATTTAATGGTTAAAACCTAAATATTAATATCACATGGTTAATTATGTCTAATAAAAAATCTAATAATTTTCAGTAATAATAGTTATCAAATAAATTGATTATATTCAATGCTTAAAAATTTTAATATTTATTATATTTAACATTTAAAATTCAATACTTAATTTTTCAGCATTTAATTTTTATTTTTGTTAAACACCACATAAGTGTTAAAATTTAAGTGCTAAATGATATAAGTGGTATAATTTTTAAAATATAAAATTATTTAAAAATTTAATCACTTATTATATTCATAAAAAAAATTAAATTAAGTTTTTTACTTAATTGAAACTTTTAAAACATGTGCTATTAAACATGTTAAAACACTTAAGTGCTAAAGAGCATTATCAAATGCAACGTTAGATTGAATAATATAACAAATGTAACTCAAGAAATGCTGAGAAAAATAACATAGAAAGGAGAATTACATTTTTATTTTAAAGTTTTATATTTGGAGTACACATAAATAAATAAATAATGCACAAGAAATATTAATTCAATGTAGGTTCTAAGTATTGTATTATAACAAGAATTATTTTTTTTCTCTGACTTGTTTCAGTGATCATGAATATTTTCAGAATAGCATGCTTGATAATTAAATTGGAAATTACTATTAATAGGAAGTGTATATTTGCATTTGGGTCAAAATATGCTCAAAATTATCGGTAGACTTTTCAATTGGATGTGAATGCATTCCTTCATAGGTTGTCACAACAATTCCTTCATCTCTTGTCAATCTTTGAACTTGTTTTTTGACATTACAACCTTGATGGGTGCACCGGTAGTAGCTTCTGCAAATAGTAAACAATAATTAAGTTAATTTAATCATTTAATTTATTAATTAATGTCAATTTATATATATATATATATATATATAACTAAATAAGTTAATTAATTCAATGTAATTAAGGTCAATCAATGTTATTATTATAAATTGTAAATAAATAAAAACTACTTCATCATATGTTTGAAAATAGAAGCAACTTAATCTAGAAGAGAGTAGATAGCATCATATTAATATATTTTTTTTTTTTTGCAAAATCTTCTAATAATGGGTCCCCAGTTCATCGACTTTTAAGGAGCCTAGTACATTATGCACATAAGCATATCTACAAAATTCAACATTGGATATTTGATTACTTGTAAATTGTTTTTGACTGTGAGCCAAAATTGACTCATCATAAAAAGAAAATTGATAAAAATAAATATTACTATTAATGCTAATGATAATTTTCTTTTACATTCTTATACCATAACAATTCGTTTGACAAATCGTAATAAAATGTAATGTAATCAAATGCATTATTAATATAAAATTATATTAAAAATTCATTTAATTACATTATATTATATGCCATTATGTCATACTAAATAATACTTAATAACATAGGATGGAGAACTCCCTTTGTCTTCTCATTGCTGGCTATGATACCACTTCTATTTAACATTAATAAAACCAAAATCATTTAATTTTTTTCGTCTCCACAAACCAGCTCTCTTATCAACAATTTTTCAATTTTAATAAAAGGATGACCAATAAAAAAGTAGCTAATATTCTTGTCCTTTTTTAAATATGAAATTTATATTGATTCGGTGTATAAAAGGATGACTGCATAAAAAGTAGCTAATTAATAGTTTTTCAATCATTATAGATACTAGATAGGAAAGGAAACCTTTTTCAGGTATTCAAATTATTCTTATGTTAATTACTTTTAATAATCAAATCAAGTTAATTATTTTGTTTGCAGATAAAAAAAAATATTTTAAAAAAGAAGAATGATATTTTTGAATTTTAAATAATTGACCACTTAATATACAAGTGATGCCTTCTATCCATTTGAACTTTGAAGAACTGCTTATACGCATTGGCTAACATTTTATTGAAATCATGCATCACAACTAACAATTAATGTGGGAATATAAACCACACATTGCATGCAAAAATAATCTTATTAATTATTATTGGTAACTTGAATTGGCATATTCTAAGTAGCCAACTTAATAATTAGTGGTAGCTCCCTTGTTCATCCACAATTAATTATTTTTATAGTGATATAATTATATGGTGATGAGGGTAATTACTTATTATATACTGTACCATCTTTACTGCATAACTAAATATTAAGCAGTCTGCTGAAATATAAAGGGAGAAATTATTAAGATGTGTTAATGCATATATATATATATATATATATATATATATAAAAGCAATGAGAAAAATTGCGAAGGATGTAAGTTATAAATTTTAAGTCACTGGGTTCTTAATTTACATAGTCTATCTATAAAGATTTATATTGTGTTTGCTTTATAATATAGTAAAGTTAAGAATTGAAATTTTGAAAATCCATTTTCCTTATAGCCCTAGCTATACACGAAGCAATAAGCACTTAAATAATTCAATTTAAGTGTATCATCTTCATTCTAGTTTTTTGAGAGAAAAAAAAAATAACAAAGATATGAATCATTTGTCAATTATATTTAATTTTAAGAAACTCTGCTACATGAGACATATAAGAATTGGAAGAAGAACCAATAGATATTAATTAGGGCATTCCATCATACTAATACATACATATATATATATATATGACATGAAACAATGTATAACACGAGAATATAATAATAACTATTTCATATTAATCAAATAATTATTCTTAGTTTTAATTTGAATTTCAATTTTTTAAATATGAAATAGTTAGTTACGATAAAAAAAATAGTTATATATATATATATATATATATATATATATATATATATATATATATATCATAAAAATATGTAAATTCCACATATAAAATTAGTAACTGCATGAAGAGTACAATCAAGTGGTGGGTTTTTGATGGTTTGTAATATATGATAATCCTATTAATAAACATTCTATAAAATTTTCCCTTTCTTACGTACATTATTTTATGCCCTTAAAGATTGAAAGATTTTGAGACTTATAATTGGAATTAATTTAATTTCTTATCTTCCTATATACATGACATGATCAATGCAACTACCATACTAGAAATGGAGTTCCATGAAGAGAAAACAAAGAAATTAAATTAAGTTGATTAATTCATGTGGATAAAAAGACAAGCATAAAGAAAGAGAGAACAGAAAAAATAATTAAGCTTGATTAACTATAATTTATAATTGGTTACTAACCTGGGAAATTTATTATTCTTCACAGCCTTTTGGCCATACTTTCTCCATCTATAACCATCATCAAGAATATCAACTTGACTCCTTGTTTGAAAAGCATATCTTGGCTTTCTTATCTTCTTCTGACCTTTACTATTATTTTTCTTTCCTAATAATAATTTCTCTTCATTTTCAGAACCAAACCTTTTATTCTGATTATTATGAGAAGAAGTGTTACTATTACCATTTCTATCACCACCAACCACCATAGGATCAGCATTAATCTCCTCTTCTTGCATCAATCCCAAGAATCCATTTTCTTTGCTGTTTACTTGAAAATAATCAGTGAAACCATTGGAACTATTGCAATTTCTCATGTTCAACGACATAGAAGGACTACTAACTGCCGCCATCGTGGCTGCAGCCACCTCTGCCGTTGATGGTAGTGAAGACGAAAGCGGAAAATACGAAGTGTAATTCTCCATATGAAAAGAAATTAATAGAGCTTATTGTATTGATGAGAGAGAAATCAAGATTTTGATGCAATACTAGATTTTAAAGAGGAATTTAAGATCAATGAGTCTTTAATTTATTGATATTAAAGTCGTCTTTTGAACTAAAAGTCTCACGTTTGAGCTGATTAAAACCAAATTTACGAAAAAAAAAAAAAAAAGGTGAGAGTACGTAAAAAAAATGATATAAATAAAAAGGATGGTATAAAGCAAAGAAATAAAAAATATATAGAAACAGAGATTTTTTGAGAGACGGCTATAGAGATGTGGAGGCTTTCCTCTTCTATCTTTTTCTCTCTTTCTTGCATTGATCTCCTTAATTTGTCCTTTGCTTGAAGTCGTAAACGGCACGTAAATTAATTAAAATATTAAACCAATTATATATATAGAATTATGAGATTATTAAATATTAATATATATGCAATAGGGTTCATTATTATTAATCAAGATTACAAAAATTAAAAGAACTAAACTGCTAGTGTTTTATAAAAAAAAAAAATTAATATTATATTATAATATTATATATTTTTAGGTTGGATTTTGACCCAACTTTGATTTCGTACATGAGTACTTCTCTTTGAATTATGGATTATGTTGAATTGTTGATGGAATTATATACATATATATAAAGTTTCAGATAATTAATTAAAAATACAGGGTTAAAAATATGGTATTTCTAAAAAAAACTTGACGAGAATGTATAGTATCACTGTGTGGGTTTTATTAGCATATTATTTTTTTTTTTTAACACTGAGATAAAACTCATTAATTAGTTGATATTATTTTTATTTATAATTATTTAAATATCAATATTATGTGAATAATGTTTAATTATTCAAAAAAAAATGAATAGTATTCAATTTATAATAAGATTGACTGAATAAATTTAGGATAGAAAGTCCTTTAAAAGATTTGAACAAAATTTGAGAAATAATTAAATGCATGTGGTTGTTTCTATTCGTGATAATTGTGATAAAAAATATGTGAGCCAAATTGAGTAGAGGTTCTTTTCATAGCCAAGAAAATTCATTAGAGATGTAATTTGTTTGTCAGAGCATACTTTTCAAAGTATCATTTGGTAGTTTAATTTCTTTACTTTCATTTTCCATTTTATTCCTTTAAAAATTTTAAGTAATAGATGAATATGAAAGCTTGAGAATTAATATTTTTAGAAATTAATTATAAAAAAAATAAAATAAAAGCAACTTTCATGAACAAAGAATGTGTCAATATAAATGCAAAGAGTGTAAATGCATTTCGTCAAAGCGATTGATTTGTCCACACGAGGAAAATGATATTTAAAATCAAAACTAAATTAAATTATAAATATATAATTAATTATATTATTGATTTATTAAATTTAATTTAGAACTAAATTTGTAAGTACATATTGAAATTCTCTTAAATTAGGTTCATATAATTAGTCAAAAAAAAAAGTGTCCTCACACCTTTGGCATGGAATTAATCACGCTCGAATAAGGTATGAGATCATAAAAATGGTAAAAGCTCTTCCCAATAAATATTTAATATAATTACATTGTCAAGATTTGAATCCAAAAGAAATTAAATTAAAATAACCCTCTTACGATATCTATGCACTCAATGATTATAATTAGTCAAATTTAGAAAACATGAAATATCTATATGAAATAATGGAAGACTATTAATAAGTTTGGTAAGGAAAGTAAAAAAAAATGTTTGGTAAATGTTGTTACCGTATGCTATATATATATATATATATATATATTAATATGTTTGGTAAGGAAAGTAAAAAAAAATGTTTGGTAAGTGTTATTACCATATGCTATATATATATATATTAATAAGTTTGGTAAGGAAAGTAAAAAAAAATGTTTGGTAAGTGTTATTACCATATGCTATATATATATATATATATATATACTCCAAATCCATTGAATCCCGTTTAATTTGGTGCAAAATTACTTCAACTTTTTATATATAATTATAAAAATAATAAAAAAATAATATGATAATTGGATTGCTTAATTGTTTCAACTTCTATGGTTTCTAGAAATTAATGGTGTATATATATATATATATATGTCTGTTAGTCATTGCCTCTTTGACTGTATATATGTTCAATATTCAACTATGAGATAATTAATTAAAAGATTAGATATATACAGTGTATTCCAAATTCCAAGCCAAAAGAGACGTTTCTTTCTTTTCTTTTCTTTTCTATTTTTTTTATTTTTTATTTTTGGTCATAGTCATTTTAGCAAGGAAAATAAAAATCATATATAAAATTAATAAAAATTTTGGTTTAATTATATGTTTATCTATATTTATAAAACTTTTGCAAATGATCACGTGGGTTTGACTGTGAAATTGAAGATGATGATTCCATGTGGTTTGAGTTGAAAATTTGAAATGTTGTCTTCTGAAAGATGAAAAATCCTTACCAACAAACAAAAATTCTCATTTTGTATATACTCATTTCATACAGTAAATTAATAAGCGATAAGATATTTTAATTAATATAATTTTTTATTTATTTTTTATCTAATAAAAATATACTAATACTATTTTTTTTATTTTATATATTTTTATTTTATTAAATTGATATATACATCAAATATAAGTAAGACTTATTCATTAAAAACAATCGTACTACCTCTTTCATCTGGAACTAAAAAAAGTTTGAAATTTGAGAATTTGTAAAAGAAAAAAAAATCAAGTGCAGTGTTAGTGTAAAAATTAACATCTTATAAAAGTAAATCTACTTGATATATAATTAAAGTATTGAACTAACTATTATTTTCCAGCATTTGTTTTTTATTGATCATCAAACATTAAAAGTAAAATAGCTTTTAATTTTAAGGGTTGGCTCTATAGGTAAGTGAATTCACTCATATCTTATTAATTAGAATTTAATTTTTAAAGTCAAACTAAAAAATATAACTTTTTTTCATTCATAAGTTTCTTAATGTATATAAATCCTATGTTTATGGTCTATTTTTAATAAATTTTATAATAAAATTTTTAATTATAATGAAAATATTTTGTCTTTAATTGAATTATTGAAAAAAAAAAAATAATTTCTATTGATGAGTTTTAGCTTCTCCCACCTTGAAGTGGTAGGCTGGGATTCCCAAGTTGAAGGCAATTAACTATACCTTTAATTAATTTGTTCCATAATTAAAGTATAATTTTCTTTGATTTTGTAATCAAATAATCACTGTAATGTGAAGTTAATGTGGTTATTATAATATATGGTCTCCACTTTATAATTATCTCTAGCTAAAAAAGCTAGGCTATCCCATGTGCTAAAACATTGCTGATGCACTACCCTTTTTGCATAGCATTCAAGGATTCAAGATTAACCGAGTTCTTAAAAAAAAATTTATAATAAAAAATTAAAAATAAATATGATCAAATCAACATTTTATTTAACAATGTATCGAACTTGAATTTTTAATATTTTAAGTTATTAAATAAGAGGTTTGTATAGGAGTGGGACAATTTGTGAACTGTGATTGTAATTATAAAAGAAGGTAATTATTCATGACAATGATGATGAGGTTTGCATCCCCTATTCTGCTTATTTACCTACTACATAGATGAGAAGACAAAATAATAATAATAATAATAATAATGATAATATGTTTATATCATAATTTTCTGAAAAAACTATTAGATACCATCCTTTTTTAAGCATTAAATAGAAAAGATTCCCCAGCTTAATAAATTTCTCATCAAGTGAAAAGGGAAAAGGTTTATGGATTTGGAGTTGGAGGAGAAAGGGAAGGAAATTAGTTAAATTTCTCGTCAAGATTCCCCTATGTATAACATCTAGTTTTTAAGTGAAATTACAAATTAGCTCCCACTTTAATACTTTATTATCACGAGGGCTCAGTTTTAAAATTAAATCTACGTAGTGAAAATAAAAAGAAATCTGTTTAATGATAAACGACTTATAAACAGTCTTAAAACTCAATAATTCAAGTCTTATTATAAAAATAATTTTACAATATGTGTGGATTTTTTTTTTTTTTTTGTATTTAGGCAGATTAATTTGCATTTTCTTAATATTCTTTTTTTTTTTTTTGGGAAAAATTGCTTCACCAATGACCTCAGAAAAATTTTGCTTCTCAAACAATGGAGACAAGTGTGTACTGGCCTAGCTTTGCTCCCTTTGAACAGAAGTTGTTCTATAAAATTCCAGAGTCATTTTCTAGGAGCTGTCGAAAGGGAATAATGCATGGGTACTATTACAAGGACAGAAAATAATACTCAAAGATTTAAACTCTCTTTAAGTGTACATGTATGCAAGAATGAAAATAGTCCCGAGAGGAAAAATAAAAATAATTTTATATGTAAATTTTAATTATTAAGACTACATATGGTACTAGAGATTTTAGATTCTTGTTTGCATAATAAAAATAAGGTAAAATCCATAAATTGTTCAAAATTTATTATCCACCACAATCTTTTATTTTGAGAGATTTTAAAATTTACCTAAGGAATGGAATTTTGAGAAATATCTCATTTAAATGAATGAAGGGTTTTATAAATTACATTTTTATTACAAAAATGCCATTAAAATTCACAAAATTTACTTTATGCTTTTTTTTTTTTTTTTTGTGAGATGGGAGAGATAATTCTCATTCATCAAAATAAATTACATGATTAATAAAATAAAATAAACAAGTAAAATTGTATAGATCAATGGAATTAAAATTTTAAATTTCTAATTTTATAAAATTTAGCAAATTCCATTAATTCTAAAATTCTGACTACTTAAACTCAAACATGGTATGAATTTCATACCATGTCTGAGTAGTTGAGGGTTTTATATATTATATAAATAATCAGGTTAAATTATACTATTATTCGAACTTGACTCAAATATAATTAAAAAATTTGTTTCATTCAGTTTATTAAACGGATCGGGTATTATCTATCTTATTAAAATCTAATCAAGTCATATATCCAGAAAAGCGAATGAAATTGTCATCTCAAACTACCTTGTAACTTTTTAGTCTTATCCCTTTGCAGTTTTTCGATGTTGTCGTACTTTGTATCTTTTACTCGTTAATTAATCCACCTCTGCTTATAAAAAAATTGTTAAATACTTATCATGGTCGGTCGGCCTTGAGGTAGCTCTCTCATGCCCTATAAAAAATGAGGGGTCCTGCCCCTTGAAAAAACAAACTGCCCCTTGAAAAAAAGAAAAAGCGGTTAGTTTTTTTATTTTTTATCTTTTTACAACAGGTCCCTCCTAACAAAAAATGAGGTTTTTTTTTTTTCAAGAATGAGAGGTTCACTTTCAAAAGAAAACTTTTATTTTTTCCATCCAATAAAATATAAAAAATATATATATATAATTATTGGATATTTGAATTCAAGCATTATCTCTCAAATTTTATTGGATATTTGAATTCAAGTATTATCTCTCAAATTTTATATTATATTTTTTTAATCTTATTCTTTTAGTTTCTATTTATATTATGTTGAAATTGAAATACAGGGAAGTATGGGATTTTTTTTTGTTATTGATTTATTTTTTATTATTGTAATTTTTATTTTGGTTGAATTTTTTTAGTAAAAAACCATATCTCATAGGAAATATGAATAGATTAATTGTTATATATTGAAAGTAGAACATCTTAAATATAACATTGTAAAAAATATGTGTGTGTATTTAGATATGTTCATGCGTTGGATTTGGGCGAATTCTGACCAAGCCTGATTGGATTTGACTTTTTAAACTTAAGCTTGAGCCTGGTCCTACCCTTCCGATTATACAATCCTATTATTTTGACCAAATCTAGTTTGCCTTTAAAAATATATAATATTTTACATGTAAATTTTTCAGACTGATCGAATTTATCAGACAATTTCAAAGAAATTATATTTTTAAACCTACACAAAAAATAGTCACACTCTTTCATTCTCGGACTCGGACAAATCCAAGAAAAAAATCTATATCCAAGCTTGTATATTTTGGGGTGGGCTTGGACGGACTGATCAATGCCCTAGCCCATCAACAGGTCTAGTGTGTGTGTATATATACACTCACATTTAACTTTAAACCAAATCTTTACTCATGCATATACCTAACTACTTGCATGCTGAATAATAAAAATAAATAAATAAATAAAGAGAAATTAATTTGATATGACTCTTCAATTCATATATATATATATATATATATATATATATATATATATATACGCGCGCGAACACTCTTAGGCATCATCCAAAGTTTTACTTCAGGCCTTTGATTCTTTTAATTCGGCCTTCTACTTATATATGCATAAGCACATGCATACTGAATCATTATTTTGTTGACATGTCAAAAAAATTATAGAAAAATTAAGCCGCATCAAGAGGCAAATTATTATTTTTAATATTTGTTAGGATAATTTGTTTAATTTAATATGACTCCATTACTCGTCAAATTCTAAAATTTGTATATATATATATATATATATATATATATATATATATTAGTCAGATAAATTTAGCTTTATCTATTATTTAAATTTTAGACTATTCATCTTTGAAATGATTCAAATAATGAATTAACTATTGTATAATTATTACATAATCCTAATATTTTTCTTTGATTATCCTTTGAAAGGAAATTGGCAGCTCGTCATTTGTATTTTGATGATGATGGTAATAGATATTGAATTGAAATGGCAGACTTAATTTAAATTAGGTATATTAAGTTTATAAATGAATTAAATTAGTATAAACAATATTTGATTTTGATGCTCAGTTATCATGTAAAATTGATATTTTTTCCCTGAAACATTTGAAATTAGATTGAAATGCAGTTAAGATATTGGATCGGACTAAACATCCGAATCAAAAGCCGAAAATTTAATAAACTAGGCAAAACTTACTTTAATATTATGATAAAAATTGAATTAAAGAGTAGAGCTAACTTAAATCATGTGCAAGTTAAGCCAATAAATAAATTGATTTAATAAATTTAGCTTTATTGTTAAAAATTAAAATCAATTAATTATGTAGTCAAGTCTATACTATTTTATACTTATATGTTTTTAATATATTTTCTTATTGTGAGATTAATGGTTATTGGATACATAAAAATTCTCTTTCATTCTACTTGGTCAAACTACTGATTCATCGTTGAAAAAATGAACTTGAATAATGCAATTATTTCAACCCATAGCTAGCAGCCATAACTTTCAGAAAATTGGAAAAAAAAACAAAAGAACATGAAAAAGGACAGATGAAAAAACAAATTAAAGCAATGTATGTCAGATGGGGCTCATGCCAGTTCTATGTAATCAGACCCAAGCAGCCATTGGTCATGAAAAATGGCTACAAAAAATTACTATAAAATGTATAATTAGCAACAAAAAAAAAAAAAAAAAAAGGGTTATTAGCATGCATTTTTTTGCAATCAAGGGTTATAAAATATATATTGGGTGTTTAGATTTTTCAGAATTATCTATTTGGATTTAAAAAATATATATATAATCGAGTATGCATTTGCCATTTTTCAATAATTAAGTGGATATATAAAAATATAGCAATTATATAAAAAATTAAAAATTCTCAAAAAATAGTAATACAAATGATATGACACTCAAATGACAATAGTAGTACTTATAAATCGTAAATTTCACGACAATACTGATTAATACTATTCACACTTCAAACCTTATATATTCACAAATGACAGAAACCTCACATCCCATTTTGTAAAAAACAAAAAAAATCCACAAAGGATCAAACTGATTTTTTTTTAATTTTTTTTCTAAAATTTTAAGGATGTGTTCGGTAAATCGTAATAAAATGTAATATAGTAGGATATAATCAAATGAATTTATAATATAAATTTATATTAAAAATTTATTTAATTATATTATATTACGTTACATTACGTCAAAGCATACGTTTCATAAGTTGTTGGTATTAGGAAACTACAAATTAACTACTCTAGACCTTGGGCAGTCAAATTGATTTGCAATTAATAAATGTCTAAACTTATTGCATCAAACTATAGCAGACAGATTTCTCTGAAAATTAAATAGTTTTATATATACATAGTGACTGATCAACATTAATAAATGTCTAAACTTATTGCATCAAACTATAGCAGACAGATTTCTCTGAAAATTAAATAGTTTTATATATACATAGTGACTGGTCAACATTAGAAAAAATCAAATTGTTAGCATCATCTATCCTTGTCATATATATATTCTTGGACATTATTTATTTTTATGGTAAATATTATATAAAAATACATTTAATAGCCACGCACGGGGGTTTCTATCTAATAGCAGGCCACTTTATTATTATTAGTCCAGTCAAATTTTACATGCGCATGCTTCAGCCATTAATTTATATCTATACATAGACAGAGGCAGCAATATTATCTCTCCTCAGGCTTAATTTCTTTTTATTAGTTGGAAAATATTTTTTATATTAATTGATAAATTTTGTGTTTTTTTTTTAATATAAAAATGTGTGTTCATGCTGTGTATCTATTCACTCATATAGCTCCATATATTGAAAGTTGTTGGCTACTCAGTTAGTGTGAAAAATTACATTTTTCTTTTTTGTGTTAAAAATATAAAAATTGTTGCTATATATATAAATTAATTAATAACAGCTAAATTAATTGCAAAATGCTGCTAAACAATTGAAATTTTGTAGTATAATTTAATTTCCTGTCGAAAACCATCCGTTTAACTAAAAAAATATCATGTGTGTAAATTTTAAATTTCATTAAGAAATATCTATTTATATATAAATATTTTGACAGTAATTTTTTTTTATATTATTATTGTATAATAGCTTTTAATTAGCAATAGAATGATTAATTGCTGATAAAATTCTTACAATTGCGGTGTGTGGTTATAATTGTTTAAAACACTGCTTGAAAGCATTCCTTTGCTAAATTCAGCCAAACATCTTAACAATACCTGTAAGATATCAACTTTTATCTAAATTTATATACTAATACATAATTTAATGATAGGTGCATAACGATTTGGACAAAAGACTCATGTTCGATTTCCTACTCATACTAATTACTCCCAATCATCAATTAATCAACAATTGCATGAATATCTTCTCTCCTTGATTACTTCTCTAGCAATTTTGAGGATCTGAATTGAAGCAAACATGCTCTTGTTCTTATGGGAAAAAAAAAAAAAAAAAAGAATGTGCTTACCAATTAGCGAGTAAAAGAAAAATGAAAAGCAAAATAATAGATTCTTTTATATAAGCTTTTCCCTATAAAATGAAAAGTAAAATAAGAGATTTTATCTGCAATTGGGTAGGAAATGGTAACTCGAAAATTTGGTTATATATGGATCAATTTTTAGTTAAGTAATATTTGAATCGTTTCGAGTACTGAGTAAGTTGAAATTTTATTAAGAGTCAAATTTTTAAAAAAAATCTCTTAACAGTAAGATGATGGACTTATATTTTGAACAATAATTAACTCTTTATTCTCATTTATCCCATAAAAAAAAAAAAAAATAGAAGATATAATAATATAAGAATGAGATTAACAACCAAGCGCGATTAACACGTACAGAAAGAAGCATTGATATGATTAATGGTAATTAATAACATTGATATGATCTTCCACTATCGGATTAACACTCAAAAGATAAATTTTAAAAATATAAAATGAGTGAGTAAAAAAATTTGCCATAATCACTTAGCTTCTTTTATATAATCACACCATTCATATGATTTTTTTGCCTTATTATAATGGAATCATACACACATTAAATAAATAAATGGAGAAAATGGAGATTATTTGAATTTAATTCTGTCTAATATGGATTATTAAAATTATCTGTAATTGTGAATTGATAATTAGACATTTGTAATTCATACTTGGCTTATATAATGTTTCATTTAAAAAAAAAGCGCGACTATAGAACTAGGCCTCTATCTCTAGTTTTCTCACGTTGTGGGCCATCAATGGGCTATATCTCTGATCCAAGTTTGAATAGCTCAGAATAATTTTTTTATTTTGAAACTAATAGCTCAGTATGATTTGAGTTAGGAAAGTGTTAAAATCAACCCTAAATTATTGTACTGTACTGAACATCAATGTATTATTGGGCTACTTAGCCCATTAGTCAATTTCTTACTTTATAAAATTTCAACTTTAATAATATATTATTTCACCTTAAATTTTATTTTTTAATTAATCATATTCCAATGAAATTTCTTTTAAATTTGAAGATATTCCTAATATTACTAAATTAAAATTTAATACTGATACTTTTAAAAATTTTTAATACATGAGAGAAAAATTAATATTACTTTATGAAGTATCAACATTTTAATCTTTTTTTTTTTGCCAAATTATCAACATTTTAATCTTGAAAATATACTCGTGTCATATATTTTTTACATAACAAAAAAAAAAAAAATTTAAATTAAATTTACACCTCGTTATTTTTTTTTTCTATGTTATCATATTTCTATAGAGTTTAATTAAAATTTATTGCTAAAATTTGCCTATACTATATGTATAAATTTAATGAGATAAAAATATATAAAATAAAAAGAATATCAATATTTTTTATTGGATAAAAAATAGATAAAAAAGTTGAGTTATAATAGTTAAAATATCTCAGTATTTATTGATTTGATATATCATATTAAACTATGCATTTGGTGTAGGTAAAAATTCTAAAATTCATATAGGCTCATAATATACTTATTATTTTTTTAAAAATTTAATTTATACATAATAAAATTTATACATACTTTTTAAATTAACTATATTTTTTTTATAACATGTTTCATACGTTAATTTTCATTATGATTGTTAAAACTTGTTAGAAATATAAATATTTATTGAAAACTTTTATTTTTTCCTTATTAAAGTTTTAATGACCAGTGTTTTGTTACTTAAGTATAAAATGATATAAAACTTCTCAAATAAATATCATGAGACCGAAATCTTATTGGTCGACTTTTAAAATTATCAATGAGCAAATATTTAAACTTTATTATTAAATTCACTTTAATTTTTGAATCAAAGTTAAGTTAAATTTTCATCTTAAAAAATATAAAAAAAATCAATGAAAATTTAATTATACACAATAAATATTATGTAAATTATATAATCATGCATATTTAATATAATTAGAATGATGAAGCAAAATAATTATAGATCCTATATAAATATATGAATGTATTTTAAAAGACAATACATATATAATACTGAAATAAAATTCAAGCATACCTAAATAAATTATTTCTTATATTCAACAATATGTTAGAGAAAATAAAGTAAATAAATTGATAGATATATTTTATTATAATTTTCTGATTTATTTTATTATTATTATGTTGAATAATTATTAATTATAGGTTTATTTTCGTGTTAATATTTGGTACATCTATTATTTTCTTATAATTTCAGTGTATGTTATATGTTTTTATTAATTTTAATAAACTTTGATTTATTCGATACATTATAGCTTAATTTATATTTCTCCATAAAATCAATAACAATATTTTTAATGTGCTTCAATATTTTTAATGTGCTTCTATAAATTTAATATCAATATTACTTCAATATTAATTATATGCATTTGATTTATCATATAATATCATATTATATCATAAGTTTGAAAAAATCTATTTAATTATTATATCACATGAATATTTTTAAATATTTTAAATTTGATGTTACAAATAACAATAGTGACATATAATCACTTAATTAAAAAAATTTATAATTTTGATTTCATATTTAATCAATTTTAAGAATGATTAATTAATCTTTTCATAATAAAAATTTTAAGTAAATTTAAATGCTTATAGAATTACAAAAAAAAATTGATTTTTTTTAGAAGAATATACAATTATAAATAGAAATTTTGACATTTAATAATAAAATAATTGTTATAATATATTATAGAATTTGATTGATATCTTTCCATATATATAAATATTTTAGTTTTCATATTAGTATTGATTGTATTTTCCTTATTAGAAAAATTTCGTATTTTTTTCTCTTCTATACTCTATATAAATGGCTTAATACTATTAAATGAAAAAATTAGAAAATTATTATCTTCTCTATATTTTTTATTATTGTTATTCTCTATTATATTTATAATATATTATCAGCACGAATTTGTTTTACCATTTTTTTAAAAACTTTTTCAAGGTATTTTTTTTCCTCATCTTGAATAACATATAAATCATATATGTTCTCAAAAATACATATACCTATGGCTTAATATGTATATATATTCGAGATTATTTATCTTATTTTGTCAATGAAATTATATATATATATATATATATATATATATATATATATATATATATATATATATATATATATATATATATATATATATATATATATATATATATATATATTCTTCTTGATGTGGGCAAAAAAAAAACTTTGCATATATTTTTTTCCCCAACAATGAAATCGTTTTTTTTATTATTTGATATGAATTTTTTTTTATATTAACATGCAAAACGTTTTTTTTTTATTATTATTATTATGAATCGATTTTTGTTTTGTTACCATATAAAATAAATGTTATCATATTATATTATTATGAAAACGTTTTTGTTTTGTTTTATATATATGTTTTTATTTCTTGTTATATATTGTTATTATTTTAATAATAATTTGATTATTATTTTTATGAAAAAAAATTATTATTTGATGTTATTTAATTTTCATTAAGTAAATTATAGTTCCTGAAGAATTAGTACCATATTCTAAATTATAATTTCTCAAGAAATTAGTATTATTTATAGTTCTTGAATAACTAGTACCATATTCTAAATTATAATTCTTAAATAAATTAGTATTATTTATAGTTTCCGAAAAACTAGTATCATATTATAAATTGTAGATCCTGAAGAAACTAGTATTATTTATAGTTATTGAAAAACTAATTAAATAAATAACTATCTATATTTCAAATTCTAATTCCTGAAAAAACTAGTATTATTTATAGTTTCTAAAAAACTAATTAAATAAATAACTAAGTTATGAGTTCCTAAAGAACTAGTATTATATTTTAAATTCTAATTTATGAAGAATTAGTATTATTTACAGTTTCTTAAAAACTAATTAAATCAATAACTAAGTTATGAGTTCCTGAATAACTAATAATAATTACAATTTCTGAAAAACTGGTATTCTCTACAGTTCTTGAAAAACTAATATTCTCTACAGTCCTGAAAAACTAATATTCTTTACAGTTCCCGAATAACTAATATTCTATATAATTAATGAAAAACTAATCAAGATAAACAAATATAAATTCATTAAAGAATTATTTAATATTTCTAAAAAACTAAATGCATTGTCCACAAGTTTTTAAAATACTGATTTTATTATGATATTATATTAGATAATATTAATTGATGACCCTCGACATCACAAGTAAGAATTATTTATCATGGATACTAAATACTGAAATTTTTGAATTAATCTTAATTAATTATTTATCTTGTGGGATTTTCATGCCCTGATATTATGGTAGTATAATTTGTTGATGTGAAATTAAGAGCAGCAAATTAATGTGGCATATTGCCCATTGATTTTGATTTTGTTGAATATAAAATTAAGCCTAACAATATCTGAATTAACTGGTATCATTTTTTCGGGTATTAAAAATTTAATGCTGCTAAAGATTTTTCATTTGTCCGATAACCTGTTTGACAGGTTTGGTACTCTAATTAATCTTTGTAGGGTGAACTTCTTGTTTGCCATATTTTATCTTCCTTTGACAATTTTAATGGGTTACAAATTATAACAGATATTTGAAATATTTAATTGGTTAATCTATTATATATATACTATTGATAATTTTATTTTAATAAATGAACATTATTATATATATAACATATAAATGGAAAATTTGTGTTTTTCTTTTACATTTTTTTGGGCATGATTGAGATTATTGCTTATGAAGAATTTAGTTTATATATTATACAATAAACTCTGCTTATACTAGGAGTATATAATAGTTATAGTGTATACTTTGTATTTTGAATATCTGAACCTATGTAATTCATTAATTTTTGACCAGTTAATACATTTAGAGTTCTAAAAATCCCGTGAAATTAATAATTAGCTCAAGTTTACTCAAGAGATGTCTTCACTTACACTCACGGTATCTATATCCTAAATTTCTTAATAGAATTATAAATATACCATGATAAATATGTTGTATATATATATTGATTTCTCTAATTAACAAGTATAATTTACTTGTGTCATTACATATTATTTTTTTATTTTTAACTAGAATTCTAGTATAAAAATTATTATACCTTATAATTAATAACTAATTTGTCCTCATCTTGGTTTGATGCAAATATATTTTTTAGTAATTGCTTTATTTTGACTTTTGAGTATAAAATTCATATTGTTTATGTGTTTGAAATATGAAATTTGAAATAATTGAAAATTTATTACTTCATTATAAATATGACTTTATTGTAAATTGTTGGATTGATTATTGGAGTTTTTACATAAAATTAGTTCAAATTTCTTCATTTTTCTCAAAATCGATTGAATTCTAAACTTTTAAGAAAATAAATTTAAAATTTTTGTTTTATTTCTAACACAAAGACTTTGATCATATTTATACTATATGTAAAAGGGGTCTAATGAATGAATATCTCATTATTTAAGATTTTTATATTATGTAGAAAACTTTTAAAGATCGATATGATCACTTGAAAGATGTGATACTACCATAAGCTCAATATGATTGGCTAAGTCTACGCCTACAAGACTTGAAGTCTATTTTAGAATATAATTAAACTATGTTTAAAATTACTTCACAGCTGAAATTATGCGGTAATAAAGTTACATGCCTTTGTAGTAGCAGTATAAAAAAATAAAAATTTATAAATATTATTTGTCTTCTAGTAGTTGCAAAAAATAATTACTAATGAGAAATCATCAAATAATACCCACTAGTATAATTGCATTCCCTGAAGTGAATGCTATAAATCATTTGGTAGATCATGAGAATTCTAAAGAATAATTGTTAATGAGAAATTATCAAATAATGCCTACTAGTATAACTGTATTTCCTGAAATGAATGCTATAAATTATTTGATAGATCATGAGAACTCTAAAAGAGTAACAACTCATATTAAGGACAAAACTCAATATTGCTGATTTTATGTAAACTCTTTGAAAGAGTAATTTGTAAATATTTTATAAGTTGTGCATTACAATGAGTTATTTCATTATTATTTTATCCCTCGTATACATGCACAATATTGCATTGAACATGCAGTTCAAGTATTGAACTTATAATTCAATAATTAAACCTTGAAAGTTTAGCATGAATGCCATTATGTATATCATACATACTCTCTTTTGAAACTTATATAAGGACATGAACTGCAAATTTTTAGTTGTGTTATAAATATATTAATATCACTATCTTAATGAGCGACAATGGATCCATAAAAGAGACTAAGAATTTATTTTGATAAGGCATATTTCTTGACATTATGGGAGAAAAAGCACTTACAGTGCTAAAAAATATTCAGAAATTTATTGGAAGAAAAACCCTTTAAATAATTTTGATTCATGTACAAGTTATAATGAACTAGAAGTTCACAGTTGCAACAAATTGCAACTTAACCGTCAAATACATTTATAGATGTTAAAAAAGTAACAAAATCTCATATTACAGCTGCTAATACCCAGCAAGGGTTATGGTTCAAATTGCAAATAGAAAATCAATCAATCTCACTATACGTCAGAAAATTGGAACTAAAGATAAAAATTCGCAGAAAATAAAAGCAGCGTCACTCATAAAACCTCCTGAAGAGATGAACATAAAAATCTTAGTCAAAAAGCTATAGCTAATTATGAGATACATACTGAGACAATGGAACAATTAGATCCTCTAGATATGGTTTATGGAGTTGATGATCATATAAATAAAAATTATGAGATCTCAATTATTTTTGTGATATAAGAGAAATAGTTGATAGAAATTCAATTATTGTCGATGATGAATTTGCATCAACAGTAGCTCTTACTATTTCAAGAGAAAATCTAGATCCAGAATTTACAAGTATAACTGAATATTAGCATAAATATGATTGATTATCATGGAAAGAGGCAATTAAAGCAGAGTTAGACTTACCCTATCATTAACTATGAGAAAACTAATTCTCTTATTATAAAAATGATCATGTTCCGATACTTAATTAGTATAACAGTTAAAGAAAGGCTTGATATACGCCTTACGAAAGCGATACTTATATAAGACTCCTAGAAGGACTAAAGATATCATAAATAAATACACATTAAACATATGACATATATTTCATCAAATTGCAAAAATCCATGTATGGATTAAAGCAATATGGATATGTGGTATGATTATTTGAGTAAATTCTTATTGAAATAAAGATATGTGAAGAATATACTATGTCTATTTGCATTCATAAAAGACCATAGAATGGTATATGTTATTATTACAGTATAAGTTGATTTAAATATTAATGTGATTCCTAATGAACTTAAATAAGTATGTACCTATTTGAAAAGTGAATTCGAGATGAAAAATTTAAAGGAAACGAAATTTTGTATGGGCCTACAAATTGATTATTAAGGAGTCATAATACATCAGTATACTTATGTGAAAAAGATATTTAAGCAGTTTGTACATGGATAAATATTTTCTCTTAAACACACCAATAGATGGTCCGCTCACTATACGTGAAAAGAGACCATTTTAAATATAAAGAAGATAATAAAGAGCTATTTGGTCTTAAAGTACTATATATAAGTGCTATAGGACACTATTGTATTTTGCAAATTGCATTAGACCTGATATTGCATTTGCAAGAAAAACTATTAGTTAGGTATAGCTTTGCACTTACGAAGAGATATTAGAGCGGTGTAAAAAAAGTTATTTTTAATGTACTATTAATATTATAATCATACTTTGATTCTTATTTGAAATTGGTCTATATGCGAATATTGGTTATTTGTTTGATCTCCATTATGGTAGATTTTAGATTGGCGCTATATTCACATATGGTGATACTGCAATTTTATAAAAATTTTTATGGTCTTGAAGTACCTTACTAAAGATATTCTCATTATGTTTTGTAAATAATGCAATTCACATTGCACAAACTAAAGGTGGGTATATCAAGAGTGATGAAGTAGACATATAAACTCCACTCAAATTCTTATATATATATATGTATATGAGCTCTATAAGAGATATCCATTAAATTCAATTGAGTGACAACCTAATAGACTTATGTACTAAATTTTTACCTAGTGTGATTTATAAATGGCATTGTTTCATCGATTAGTATACACTGTGTTAAAATCTATCCTCATCAGAGGGGAGCAAATTAGTAAATGATTATATTTTTTTTTTCTTAGTTAAGTTTTTGTCCCGCAGGGTTTTCTTAGACAAAGGTTTTAATGAGACAATTTGTGCAATGACAAAATAGCGCATGAAATGTACTCTTTTCTTTAGTTATGTTTTTTCCCATTGGATTTTCTAACAAGGTTTTGAATGAGGCATATTCACGACGTAAGTAATATCTTTAGGGAGTACTATAAATAAATCATTATATGTAGATATTACTTAAATATGTTTAGATACAACCACATTTGAAAAGCTAGTCAATAAAATTGGCATGCGCCGACTAAGAGATATTTGATAGAAATTATGTTTCATGAGGGGGAGATTTTAGTGCACTGTACTTTTTTTTCCTTAACCTAGATTTTGTCCTATTGGATTTTCCTGATAATATTTTTAATGAGACAGTGTTATGGTGCAAATTTCTACAAGAATAATGTACTATTTTTCCTTCACTAAGATTTATTTCCACTGGATTTTTTCTTAGTAAGATTTTGACGAGGTATATTTTTTGTAAAAGATATTAAAGGGGAGTGTTATAATATATTATAGGATTTGATTGATGTCTTTCCATATATATAAATATTCTAGTTTCCATATTAGTATTAATTGTATTTTCCTTATTAGAAAAACTTCCTATTTATTTTTTTTCTGTACTCTATTAAAGGGCTTAATACTATTGAATGGAAGAACTAGAAAACTATTCTTTTCTTTATATTTTTTGTTATTATTGTTCTCCATTATATTTATAACAATAATATAATTTTACTCATTATTGTTAAATGAACTCTCAATTAGTGCCTATTATTTTTCTGTTGTGTCTTCTTATAGAACCAAAAATATTTTTTATAATTTACAAATTATTATTAATGGTTAAAACAACTAATTTTAAAATTTATAATGGGATAAAGTAATAATTTACCAAATGGGAGTCAAATTATAATTTTTATAACTTGTTAATATTCGAATAATTAAAGTCAAAATAATTTTTATAACTTATAAATATTTGAAAAAATGATTTTGCTAATTGTTGCTAAATGAACTCTCAATTAATACATTTTTTTTTTGCTACGTCTTATTATAAAATCAAAAGTAATTTTTCTAATATACAAATTATTACTAATAGTTAAAACAACTAATTTTAAAATTTATGGCGGTTTGCTCATTATTGCTAAATAAACTCTCAATTAATGCATCTTTTTTTTTGCTACATCTTATTACAAAATCAAAAGTATTTTTTATAATATATAAATTATTACTAATAGTTAAAACAACTAATTTTAAAATTTATGACGAGACAAATTAATAATTTATAAAATAAAAGTCAAATTATATATCTTTTTATAGAATCAAAAGTAATTTTTATAATTTATAAATTATATTACTAATAATTAAAATAACTAATTTTAAAATTTATAATGAGACAAAGTAAAAATTTATAAAATGAAAATCAAATTATAATTTCTCTAACTTATTAATATTCGAATAATAAAAGTCAAAAAAATTTATCTAACTTCTAAATATTTAAAAAAATATATATATATAAATTATTCTAATTGAATTTTTTTTATTTTAATTAAATATAAGTAACTATTTATTAAATAATAATTATTTCATTCTCTCTTTATTATAATTAAATTTATTTTTTATTTAAATTAAATTAGTAATTAAATTATTAAATTATAAAACTATATAATTATAAATTTGTAATATATTTTTTTTTGCCAAATAAATTTGTAATATAATTAAATAATAATTATCTTATTCTTTTTTATTATCATTGAATTCATTATTTTTTTTAAATTAAATATAATTAATTATATATTAAATAATAATTATTTTATTATTTTCTTATTCTAATAAATTTATCATTTATTATATAAATTAAATATAGTTATATAATTATATTATTAATTAACATATTATCTACCATAAATATATAATTAAAAAGAAAATAAAAAACCCTTAAGTAAATTTGTATTTTTTTTTTTTTTGTATATTTATATATGGTATAGATATTTAAAATAAAATAAAATAAAATCATAAATCCATTACAAATTCATTATTGGTAAGGTCGGTTGCTTTCTGCCCCCGCCAAAACAAAACGAAGGTTCCTTACATGCGATCATTAACTTAATCCTATAAATAAAATGGAACTAGTAAAATATTAGTAACGTTGAGTCTAAACTTCTGATTCTTATCGGTCTTATCGCCTAGATCACGGCAATGGAAATGAACGCGGATTCGGTGAAGACGCTATTGACCCAATTTAGAGTTTCTGCGAATTCATTCTTATTGGAATATGAACCTCTGTTTCTGCTTATTGCTCCTCTCTTTACTCTCTTGATCGCTCGAATTCTACGCTCGTTTCTTCGTGTCGTTTATGAAAATGGAATTAGAGCTACTATTTTAGGGTTTTTCATCAGTTTCATCAAGTAAGAAATCCTAATATTCACTCTTTTTTTTTTTTTTTTGAAAATTCTCAACTATTTTATTAATAGTGGATTTTATTATTATTATTTTTTAAATTAATCAAGGTTGGTGCCTGGAGTCAAGAGCTATATCGATGCTGAAAAGCAGAAGGTTAGTCATGATTTTGATTTTTTTATTATAAATTTTTTGCTGAATGAAGTGTTTTTGTTTGTATTTTTTCTGATTTGTAGGGTCAGTATTTTAACTAGAGCAAATTGTAATCAATAGTTGCATTAAATGAAATAACTTGATTTGATTTTCAGGTCTGAGGTTGATGGTGATGGATAGGATTAGTCAATTTCAATTTGTTGTATTTGCTGTGCGGTTTTTTTTAAATAACATAGAATTTCTTGTAAATGGCATTAAAATGGACAGTGCAAGTAGGTAAACTTGTACATTGATGAATGTCCAAAATGAAATAGGCCTTGATGGTCTTGCTTGTTGGCAGTCTGAGGGGTACTCTGATATTGTTCATTTTCTTTTTCTTTCTTAGCCTTTTCTCTTGAACCTTACTTTTTACATGGTAAAACTAATATTTTGTTTCAGAAATTTGGGAACGAATTCTGAGTTATTTGATATGTGTACCCATTCTCTGTTATGCCTGTGTCGTAATATGTATTAGGTTGTTATCTCTGTTTTTGCATGTGTGAAATAACTAACGCCAGGGTTTATTTCTGAAACTGCTAACAATCGCTTTAATGTTGTGGAGTGTTGGCTTTTGATCACGTAGGTTGTGGATAAGCTGCAGTCTGGTAATAAATCTAAACGAGAGAGCTGGAGGTCAGAGTTGCCAACAGTAGGCTTAGGAACTGGAGTCATAGAGAAAATGAAAGAAGAGAAAAGGAATGATGTGGTTTGGCAAGGAAAATGTTCTGGTACAGTGTATGTTTGCAATCATTACCAAGCATTTTAAATACAAGTATCTCATACTTTGATGAGAGAGAAGTTCTCTGTGTTGCTCAACTTTAAAAAGTTGCTGATTTATTTTATTTTATTATTTATCATTCTTATTTTTTTTTGCAGCTACATTGGAGGAAAAGAATCTGAAGGACATTTTTCTTTGATAAATGAGGCATGTTCAATGTCAGTAAGATACAATACATGAATTGCTTTTATTTATTTCTGTCATCTTAATAGTTAAAATTCATCTCTAAATAATTAAATTGCTTTTTTATGTGGAATCTCAATTGTATTTACTTCAGTTTGACTGGGATAAAACTTGCTAAACCTTTTTTCTGTTTATTGCTTCATTTCAAGTGCACTATATTTCCAGTGACCCACTGAAGCAAGCTAGCTTATAACTTTTCTAGCATTGTATTTTCTTACTGGTCAGAAAAGAAATGCATGTAGCACCACTTAATTATTGTAAACTTGCGAGCGGATTTAGCAAGGTGATGCATACACTTTTTGCTGGATCTATTCTCTGCCCTTACTGAAGAGAGCATTACAGTCTGTCTTAAGAATTTGCACCACTAAATTGTCTCATGCACTACTTAGAAAAATAAAAAGTCTCCTTCATTTCCTATTTTGAACTGTAAAAAGTTTTTGAAATGGTAAACCTGCAAAACATAATACTTATATATATATATATATATATATATATATATATATATATATTTGTTGATATCTTGGAAAAACTGACATTTTGGACACTCAGTTTAATGGTATTATAATATTTGTTAAAACACCACAATTTTACTTCGATGATATTATTATCCCTCGAAGAAGCATGTGGCATAAAACTTTAATATAATGATCATAATAAGCTTAGGTCCTTTAGTTCCTTTTTGGACATTTTAACTTTAATCTGAGTGTAATATGTGTTTGTAAACATAAGAGTTATATGCTTAAACCTTTCTTCCTATTCACGCATCCTTTCATCATACCTCAGTAAAACTTGATTGGAATTTATTTTCAGGTTTGCACACACCAATCCATTGCATTTGGATATATTCCAGAGTGTAGCACGATTTGAGGCTGAAGTCGTTGCAATGACAGCTTCACTTTTTGGTAGTAAAGAAAAGGCTTCTGGAGGAGAAATATGTGGAAATATGACATCCGGGGGAACTGAAAGTATATTAATGGCTGTGAAATCATCCCGTGAGTATATGAAGGCAAAGAAGGGAATTTCGAGACCTGAAATGTATGCAAATTTTCAAATATGATTTTCATTTTTTAGCTGATTTATCCTGAATTAAGAAGTGCTGATTTATCCTGAATTAAGAAGTGCTAACAGAAGTGTTTCCTTCCCAAGCACAGGATCATACCTGAATCTGGACACTCAGCATATGACAAGGCAGCACAATACTTTAACATCAAGTTGTGGCGTGTTCCTGTAAATAAGGAATTTCAAGCAGATGTCAAAGCAATAAGACGCCACATTAACAGGAATACCATTTTGGTATACATTCTGAACTCAATAACGTTTGTTTCATTTGTCTTTCAAAGCTCTCCTCTGGCAAGAAAAACTCCTAGTTGGAATTGTTGCCATATTAAGGTTGCTTTATCCAACATTAGTATGATTTACAAGTTGGCCTGATGTTATTGCCACTGCAGATTGTTGGATCTGCACCAGGGTTTCCTCATGGCATTATTGATCCTATTGAGGTAGAGATCCACACCCGGACTCCCAGTAATGGCAAATTTTTAAAAAAAGCATAGCTTCTCAATATATATTGTTCTTTGATAGCTTTTAATTCAAAAAATGGAAATTTCTTTTGTAGGAGCTTGGTAAATTGGCTTTTCGATATGGGATATGTCTTCATGTTGACCTTTGCCTTGGTGGTTTTGTATTACCTTTTGCTCGTAAGCTTGGGTATGTCTGATTTTCTTGGCAACCAATTACCTTTCACTTGGCAGTTGCCAATTGGAGTGCTATGCTTTGCTCTGAAACTGAACCATGAAATTCTTTTATTGAAGAAATACAGTCTTTTTCCTTAAAATTTTACTTTCACGCATATATCATTAATTCATGGTTTTTACAGATAGAGTTTGGAGTTTTCTCTTGGCTCGAGTATATTAATTTTGTCTATGCATATTTTATTTCTGTACTAAGGGTTTGGAGAATGTAAATACTTCTACGTAGAAAAATGTACACCACATAAGGATATACTCAGATATGTAATAACTGCTTTGGTACTAAAGCATTGTCACAATATTTGTGCTATATTCCCTGTCCTCAATTGAAAGCTATCATCAATAGTTGTGATATCATTCTAGAGGTGTCGTGTTTATTGGTGTTAGAAGCCTTCATAACAACTGGAAGAACCTGCTAATCAGTTTGAGGAGTTCTTTAGAGCAATTAATGAACTAGTGATCTGCAGAGTGCATCACCTGTTTCAGTTCTGTTCAACAAGAATATCTGTTTATTAAGCTTCTAAATAGCATATATCTGTAATGTATTGATGCAATTATTTTATGTCAATGCCTTAAGATGCTTATCTGGAACCCTCTCATCACTTATCCATGGTCATTTTTCAGGTATCCAATACCACCTTTTGATTTTTCTGTTAAAGGAGTGACCTCAATATCAGTGGATGTGCATAAATATGGGCTGGCTCCTAAAGGAACAAGTGTAGTTTTATACCGAAATCATGATATCAGAAAGGTAAAATCTTAATCTACTACTCTGATTTTGCTCAACTTCTTAGAAGATATTATTTTCTATCAAGTTCAGTCACAGATGATATTTATCCCTCTTTGCTTTCGAGTTTGAAATCCCAGTGTCATGCTGATTTTACTGGACACAGTGTACTGGTGCTTGATGTCATGCAACTTGGCTTCAGGAAACTCTATCATTTGATTTTGTGCAGCTGATACTGCTCAGAATCCATTTTCCCCCGGGAATTTGAAGAGCCAATCTCATGCATTGCTCACATAACTAATTGATTGTTACTATTATTCTTTCCTATATTTTCTTTGCCTCTTTAACAATAAAGTCGGGTAATCAGTAACTGGAGGACAACAAAATCTTGGTAGTTAGGATTTTCATATAAAATTTTTAGCTTGAGATGCAGATTATTGTCTTATATATAGCTGATTTATTTGCTAATGCTTTTCATTAACTTTTTTCTAATATGAGTTTCTTCCTGTCTTGGCATCGGTTATTTGTGCGTGGGCTCACTGTTTTCCAACAGCATCAATTTGTTGCTGGTGAGTTGTCTTTTCTTTGCCAAATAAATTTTCAAGAAAAATAGTGTTGTCTGGTTAATTCATCGAGCAACTATCTTGGTTTTTTCCTCACAAATATCTTGTTCAGTGGTAGCCTAACTGGCAACTGTCTTTTTTTCCCCTCTCCACTGCCCTAAAATAATAAGACCTTTTAACTTATTTTTGTGTGTCAAAATGGGGAGAGTCGGGATGAATAAAGGATGTGCTTCTTGCAGTGAAGATGGGGGACTGATACATGGATAGTGCCAAAAGTTATGATAAATTAATGGGACCAATCTGAAAATCCATAGGCAAGAGTGCAAGGCCTTTGTGGAAAGACCAACTGCTTCTGTTAATATTTAGTTTCTTCTGTAATAGGATTTCTGAATTTCTGTGTTTTTTTAAAGCAAATTTCTTTAATTTGTGTTTCAAGTTTATGGTTTTGGCATTCCATATCTGTTTTCGTTTTGTCCTTCCTGCAGTCACTGAGTGGTCAGGTGGGCTCTACGTGTCTCCTACCATTGCTGGAAGCAGGCCTGGAGGTTTAATAGCTGGAGCTTGGGCTGCAATGATGTCGCTAGGACAAGAAGGTGTCAGCATTTGGTTTTCTTTATTGCTTATCCTGAATTTTATCCGATATTATGTTTTTAGGCTGATCATTGTTTCATTACATCTTATAGGGTACTTAGAGAACACAAAAGCGATAATGGAAGCAACAAAAAAAATACAGCAAGGGTTTGTATTCTTTTTACCATCATTTTTTTTTTCATTTTCCTTTGGACTTGTGTTGTAACTTACCAAATTATTGAATGGAGTTTCTTTTTTTTCTTTTCCTTCTAAGAATAAAGGAGATGCCTGAGTTATTTATAATTGGAAGACCAGATATGACAATTGTGGCATTTGGATCAAATGTTCTAGACATATTTGAAGTCAATGATATTTTATCATCAAAAGGCTGGCATTTGAACGCATTGCAGAGACCTAACAGGCAAGGATTTGAGTGGAAACACATGTATACACTAAGTTTGATGAGAATGTTTCATATACTGATCATCATTGGTTTTTGTTAATTTTGCTAAATCAGCCTTCATATCTGTGTAACACTCCAACATGTATCGGTTATCGAGGACTTCCTTCAGGACTTGAGGGAATCTGTGCAAACGGTAAGTTCTAAAGGAAAAAAAAAAAATGATGAAATCAGCCTATAATTCATTTGGTGGAGGGTAGTTTTGTTGCATTAATGTTTCACTCTATTGATTCTTTTTTCTGTCAAAATCTTTCAGGTGAAAGAAAACCCAGGTCCAATAAGCGGAGGCCTAGCTCCAATTTATGGTGCTGCAGGAAAAATACCGGATAGAACTATGGTGCAGGAGTTGTTAGTAAATTTCATGGACAGTGCATGCTAGTGGCATTCTCTTACCTTTGATTTCATTTTTTTTTTTTTTAATTTCTTTTCTCACCTTCAATTTGTACGAGTTCATTTTGGTAAGGTTATGGGTGAAATAAACCTTGTTATATTCATTTGTTGCATATTATGCTTACCTTGAATTCAAAATTAGTTTTGGTGAATTAATCTTTATATAATCCAAAGGTAATCTATAAACAAAATTTGGTGGCATGTAGTTCAGTCTGATTCAGAGCCGGCCAGGGTGTCTTGTTGACAATCTGAATTAGCATATTATATTGAAAAATGACAGTTAAGCTTCATTTGATACAAAATATTTTAAATGAGAGATATTATAAAATTCATAAATTTAAGCTAAATTCATTGTTTAACAATCTAAAAGAGTCAAAATCCATCTTTCTTTTTTTTCCTTTTTTTTTTTTTTTAATAAAGGAATAATTGTGGTAATTTCTTTTTATTCTAAGATTGTTCTTAATAAATTTATAGTATTTTAAAACTAAATTATCAATCTATTAATTTTATAGTTAATCCAATTACTGGAGTTTTTAAATTCATAGATTTGACAATCCTTATGTATAAATTTTATAGAAAAGAGTTAAAAAATTAATGAATACAAATTTTAAAATGAAATTTAATTAAAAATAAAAATTTAAGAATATACTTTAAAAAAATGCTTATATATAATATAATCTTTTTATTTTCCTTTAAAATGTTTATATTAATTTTTTTTATATATTTAATTTAAATATATTTAAAAAAAAGTTTAATACACAATATAAATATAAATAAAATATGTAAATGTCAAAGGAAATAATTTATATAAATTGAATTTAAAAAAATAAAAATGCAACCATTTTTCCACTAAGTAAAACCAAAAAACTAAAAATATAGAATTTTATGTAAAATGTGCAAATATATATAATCCTGGAAATAAAGTGAAAATAAAAAAGAAATCTTTGGTTTTTACTTTCATATTTTTATCAAAATCTTTGGTTTTGTTGCCATCATTGATTCTCTCTCTCTCTCTCTCTCTCTCTCTCTGATGGATGGGAGATTTATGTTATTTTATTTTTTACCAAAATTTGGGGCAGATGATATTATTGAAGCATGTTGAAATTTTGTGCATCAAATATATGGTTTGTTTATATAAAGAGCTTCAGCTCCATACAATTTGTGTAAATCCAGCATAGTTTTCTTATATGTTTACCACAAAATAATAATATGCTTCATATTACAGATCAATTGTTTGAAGGCAGCTTTTCTGGGGGACTGCCTCTTTTTTATTTCTTTGTTTCACTCAAATTCTTCATAACACAACAACTCAGATATATTACTAGCTAGCAATAATCACCCATAAAACACAATATTGCTTCTTACTGAATTTGAAGATGATAATTTTTAGAACCCTGCTTGACTGCTGCATCTACCTTTTAGAGCTCCAACACGAGGTCTACAATGCAAACGCATAATTGAATTAGCATAGTGCCAAACCAGGAAAAATACTAAATACGGTGGTTTTGAACAGTCCATCATTGTAATGCTTGACTCTAACATTAAGGTTATGCACATTTGGTAGGCCGAAATATAATGTAACCAAATGCATTTCTAGTTCTTTCAAAAGTTGGTGAAAGTCTAGTTTGGTTTCTATAATGTATTTAGGAATGTGAAATATATAGGTACTTACAGTCTGCATCTGTTTTGATCCAGTATTCCCTGCTCCCATTTGAGTCACTACTGCTTAGAGTGAATTGAGGTGGGTTAGATTGACTCTTGTAGCGCCTAATACTCCGCTTTGAAAGGGCTCTCTGAGGAATTACTGTAATTTCTTCATCGGGAAGCATCTGACCTCCATTGTTCTGTACCCCATTGTTGGTGCTCTTCCTATTCTCAAATTTTTGGGGTTTGTCTACCTTCCGCGAAGATGTTGAGCTTTCAGGATGAACTTTTCGGTGGAACATATGTAAGATCTGCACACCACAGATTGGTCAAAGTTTAAAAGGCCTAGCATATTAAACATATCCTGCAAAAACTGAAACACTTGTCTGGGTGAGACGTGTCAGTTGTATGTGTACGGTGAAAAATAATAAACAGACAATTTTCTGGTCGGTATCGGTCAAAATTTATTTTGATGACCATTTGGCTGCAATATAAAGATTATAAGAATTAACTTGAAATTCCAGTTCTTATAACAAACTTGGAAACATTCAAGCGAGAAGGATTTTGACAAAGATGGTTTATGTAGACACACCTTGTGCAGTTTTGTTTCTGCTGAAGCAGAATCAACAGTTCCACCACCAGCAGTAGCAGAGCTCCTAGAAGAAGCATGGAGCATTTTTTTCTTCAGCATCTTTTTCATGAGATGTACAGCAGATTTATCAGCTTCCTTTTCCATGCGCTTTTCATCCCTCTCACATTTACCTCCAGAATTTTCTTCTGCTATTTTAGTTCTCTGAAACAGCTCACCGAGTGACATCCTATGCTCCTTCTTTGCCACAGTTGTTGTTTCTGATAGTTCAATTGCTGACCCAAAAAGGTATCCCTGAAGTGGGCAGACTGTTGTTCCATTCACATTGGTCTCTTGTCCTTCCATTGGCTTGCCGCTAAGGGTAATTGTGCTGCCATGACTGCTTCTCCCTGCACTAACATAACTGTTTCTACCTGATGAGTCATTGCAACAATCTTCTCTAGCTTCAGCTCCCAGAACCTTCTCTAACTCATCATTGATGAGCTTCAGTTCATTCTCGGTTACTTCAGTCTCTTTTTCAGTTATATTCTCAACAGAGATGGCAAATGTTGGTGTTGAGGGGTCAGTGTTGACTGGATCTGAGCCAAGGGTACCAATTGCAAGAAAACCATGGAATAGCTCAGATATGGCAGCAGATGATTCCTCTTCATAGTCTTCTTCTTCTTCTTCTTCTATTCTTGCTGCTTCTAGACCAGCAAAAGATTTTCGAAGGTGATCTTTCTGGGTTTGTTTGAATTGTCTGGTACCATAGTTTGGTTTTGGGTAGTATTGTTGGTCGTCAAGTGATGGCTGTCCTATAAGACAATTGCAAGCATGGCCTGACACAAAGAGTGCTAAATGAAATTGACTGAATCGATCCTTTTATATTAATAAAGAATGAAATATGAGTGTATCTAGAATATTATGTCAGTTCAAGATTCAAGATTCAAAATTTCATAGCTCTTCAGCTTTCACATATTTCAGAATTACTTACTTTGGTGTCTTATTGCTGTATTCCAGTCTCAGTTACTATGCAGAATGGAGAATACGGTCACTCACAAAGTCTTACGGAAATAAATTCTACTATAATTTTTATGTGAAAAGTGTTCAATTTAAATTATGTAGTCTTTCTTAGGTTGTGGAATTACATACCTGGCTTCTGATAGTTAACCATGTGACTTTGGTGATTAACACAAGCCAGCATGCATGTCGAGAGTGCAGTATATCCGAGTTATGAATGCATGTGTATAATGTCAACTACACATGGTTAACCATGTAATTCTGATGACTAACACAAGCCAGAATGTCAGGAATTCAGTATCTTGTGCATGTGTATAAACTGAGTGACGAATGCATGTGTATAATCTCAGCTATGAGTCACTATCTTTTAATTCCACACGTACGGTTTTTATCTTTTCTTCACAGATAGGGTCGTGGCAATCCAAAAACAATGCAGAATGAGACTTACCAATGGCAAAATCCTTCAACGGTTCACTGCTATTCTGCCGGAACTTCCGGTGCATCCAACCTAATAACTGCAATAAGGGGTGATTTGGTAGTTAGCTTATGAATTATTGAGGAATATTACTTTCTTTTCCAAGCATAAAGAGTACTGTTTTCTTTTGAGTCCAAAAAGAATATAAACTTCACCTTCATTTTTCTTTCTCTCTTCAGAAAACCTGAGCTTTGTTCGATTTTGTTATGATGAGAGGATAGGAGATGAGCTACTTTTCATAATTAGAAGTTGAACTGTTTATGAATAAGATATCAGTTGCTCCCTGGAAGCCTCCAATGCTTAAGATGGAGGTGGCTGGAGAGAAACACGAAGATAGTTACAAGATTTGGGTTGGCTATTCATTGTCAAGATCAAATCATGTGGGCAAAGGGATAGTGGGTCCTGGACCCTTCGAGCAGATGATTGTGTGTAAACCACATACTTGTTTTGTTGCAAGGTTTTTGTTATGCTTGACTTTGATTGCTCTATGTAACGGTCCTGCATTAAACACTAGATTTAACATTCCTTTTGCTACTGTTGCATGTATCTTGTGTTCTGCAAATCTGATAATCTGTATTTGCAGATGCATTCTAACAAGTTGATTCGGCAGATGGCCTATGTGCCATGTTTGGAACTTCCCTTTCCAATTTGACATGTTTGCACACATGCACTTTCTATTATCTTTCTAATAATAGCCATTGCTTGTCTATTGTTTTGCTAGGTAAATTCAAAAGTGGGGACAGAAGAGAATATTTTGTCGGATTTTAATGAGTTCAAGGACAATTTGACAAACGAAAAGATCTTTTCACATTTGAGACTAAGGTACAATAAGCTGAAATACTCATTGCTATTTGGTTGGTCTACCCTACTGGTGGGGTATTTGTCTAACATGTCCTTCATCTGAAAATATAGTAAATTATGATTGTCTTTTATAAATATCTTCATGTTTACTGTGTTATTTTGATCTTTCAACTCCAATGTTTTTGTTATGAATTCAGGGATTGGTTGTTTTAATCTATGAACAGAAAAAACAAAAATAAAAAGAGAAAATCAATCACACAAGAGACAAGATTTACATGGTTCAGCAATCTATCTACATGCATAAGAGGTTCTTTATTCTTTGAGTGTAAACTGATTATGAGCTATTATTTAACTATTTTTGAACTCTCTAAAGCTAATAATATTTTGGAAGAGACCTGTACACTATAACAAGTACAAATAAAGCATAAGCCTTTATGTGAATATTTTTGCACGTTATGTTCCATGGCATTGGTGCTGTGGTTAAATATTTAGGGTACGTTTGGTAGGCCATAATGATATGTAATATAATATAATCAAATGCATTTCTAATGTAAATTTATATTAGAGATACATTTGATTATATTATTACATTACAGCCTATCATTGTAGTTAGTAACCTTGAATGTTGTCTTCCATTGTATGCAATCCATCTCTAAGAGCCTGGTTTTATTTATGCTGCTTGATGCTAATAAATTACTCTTTTACTTGTGATATATGGCCTATTAAGTATTAACCATATTAAAGGTTTGCTGAGCCCACCACTTTCTGCCGTGGGATGTTGAAATTACCACATGAAATCAGGTAGTCTTCCTGCAGAGTCAGATCACCTGTACCAGGACTATTGACCTTCAGATGCTGAGGGTGCCCCACAAGCAACTTTATTGATCGGAATGACCTGAAAATTAACAAGAGGATCTTTAGCTCAGAGAGAAAGATTTAGAGCCATTCTTGATTGGACCAAATATCTTTACTTGCAAGTTTTTAAAAAATTTATGGACAACACAAATAGCATCCTATCATTGAAAAGGTGTTATTTGAATACAACTGATATCCTTCTAAGTATAATATGCATCATGTGATAAAGCTGGATGGTGAATCATTTATGTTAGAAATTCCCTTTTGCTGTATTCGTAAATTCTTTGGCATTCCAAAGCATATAATCAAATACACTTTTTTTTTTTTTTGAGAAGAAAATGTTCTGCTTTCCTTGACATACCAACATCTAGTTACCTGGCTATTGCACTCATAATTGTTAAATACATGCAATGATTTTGTAAATAATTGAGGGAACTTTTGCAGCAGGACTGAAACTGATAGTATATAATAGTACTGTTGATTGATTGATTGATGTGCTACTTCAATTTATTTGAACATTTTGATGATCCTTAGGAATTTCATTGTTCCAAATTGTGCCTTGAAAACTGCTGGATTTGTAATGATGTCCAAGCTTGATATTCGTAGATTTTGCAAATATACTTAGTTCATCCTTGGTTGTGGGTAGTAATAGCAAACTGGGATTGGTATGTGCAGGATAATTGAAAGTAAATGGCTGAGGTTTTTTAAGAGACTGGTTGCAGTAGAGCAGATTCCTAAGAAGGGGAATAAGCAAGCAAACTATTCCTGTTGTATGGCAATCAATTACTTAGAAAAATTACAGTTGATATTACAACCAGAACTGTTTCAGCTCAAATGGATATAAAATTGCCAACCTGGGATCTTACTTGAATGAAAAAAGATTGTGAAGCTGATTAAAGCAGTAAGTTATGAAAGTTGTCAGAGAAGGTAGGAAAAATAGCCGCACTGTACTTAGGTTAATTATGCTCAAGTTTAACCATGAACTGATTGAAATGAATCCCTGCAAGTAATTTGAGGTCAGACCTCAGTAACCTAAGTTGAGGTTCAGTTAGGAAGCACTGTGTTCTATCTCATAGGAATTAATTATATTCTTATGCCATCAATATTTTTATTGTGATGTAGATAGTAATGAACAAGAACGTTGACGCTGATAAAGAAAGATGCTCTGGAAATAAAAAGCTGCAGAGACAGAATCGAAACCATGTGTTATAAATTAATCATATACTGAAAGAGTAGGGTCAGGTGAATTCTTTGTGCCATCGTCTTTTGCAATACGAACAGTTGGACAGTTTTCAGCCACAAACATGACGATAACCGACTCTGCAGGAGACACTATAAAGCTACATTCATCCTCACTTGACCTTATCTATCATCGAGTCCTATATGGACCCATAGTCACGGTAGTTTTTGTCACAATGTTAATAAACCTTCATTTTTTTAATTTACCATTTTCAGATGGTGGGACTGGGCTTTCTTTTTTCCTTTGAACAGAGAGGACTTTTGCTACTAATTAGTTGAGAATATCAGGCAAACAGAAAGAGTCAAGCAGGTGGTGGGTGTGGTGAGCTACATGTATTACAGTATTTAGGATAACTCCTTTAACTTCTTGCATTCATACAGATGGTGTTGGCTCTAGGGGACAACTGAACCTCAATTAATTAAACATAATATCATCGTCAACTTCAGTTGTGGTGGTAATGTGGTTTTGATTTGATGCCTAACACGTGTATGGTCATGGATTGGCCGTGTACAAGGCTGACAGTGAAATGACCTCATCAATCTCAAGTTCATAAACAACCTGAGACAACCCATGCTATATCAACAAATTTGCGAGTTTTCTATTTGGATTTCAATGCCTAGGGCCTGCTGGGATTGTTCAGCGCACCTCCACGCTCATATGCTTCTGAGCAGAAGAAAGCAAGGAGGAGAATGACATATGCTGGCTTTGATTGTGAAATCAAATACTGATTTGGAACCTTGAACTTGTGTTAAAAATCCTTCTGCCCATACAGACTTGGTCATATCGATATGTTTCATATGATTTTGCTACAAACTTTGTTTTATAATGTTCATTATTATTCCTATCTCTTTGATTTGGATTGCAAATGCTAGATTATGCATGTCTAAATGCCTTGTAATGCCAGATCCTAAAGAAAAGTTTACTGTTTTGGTATTAGAATTGACAAACATTTGCTTGCAGGCCAGGTTCTTTGATTTGGACTGCAAATTTTAACATGCTACAATGAAGCATTTACACTCAAATCTTCAAAGCTCATTTTGCACTTGATCCTGTATCATGTTGTCTTTTAGTTGAAAGTAACTACGAAATTCCTTAGCCTGGAAAAATAAACTTTTTTAGTACATGGAAAATTTTTTAAACGGAACGAAGATCGTCAAGATTTGATAATTTCTAATCTTATATAAAATAAAATAGACATTCGACTATTAGACCACTAACCAATATTAGAACAAAATATAGAAAAATAAACTCAATGCCAAAAACACTTTAAATGCATATCTAATGGAGTATATTTGAATAAAAGTTCAACAAATAAAAAATTCACTTTGGTTGCATTTTCTTATGCCCTATTAAAGGTTTACTAAAAAGTTTCCATCAAATTAAGGTTTAATAAATATATTTTCATTGTTGTTTGGATGAATATACGTCATCAGTTGTATGTATTAATCTTATTGTCCATCAAGTTTATTAATTAAGCTAATAGTCCAGTAATGAAATAATTGCATAGTAAAGTAGGACGGTATATATATAGCTCTAAGATCAGCAAGACTCTATATAACTGTAATATTTTTTTTTTAAGTTGGGGCCATACTCAGAAATAGTAATTATTGCACACAGCAAGTCTCTTTTACTTGGAAATAATCATATGACACAAAGTATTAATGTAAGAGTAATTGCATGTATCTATAATTATTAGTCTGTTCCTTAGGAGACAGCATAGTTGGTGAGCAATAAAGTATAAGATCAATGTATTTAAAGTTCGTTTCTCACATGATATGAAATAGTTAATAAATTTATTTATATATTTACTGCGTATATTCTGCTTGTTATGAATTGACAATTGTGAGAGTTACTATCTAAAAAGACTAGTCTAAATAATAATTTTCCAATCCAAACATCACTAATTGAAAGCATATTCAATTATCCTACCCCTTATTACATCAAAAAAATATAGCATTAACCTTTCACATGGAAGAAAATTTTAATTGGATAATTAAAAAAATCCCGGAAATCTCGTTTGTGAAGAGAGATCGGTGATAATTTTTGGTATCTTCTTGTCTATTCTTGATGGCAGCAATATTCTCCCTGACCTGGTAATATCACTCACAAGTCTCATCAATGATTATAATTTTGCTAAAAACAAGTTCAATTTGATTTATTCTTTTGTTTCTTGTATTTTGGTCCTGGTAGAGTTTAGTATTATTAGCCAATTTAACATGGTTAATGCATATATATATATATATATATATGTATATATCAATTCTAAACACAATAACTTGGTCGTGTAAATATCATTTTGTTTTGACATATCCCTCTTTATCCAAACCTACTCTTTTGTCATTTGATTCATATTCATCGGTTTTTCATATTTGATTTGTGACAGGTTTTTAACTAGTTCAAGAACTGAAAAAGCAAAATTCAAATTCATTTCCATCGTAATCTCTAAATTCATTCGTAAGTTTTGATTCCTAAATTATTAGATAATAAGATGATAATTTAATTATTGAGTGATTATCTCATAAATTTAATTGAAATCTCTAACTTTCTGTTCAAAATATCAATAGTAGAGCAGTAGAATAGTATAAAATGAAAAGAGCCCAGTGTATGCTAAAATTAACTTGATAAACAATTTAATGTCGGTGCTATAGATATGTCAGATTAGTTGAGATGTCTTAATATATATTCTGAAGATCTTTCTAGCAAGATAGCTTGAATTGTGTTGATTAAGAGTATCTAAATCTAAATCAATGCATTATTGTATAAATTTAATTTTCGATGAACTTTTTATTAATTTTATTCTTAAGTAAAAGATGAATATTTGAATCTAAATTTATTATCAGATTCTATATCTACTTATCTCTAAATATATATATTTATATTATCTAAATTATTTAACTTTTCCATCAATATTATTAACAATTTAATTTATAAAAATTAAATTAAAAACATCTACAAAATTAATATGAATACATAAATAAATTAGTTTTCAAATCTCAATCATAAATAATTGAGGTAAAGGTGTTAAAACGTAGCATATCCCTTTCCATGATGGACACTATTAAGGGATTCTCTTCTTTTTGAGCTATGAAACACTATTTAGGTATGACAACTATTAAAAAAAGAAAAAAATCTATAACAATTTTCTTCTGTTTTTTGTTCACTCCTCCATTAATTATAACATTATAAAATATTTTTGTAATCGTCTCTAAAATTATAAAAATTTGACTTTAAATTAAATTAAATTTATAAAGAATCGATTTAGATAATTAATTATTAAAAATTATTTAGAAAGAATTTAGGATTTGGTCATGTATATATTTTTTATAATTTTATACTTAAAATTTAAATTTAAATTTATAATAATTTCAAGTAATTATTTGTCTAAAAGGATCTAAAAAAAAAATTAAAGTTTCTTATAAATATATAAATACATTATTAATTGATTATCCCAAAGTTACCGCAATTAAATTTCCCAATAGAATGAAGTCAAACAACGCCAATGATAAAGAGATGTTTCAGTCCAGTCGGATTAAAGAAAGTGACCCAAACATGCCCTATCATATACCTAACATGGATAAGATTTTGAGTAACCTGGCTTTAAGGACAAGACCCTAAATTGTCTTCATCTTTATGCAACTTTGTAACCCCAAATCCAACTGCATATCACCATGCCCTGTAATAGGACAATCCTAATTTGTCATTACCTTTGTGCAAACCTATCTTTCATTTCTAAGGCTGTGTCCCTCCCACGACTCTTTTAATCCAATTTTTTTTTTAATTTTCAAATCACATAAATTTTATATATATATATATATATATATTATTTCACGCAACTTTTCTTCAATATCATTCCAATTTTGCAAAATAAATCTTTAAGAGGTTAATTGGTTTACTCCTTTCTTAACAAGTAATTTTTTTTATTTAAAATCAGTTAATTGAATTATTAATTAATTCGTTTTCTCTTCTTTTATTTTTAATGATATATTTAAAATATTTAAAATAAAAATATATTAAAAATTTAAATTAAAAATATTTCATTTATTATAATATGTATTCGATTACTAAATTATTAAATTTACACTTAATCTAAGCATTCACCTCATAGATAACAAGTTTTTACATAAATGTAATATTGTTATCTTCAAAAGATTTATTAAACAATGAAACATTACTTTCCTACCCCATTAAATATTTCTTCCCATTGACTAGGTTTGTTTTTGTCAATATTACTTAATTATGCATAATTTTAAATACTACAATTCGATTTGATATAATAAAAATAATTATATAATTTTTCACATTATTTATAATATGTTCAAAAGTAATTATAATTTATTTAATTTTTAATATATATATATATATATATATATATATATATATATAAAACAAGAGGTAGTGGTTGGAAGGGGAGGGAGGGGTGTTAGCTTGGGAGGGATTTTAACCGAATCCTTCCAACAAGCACATGACCACCAAGACAAGAGTATGGTAACTTATTATATAATATATTCAAATTTTATTAATTTGCGTTAAATTTTTTTATACAACTTATATTATTTAATATTATTCTTTAGTTATTACCATAAAATTTAATGTGACTTTATGATATAAACATGCTCTTGTGCTGTGTTGTATATGGTCCCATGGTAAGTTCCACAGACCAAACAACAAAAACATTATTCCTTGCAGTTTCAAGTCTCAATCCATTGCTGCAACTGTCATAAATGAAAGCTTTTAGGGCCAATCACAATAAATATAGAGGTTAGTTCATATAATTATCATAATTAACATAAATAACCCATCACCATTTTTTTCATTAAACCTTACTTAAATTTAAACATAATTGTTTGATAAAAGAGTGTGTCTCATCAATAATCAAATTTATTTAAATTCTGAAGTTATTTATACTCAGACAACTTTGATATTATTAAGAATAAAATAAGAGTACAAATTAATATCATAAATTTACCAATTAGACTTTGATGTAATGATAAAATCAAAATTGAGAGATTTTATATTCAACTCATGAGTTTAAATTCATATTTATAATATCTTATTTGTCGGCTTTAACTTTAATATTCAGTTTTAGTTTTATAATTCTGACAATGTTTGTAATATTTGATTTCCATCTTTAACTTTGTAACTATGATTATTTTTATAATATTTAATTTGTTTTAAAATTCTAATATATATAAAATATTTTTGATAAAAAAAAAAAAAAAAAAAAAAGCGTGAATCTTTTTGCGTAACTCATCTATAGGAATTCGATTTTTTTGAAAAATACATTTTTAGATATAACTGAAAAAAAAAAATTCAAATTCTTACTTAATTATTTTAAAATTTGCATGACTAAAACATATAACATTTTTCTTAACAATAATATCAATAACTTCTAACTAATATTTTACCTCAACACATTTATGCTAAATTATACTATTTTGAAATTTTTTTTTTTTTTTTTAATGAAATGATCGATTAAATATAGAACACATTTCTTTTTAAAATTATAACAATTTTATAAAAATGTATTATCTTATAGTATAATCTACAAATACTCTTATCACAAGTGATATGATATCTTAAAGGTGAAAAACACTTTTATACATTAAAAAAATAATTCTCTTTCTATTTCTAAAAGATTATTCACTTTCGTTTCTTATATGATTTAAAAAAATATTATTAATTATTTGTCAACTTATAAATTTTATTATATTTTTTCTCTTACACTTTTGCATATGTTCATTTTTTCTGCTTTTATTATTAATTTTGAAATTATTATATTTTTTAATTAATAAAAATAAAATAGATAAATACTTATATTTATTTTTTTTACAATGTGCTAGTATTATGAGAGATTCTTAAAGTGAATAGTGAATTTTTTTTTTTTTTTTTGGGAGAGGAGAGTATAAAATTTCTGTGATTAGGGGTCAAATTTATCCTAATAATGTAATACAGTTTAATGACGATTATGAAAAACAAACCCAAAAGACAAAACTACCCCCATCTATGGTACAAGTAGGAGGGCTTTTCTGAGCTTTTCAATGGGCCATTTCAACCTAGGAGGGTGCCCCACAGCCCTAGCGTGTCTCAAAGTAGGACACTTAAACCTAAATTAGTGGCTTTAACAAATAAACAAAATAATTTAAAAGCAAAAGAAATGAGACATTATTGCATGTAAGAGGGATTAGACAGGTTAAAAAGAATCAAAAGAAAGCACAGAAAATCGCATCCATTTCCATCCAAAAAAGCCGCACCGAATAAAATAAAAGCAATGTAAATAATTTTTTTAAACGAGATTATATTATATATTTATAATTTTATTTTATTAATAATATCCCAGTTTATATCATTATTATACTATTATTATAATAATACAATGCCCACTAATAAGGACAACAAACGCACTTCTTTGGTCCCACCTACGTAAAACTATATCCACCTAATCTCTTTCTAACTTAATTTCTAAGCAAGATTTAAACTAAATTAAACAATCAAAATCACAAAAAGTTTCCGTGAATTATAAATATTTTCCGGGAAAATATCCAAACAACTCCCCTCCTAGAAAATGACTTAGCGCAGGCAAAAGAGTGAGAGACCTACATTTAATTTAATTTAAAAATAATAATAATATTTAGAAATAAAAGCTTCCATTGAGATTTGATACAGGTGCTTAACCTTACAACAAAAACTATAATAATTTTTTTTTTTGTTTTCCTAAATTTTCTGGGCTCAAAAAAGAAATTGAAAAAAGAAATAAAAAATGCCACTACACATTCGGACCCCAAAGAGACCATAAACGAGAATTCAATAACCCTAACACGTCCGGCAATACCTTCCTTGCCAAACCCTTGTGGTTGTTTACACCCGCCGGTGACCTTAAAATCACAGAAATATCGTCCGTCTCCTTTGCTGGATCAACCAGCTCAGTAATCTCTTCATTTTCTTTCCTTGCTTTCTGCTCCTCTAAATCTTCTCCATCAGCCGCTTTCTCCGGTATAACAACCGGCGATAACCCATCATCGGTAGAAAAAACAGAGGATTCGGAATCATCCGTTTGAGTTGGAATTACTGTAATCTGGTTTCGAGTCAAAACACCCATTTCCGGTTTATCACAAACTCGGCGACCCGATTTTTCTTTTCTTTTAGTTCGGGTAGTTTTTCGAGATTGTTCACCGTTGGTCAAATGCTCTTCAAAAGCTTCAATAACTAGATGAATACGCTCACGATTAGGAGAAGAATCCCACTTAAACCAGTAGCTAGTATAACAATCAAAACAGTCACAATCAAAAATAGGAGACTTGTGGTTGTGGGTGGTGGCAGTGGTGGTGTTCGGTTGTTTTTTAGATGATTTTTTTTTAGAATCTTGTGAAGTTGAAGATGGGTTTGGGTTTGTAGTAGTTTTAATTGAACGAGTAATCATATAAGCAAGAACTTCACGGTCTTCAAGAGAAAGAACAGAAGCTAAAGCAAGAATGGCAGCTGGAAGAAGCTTTAGTACAGAGATTACAACTTTGTCTTTATCTCCACCAGAGGAAGAAGAAGAAGAAGAAGAAGATGGTGATGGGTATACTTTACCTTTGTTCTTTAACTTCATTTTTGCTCTTTCTCGCTCTCTCTGTGGTGAGTACAAAGCAATCGAGAGAGAAAAGAAGAAGAAGAGAAAGACCGTGTGTGGTGGAGGTGGTGATAGAGAGAGAGAGAGAAAGAGAAGGAGGCGGACGGATGGTACTAAGGGGTAGGGTTTTTTAATTGACTTGATAAACAAGGCAAAAAGTAGAGAGATAAAGAGAGGTATCATCCCTTATTTTTCAGGTTAATTATACCTCTTATTGGTCTTTTTCTACTCGCTAGTTAGAACGCGTGGGTAGCAGGACTCTCACAGTCTCACTAATTGTTACTGATATCCAAATAAATGAGAAACTAAAATGATTATGTATATCGTTAATGCTGTACATGACTCTTTCCTGTAGGCGAAATATATGATGAATGTTATCGAGAAAGACACTGAGAATGTAATTAATGACTAAAAATGAGATGTAACGTAATATAATTAAATAAATTTTTAATATAATTTTATATTAAAAATTTATTTAATTATATTATATTATATTTTCTTATAATTTATCAAATGTATCCTAAAATCTTAATTATTTACAATTATTTTATATTTATTCTTATTTATATTTGTCAGTTATTTTCTGTAAAAATAAAATACACTTCTAAAAAATCATAAATATATGGTAAATGCAGTTAAACAAATGTTAATAACAATAACACTAAACAATTAGTATTACATCAAAATATAAAACAATGTTAACATTATTAAAATACAAGACAATTTAAAAACAAAAAAAAGTATATGTATGACCGAAACGAAAAAATGAAATCAATAAAATCTTAACTTGTTATCTTTTAAGATTTTCAATTTAAAATAAATTGATAGAAATACTGAATAGTTTTATAAATATTTGTAAATCTTACTATTGGTGGTTTGCTCTCATAAATATGTATAGTTATTTCTCATGATACTTAAAAGTCATATGATAAGTTATTTACATATATTGAGTTAATAAAATGATACAATGTATACAAAATTTAAATTGATTATAAATGTGCGATGATTGTAGTTTTTTTTTGATAAACAAATAAGAATAATATTAAACAATTTAATATTATATAATGTAATACAAGACAAATTAAAAATAAGAAAATTTTATTTGTGAGTGCACCGAAAAAATGAAAATTAATGAAATTTTTAACTTATTGTTTTTAAGATTTTCAATTTAAATCAAAAGAGAGAAATGTTCCAAAAAAAGACACTGAATAATTTGCAAATATTTCTATTCGTCATTTGCTCTCATAAAACTTAAAAATCATATATATATATATATATATAAAATAATGTCATTACAATACATGTCGTTTTACGCAAGTGAGAACGCTTTCTTCTGAGGAGCGTGGGGTAAAAGAGCAATGTTTATTTGCTAGAGCGCTACGCTACTTGCCCATCACTGCACAGTAAAAAATCGTACATGATTTCTAAGGCAGACCACAACAGAGAGCGTACATGGTTTTTTCTAAAGTGATAACAAAGGGTAGATTGGTCTTTTCATATCATAGACGTGGATAAGGACAACCGACCAAAAGCACCTTGAACAGTACAATTTTAATTAATTAATTAATTAATTATGTAAAAATGTAATAATATGATTTATAAGGTGCATAGAAAGCTGCTACGCTTGGAAACATGTAAGAATTAGATTGGTCAAAGAAGCTAAATTATTTTCACTTTCTCTGTTTCTCATTTTTGACCATTTATTATTTTACTAATTTTTTATTTTCCTAAAAAGGAGAGAGGACTACTTCAAATTATAGAGTTATAGCTCTTTTGAAACTTCCTAATTCAAAATCTAAATTTTCCAAATTTTATTTTCAATTGTTACACTCATTGTTTACCATATGGGTTGAACTTGCACATGGTAATATATATATACATATATTACCATGCACTTAAAAATTAAGTTAAATCATTATTATCCTTGTTTAATTTAACTAGTGGCAACCATAACTATTAGCTATTAATTGATAGTCGATAGCTAATAATTATTAATTAATTATTATTAAATATTTGATAAAATTATTATTAACATGTTGTTTTTTTCATAAAAATAAAAGGTAAATTTTATTAAAGAGAAATCATATCATACAATAAAATTTTCACCATAGTTAATATGCATATAAATGCGCTATCATAACTAAGCTATAAGCTGAAACATTGGCTACTCTATTTACAAAATAAATAGAATGACATACTTTCACCAAAGTCTAATAGACAAATATGCATATGAGAAAATCCAAAACACAACTACTACGGTTTTAGAGAAAAAATTTGAGAATTGTCATATGAGCTTCTTGAGAGAGACCTCTTGGACTTGTCGAGTGGGAAAATCCCAAATTAAGGTACTGAGTTAGGAATTTGCTTAGGTTTTAAATTTAGAAAGTTAATTTACAATATTAGGAAAAACAAGATTCCTTGCTTGTTCAGCCAGTGCACCATAAATGCCAAGTAGAAGCAAATTTGAAAATGATACCAACTCTTTTGACTTCTCTCCCGACTTTCTTGTTTGTGTTCTTCCAAAAAAAAAAATATTTATACAATCTGACATTAATATTTTTATCCCAACTGATATTGTATTATTATATTAAAAAATATTTTATATGATATATTTTTTTAAAAAAATAATAAATAAGATAATGACACATCAATTGAAATAAAAATTAAGATAAAAATATTGAGTTATATAACATTTTCTTAAAAAAAATAAACCTTTCAATTCACTTGAAAGTCAAAACGAATTAGCTACAAATATAGTATCGTGTTCGAGCTTCAAATTAGAGTCAAATTTATTATTTTTTTTCTTTAATTATCTCAAATGATAGTTCTCCTATCTTTTTTATTTATTTTTTAATACACCTTTATTTAAGATTAATAAGGAATATTATCTAAATTGGGTGAGTCATTAATTAAGGAGCATATTAGGAAAGCTAAAATAAAATTTATCGTTTAAATTATATTAACTATTTTTTTAATTTTTAAAAATGAAAATAATCCTGAAGATATGGCACGGACGAAGTATTTATCTTACTTTAAAAGTATAATTGATAAAATAATTTGTTGATAATAATTTAGACAATTTTCAAAAAATTATAATTTTTAAGGTACAAATTATAATAAAATTAAGAAAAGTACCAAAAATTACTATGTGTTTGCAATTTTTTTCATTTTGAAGTGTTTGAAAAATAATAGTAACATAAAAAGTAAAATTAAAAAAAAAACCCACTATTTATTTAATTTAAATAAAAATTCAATTAATAAGATTAGATTAAATTATTGCATAAAAAAAAGAGTGGAAGCAGGAATAACTAAATATGTGTTAAGCATTGAGGTCAAAATTATTTTCATCAAATTATATTTACTTTATTAATCATCATTTGAAAAAAATAGTTTTTTTTTTTTAATTTTTTTTCAACTTTTGATTTACAAAAGTAATTAAAAAAATTTAAAAATAAAGAAATTATTAAAATGCAATTTTCAAAAGTAAGTCCGAACTCAATATTAACTAAAAATGGTGGCAAATGGCAAGAATCATTCTTTATATTTTCAAAGCAGCAAATACCCTTTCTAATAATCATATACAGAGTTAACAATTGGTGTCCCAACTAGCCATGGAATATATTGCCTTTTCAAATTAATATAATAATAAATATTTAGCCTTTAATTAAAACCAAGAAAAATTCTCAAAAAAAAAAAAAAAAGACCAAGAAAAAAGACACTATTATTGCCAGTTTGTTCCCATACATATGACAAATACAAGGCTTGAACAGTATCATATAAATAGAACTCTTGATTGATTGCTAATTATTCTCAACAAAATACCCAAAATAAGGAGATTAAGATTCCCAATTCCACTGATGTCCCTTAACCTCTCAACAATCAAAGTAAATATAGAATATTGAAATGCAAATCATAATTTTCAAGCAAAGTTATTGAAGCATCCAACCAAATCAAAGGCTAATTGTTCCTAGAAACAAAGTATAGAAATTCAAAGTCAAGACTATACCTGGAAAAGGATATTAACAGGGAAACAAAGTATATTTTCTTTCTTATCATCTCTAAAGTATGGTTCCCATGAGTTCCATGTGGGAATTAATCCATTTCTATGAATGGTGCATATCAAGTGCCTATTTGACCTTACCTCCTTACATTTTCTTTTTTTTTTTTTTTTAATTTTATTTTGACTAAAACTTCAACTCAAGACCTTCCAAGATACATTTAAAAAATTCTAAATTAGTGTCATCATTTATAATTACTTACTATCGACATAATACCTCCGTTCTACAAAATTATCCTTTTTTTTTTTCATACAATCTAAAAAAATATTATTAATTACTTGCCAACTTATACTCTCAATCATATTCATTTATTACTATTTTTTTATTAATTTTAAGAATAAATAAATATAAACATTTTGATAAATTCTAAAAAGAAACTGTGGACATGTCCACTTTTTGAGACCAATAGACTACTTACAAACAATAATGCGCAATGCAAAACTGACCCTACATAGTTGCGACAACTGCAAGCAAAAAGCTTATTTGACATTAGACGATAATACAACGGATAAGATCTACACTATTCATTTCCAAAGAGGCTATTAGACATTGCTACAAAACATGGTTCTTTACCAGCAAAAACTCATTTAAACAAACAGCAATGAACTAATCAGCTTTCTTATCTGTTGGTTGGGATTTGTTTGCAGCAGCTGAGCGCTTGTCCTCTGCCATCTTCCTGTGAATTTCGTCCCTCTCCTGGAAGTACTTCTCAAAGGCCCGAGGAAGGAATCGAGGAATCAAAAAGCAGAAAAGATTGATGGAGAAATATAATAGATTGGCAGCTGCTAGGCCCCTGCCAAACCAATACCAGCCAATGTCCTGCAGAACCAACACAAAAATTTGTAGATAAGCAAATGCACACTTACCAATCCTAAAACTGGACTCAACTAAAGACTCAATTCTAAACTAGTTGTATTTATCTATACTCACAAACTTAATATATAGCAAATGTACATTGTTAATTGAACTTGAGAACTACCTTGGCTCGTGCATTAGCTGGTAGAGTTTTGTTAAGCCACACATCGCGTATCCAATCAATAATAACAAAAATCCTCCTGACTGTGTAAAGCAACGGTACTAATGCTCTCACTGGTGGTGAAAACAACGACAACCCACTTATTATGTTCTCAGTAAGAATCTGAAACGAGAGCAAGAACAAGTGAGGAGTTGCTGATCGAACTGCGTGATCATCGCCCCTTGCGAACCCACCCAACACGTATGCTAACGGCAAGAAAAGCCCCACTGAGGTTCCTACAATAACATACAACCTAAAGAATTTGGTTCCTTGGAAAATCTCTTGTGAGCTTGTATTGACTCTGCCATGTGATGGGAAGGCAAATCGAGCGAGTGCTAAAAAATAAGCAGAGGCAAAAGCTGGGAAAATCAAATCAAGAAGTGGGACAAGGCCACTGGCTGAGAAAACCATTATGAAAGCAACTAATTGAAGTTCTATAACACGCAATGATCCCATTATACCCCCCATCATGGGCTGTTGCTGCTTGTCCATAACTCTGGTTGTAGTACCATCAAGCTCACTTCTAGTAGCTGTAGCTAGAGATACACCAGACATTTTCTCCTTTAATTTGCTAGTATTCTTCTTCTGTTTATGTTTGGATTATGAGATTAGCTTACTGAAATTAAATGAACATTAGTGAGAATGGAGATAAACCTAGAAATAAAAAGAAGAACCTCTTAAAGAAAATTAGCACAAAATTCGAGTTATGATCATAAATAGGTTGCATGAAACAGAATCAACAGGCTGCAGACTTAAAAGAGAAAATTTTATGTGACTAATTAAACACAAAATTAACCATTAAGAGACTAATTGCTCATATAATACCATAGAACAGAACCATCCTAAAACTAAGAAAGTTGCTGAAAAATACCTTAATAATAATAATTAACAGTAGAATGATATAATACAAAAACACCCAAAAAAGGAACCAAAAGAAAAAAGAGTTGAACAGAATTACTTTACTTACTGAGATAATCTTGATGATTCCTTCACAAATCTAAACCATAGCCTCTGAATTTAAAAAGGTAATATAATTTTGGGTTTAAAGGTCGCAGTAGGCGGTGAGTGCTGAGTAATGGTGTAGCTTTCTGAAAATGTGCCAGGGGACGGCGACTTTTGTACACTTGTCCGCTTCTCATATTCCTTTGTTGAGTTTATCTTATTATTATATTTTTAATCAGGGCTGGCCCTGATGCGGGGCAAGTGATGTAGACCGCTTCAGGATTCAATAATTTTAGGGGCTTTAAAATTATATATTATATAGATAATTATTAAAATTATAAAAAAAAAAATTTGCTACAAAGCCTCGTGCATTCAAATCGTGATTATTTTATTCATATGAAAATTTTTATTATTAAATAATTAATAAAAATTTTATTTTTTATTTTTTTGCAAAAATATATATAATATATTGTATATAATGTATAATTATATTATTTTACATTAATATAAATTTATATAATCCCTTTTTATTATTTAGCCGTGGCCTTCTAAATACCAGGACTGGCCTGTCTTTAATATTTAATTTGACTTGCTGTGGGCTTGCGATTTGTTCAGCTTTAATTATATTTTTTAAATATATTATTTTTAATAATTTTGAATATTAATATAAAAAAATGAAGTAATTGTAAAATTAATTGAAAATATTTTATGTATTGCGATTTTTAACTGAAATCAGCAAATTTATATACAGTAAAAAATTCTAAAAATAGTTTTTGAATTCAATTTTTATTATTCAATATATATATATATATATATATATATATATATTTTAAAGAGTTATTTTTCCAAAAAAAAAAAATACATAACATGGTAGAAAAAATTTAAAATAATTTTTAAGTTTAATTTTTATTAGATTTGTTATATAGATTTTGAACTTGTTAAGTACAAGCCCAATGTGCCTGAATTAAACACAAACCCAAAAACACATCCCTGGTAATGGGCTAAATTAGAAGCCCAAATCAAGTCCTTTGGAGGGGACTTTTTTTTTTTTTTTTGGCATGGAAGGAATTATATCTCAATGTGCAACGAGGACATGCTTTAATATAATAACCATTGAAATAGTTTTAACATTTATTCAAATTAAATTCTGTGCAAAAGTAACATTTATTTAAAATAACCTTGTTGGAAATTTTGGGTTAATTGGCCAGTTGATATCTAATATTTCAAATTAGGTACCAAACTTCAATTTGTATCAATAAGTCACTCATTAATTTTCGATTATTTTATATATATGTGATTATTGAAATCTATGTGGCAGATAATTAATTGCTACGTCATTTAAATAGTGAATTTTATTTTTTATCCTAATCATATCTCACCAATGACAAATCTTAAAATTTTAGTAAGTGGAGATAATATTTATATATACACATATATGCATACACATATAATTAATAAAAATGCACTAAATATAATATAAAAAAATATTATATTACAAAAAAAAAAATAAATTTGGTTACAACATTAGTGAATTTAGACAAACAAATAAAATTAATAATTAGATTTAAGATATTTATTTATTTTTAATAGTAAAAATTTTTAAGCATATTTTTAAAAAAAAATTTTTTGAATATTATTAATATATTTATATTTGTTTGTATAATTTATATTTATTATATTTTAATTTAATTATATTTGTATATATATACATGTACATATATATGCCCGCTAATAAAATTTTTTGAATGGGGTATAACTAGGATATAAAAAATAGAGTCCATTATTTAAATAATCTGCTGCTTATTTGTTTGCTAGGTGGATTTTCAATTTTCATGTACGCGTAAAATAATTAAAAATTAATGAGTGATTTACTATTGATACAAAAATTAAAATTTAATTATCAAATTGATAAAAATTGAAGTTTGATTACTCCTAATTTAAAACATAATGCAAAGTCTGGATATCAAACAGACAATTAACTATGGAAATTTTTGAAAATTTTTTTTATGAGAGGCCATTTTGGTAAAGCTGAGAGAGAGTTTCACGGACAATTTGATTTCTTATTTGGAACTTCATTCATTAGTCAAGATTTGGTAAAGAAAATTGGCAAATATAGATGATCCAAGTTTGGAATTACTATTACACCTCAAATCCCAAGTAATCAAAAAATTTATTTTTAATTTGCATAGGTTTAGAAAGTTTTAACCTTTTTAAGTCCTGTTTATAATCCTCTTCAAACAAATCAATCCATCATCTATACTTAAACCACTTAGTAGCATAGCATCTCTCAAATTTCACAGAAAAAACACTAAACTAGCCATGGGAAAGGTACTTAATTTCTTAATCTTTAGTATATTTTCTCAAGATATTTGCCTTTTTTTTTTCTTTTATTTTACAAGTTCTAACTTTAACTTTTGACTTTTGTTGTTCTTTCCTTTGTATATATATATATATATATATATTTTAATTATTATTCTAATTAATAAAAGCAAAAGAACCAGCAAAATTGGCAAAATGGCGGTGATGGAGCGCAGAAGATGGAAGAGAAGATTGAGGGAAATAATGGAGAGAAGAACAATAGTAGAGGTTCAAATAAAGATGTTGTGCTAAAAGTTTACATGCATTGTGAAGGATGTGCTAATAAGGTCTTCAATTGCCTAAAAGGATTTGATGGTAATTATCAATTAATGGTTTTCTTGATTAATGATAATTAATTTTGGATTACAAACTTAATTTTTCTTGGACCCTTTTGATTTGATGAGTATTAATTAGGTATTGAAGATATTGCAATTGATAATTCAAATCATAAGGTGATTGTGAAGGGAAGAAATGTGGATGCAATGAAAGTTTTAAGGAGACTTCAAAAGAAATATAGTAGGAATGTAGAGTTGATTTCTCCCAAGCCAAGAACAGACAATCAAAATAAAAACAAAAAAGAGGATTCAAAAAAACAAGAGGTTTGGATATAAATTTCTTCTTTAATATTTAATTTAAAATTCAAACGCAAATAATTTCAGTAAATTATAATTCTTTAATTCCAAGTTATTATTTTAATTAAATATACTTATTTTAATTTTCATACTATATTAATGTAGCCTAAAGTGAAAATTATTGTGGTGAAAATGTACATGCATTGTGAAAGCTGTGCACAAGATATCAAGAGAAACATAGGGAAGATGGAAGGTAATGAAATTTCTCATATGCTTCTAAAATTATTGTCAATATTCATAGAAGTCTAAACTTTTAAGGGTTTTTTTTTTTTTCAATATGAGATAATAACTTATATTATTTTATTTATATCACAGGAATTATGTCTGTGGAGCCAGATATGAAAAAATCATTAGTGGTAATAAGAGGATTGTTTGATTCAGCAAAATTAATAGAAAATATTACTAAAAGATTGGGGAAACATGTTGAGATTGTGAAGCAAGAAACTGAAGAGAAAGGAAAAGGAAAGGATCAAAAGAAAAGCATAGAACAAGAAATTATGGTTTATCCTTCCCAATACCATGTGAAATATATTTATCCTTCTCTGGCTTTGAGTGATGAGAATGTATTTTCATGTTCAATTATGTGAGAAAATTTTATTATTTATTGAATTTATTGTTAAGGGTTTTAACTTTTAATTAAGTTAAAGAAAAATCCTTTTCAATTTTTATTTTAATTTTTCATTTTTGGAAGCTCAATCATTTATTATTATTCGTTTTACTATATATTTGGGTTATAAATAAATCCCAACAATTACAAAAAAATGCTCAAAAATTATATATTTATATATTCAAATATATGATTTTTTTTTTTTTTGGGTACTCGATTAGACCAAATAATTTGATGGGTCTGATTTCTAATGGCCTATAAATCTCCCATGTGCTGACCCTTCAAAGAATGTTGCTTTGGATTAGCACGAATCGTTATAAATAAAATGAAGAAAAACATGAATAAAGAATATAGAGAAGAGAATAGTTTTTTTAATTGTTCCATTCAATAGTATTAAGCCCTTTATATAGAGTACAGAAGAGAAAAAAATAGGAAGCTTTTTCAATAAAGAAAATACAAGAAATAAGAAGATTTTCCAATAAGGAAAATACAATCGATACTAATATGGAAACTAGAATATTCATGTATATGGAAAGATATCAATCAAATCTTATAATATATCATAACATTCCCCCTTAATGTCTTTTACAAAGAATATGTCTCGTTAAAATCTTACTAAGGAAAAATCCTGTGGGAAAAAAATCTTAGTGAAGAAAAAATAGTACATTATTCTTATAGGGATTTGCGCCATAACACTGCTTCGTTAAAAACCTTGCCAGGAAAACCCAATGGGACAAAACCTAGACTAAGGAAAAAAGAGTACAGTGCATTAAAATCTCCCCCTCATGAAAATATGATTTCTATCAAATATCTCTTAGCTAACGCATGCTAATTTTGTTGACTAACTTTTCAAATGTGATTGTAAGGAGTGCCTTTGTAAACAAATCTACCAAATTGTCAAATCGTATACTTAATGATGTTTAAGTAATATCCATATATAATAATTTATTTGTAGTACTCCTTTAGGATATTACTTGCGCTATGAATATAACTCATTAAAAACCTTATTAGAAAACCCAGTTATAAAAAATATATCTAAAGAAAAGAGTATATTTCATGTGCTATTTTTTTATTGCACATATTGCCTTGTTAAAACCTTTATCCAAGAAAACTCTGTGGGATAAAAACTTGACTAAGGAAAAAGAGTACAATCATATACTAATTCGCTCCCCCTGATGATGACAGATTTTAACACAGCGTATACTAATTGATGAAATGATGCCGTTTAAATACCACATTAGGTAAAAACTTAGCATATAAGTCTATTAAATTGTCACTCAAGCGAATTTGGTGGATATCTCTTATGGAGCTTATGTATATACAAGAATTTGGGTGAAGTTTATGTCTACTTCGTTACCCTTAATATAACCACCTTCAATTTGTGCAATACAAATTGCATCATTCTCAAAATACAATGGAAGTATCTTTTAGTGAGGTACTTCAAGACCATAAAAATCTTTATAAAATTGCAGTACCACTATAAGTGAATATATAATCAATCTAAAATCTACCATCATAGAGACCAAGCAAATAACTAATATTCGTATGTAGACCAATTTCAAATATGAATTATAATATTAATAGTATATTGAAGATAACTTTTTATACCATTTTAATATCTCTTTGTAGGTGCAAAGCTATACCTAGTTAGGAATTTTTTCTTGCAAATGCAATATCAGGCCTGATGCAATTTGCAAGACACAAGAGTGCCCTATAGCACTTATATATGGTACTTCAAGACCAAATAACTCTTTATTATCTTTTTTAGGTCTAAAAGGGTCTCTCTTCACTTCTAGTAAGCGGACCACCTATTGGTGTGCTTGAGAGAGAAGATTTATCCATACAAAAATTGCTTAAATATCTTTTCCGCATAAATATACTGGTGTATTGGACTCCTTAATAATCGGTCTGCAGGCCGATACAAAATTTATTTCCTTTAAATTTTTCATCTCAAACTCACATTTCAAACAGGTACATACTTATTTGAGTTCATTAGGAGTCACATTGATATTTAAATCAACTTATACTGCAATAATAACATATACCATTCTATGGTCTTTTATGAATACAAATGGACATAGTGTATTATTCACATATCTTTCTTTCAATAAGAATTTACTCAAAACAATCATACCACATGTCCATATTGCTTTAATCCATACATAGATTTTTGCAATTTGATGAAATATATGTCACATGTTTAATGTGTATTCATTTATGATATACTTAGTCCTTCTGGAACTCTTATTACTTTCATAAGGCGTACAATAAACCTTTCATTAACTGCCATATTAATTAAGTATCGGAACATGATCATTTCCATAATAAGAGAATTATTTTTCTCATAATCAATGATAGAACGAGTCTAGCTCTACTTTAATTACCTCATTCCATGATGATCAATAATGTTTATGCTTAAATTCAGTTATACTTATAGATTATGGATCCATATTTTCTTTTATAACAGCAAAAGCTACTGTTGAGACAAATTCATCGTCGACGATAATTAAATTTCTATCAACTGTTTCTTATATCACAAAATAATTGAGATCTCATAGTTTTTATTTATATGATCATCAACTCCAGAAGCCATATCTGGAGGATCTAATTATTCCGTTGTCTCAGTCTATGTCGCATAATTAGCTATAGCTCTTTGACTGAGATCTTCCTCTTCAGGAGGTTTATCTTCAGGAGATTTTATGAGTGGCGCTGCTTTTCTTTTCTGCGGATTCTTGTCTTTAGTTTCAATTTACTATCCACGTTGCTTTTCTTTTCCGCGGATTTTTGTCTTTAGTTCCAATTTACTATCCACGCTTCTGACGTGTAGTGAGATTGATTGATTTTCTATTTGTAATTGGAATCACAACCCTTGCTAGGGTATTAGTAGCTGTAATATGAGACTTTGTCACTCTTTTAGCATCTATAAATGCATTTGGCAGTTAAGTTACAATTTGTTGCAACTGTATTATTTTGTGAACTTCTGGTTCACTCTAACTTGTACATGGATCAAAATTATTTAAAGGGTTTTCCTTCTAATAAATTTTTTGACATTCTTTAGCACTGTAGGTGCTTTTCCTCCCCCTAATGTCGAAAAATATGCCTCATCAAAATAAATTTATAGTCTCTTTTGTGGACCCATTATCGCACATTGAGATAAATTTAATATATTCATGGCACAGAAAAAATTTATGACTCATGTCCTTATACAAGTTTCAAAGGAGAGTATATATGATGTACACAATGGCATTCATGCCAAACTTTTAATTGTTGAACTATAAGTTCAATGCTTGAACTGCAGGTTCAACGCAATACATTGTGCATGTATACTAAGGATAAAACAGTAATTAAATAACTCATTATAATACACAACTTTATAAAATCCTTGCAAATTACTCCTTCAAAGAGTTTACATAAAATCATCAATATTGAATTGAGTTGTGTCATCTATATGGGGGGTTCCTCTTTCAGAATCTCATGATTTACCAAATGATTTATAGTATTCACTTCAGGGAATACAGTTGTATTAGTGGGCATTATTTGATGATTTCTCATTAGCAATTATTCTTTCAGAATTCTCATTATCTACCAAATGATTTATAGTATTCACTTCAGATAATACAGTTGTACTAGTGGGCATTGTTTGATAATTTTTTATTAACAATTATTCTTTGCAATTACTAGAAAAATAATATTTGTAAATTTTCACTTTTTATACTGCTACTACAGGAGCACATAACTTTATTACCGCACAATTTCAATTGTGAAGTAATTTTAAACATGGTTGAATTATATTCTCAAATAGACTTCAAGTTTTATAGGTGTAGATTTAACCAATCATATTGAGTTTATAGTAGTACCATATATTTCAAGTGATTATATCTACTTTTAAAACTCTTCTAGAAGATATAAAAATGATTAATAGTAAGATATTCAACCTTTAAATTCTCACTTAAATGAGGTTTAAGTAGATAATAACTTTTACTTTTGCTAGCATCTAAATGTATTTCATTATTAACAACTCACGTCAAAAATTATTTCCATTGAATTCAAGAGCATATAAAAATTATCAACCAAACTTTAATTCACTATACTTCACTTTATTTAAATAACTTAATTTGCATATATTTAAAGTATATCTAAATAGACTAATCAGAAAATAAATTAATATTAATTTTAACAAACATTAAATTCATAATTTATTATACCAAGGAAAGGTAAGCACTAATTATACTTCTCTATACCAACATAAATCCAACAATGTATGCAATCCGGAAATAAATTCATCAATTCACAAATTAACAAAACCATGTTACTTATATAATTTATATTAATCTCATCTCACATTTAAATCTCTAATTGTTTTCACATCTAATACACATTGACATAAGTAAATTCAAAACATATATAACACACACAACTTTCTTGTAGGCTATTCAACTAACAAATATATATATATATATATATATATATATATATATATATATATATATATATATATATATATATATATATATATATATATATATATATATATATATATATATATATATATATATATATATATATATATATATCAAGTTTTGTAGGTGTAGATTTAACCAATCATATTGAGTTTATAGTAGTACCATATATTTCAAGTGATTATATCTACTTTTAAAACTCTTCTAGAAGATATAAAAATGATTAATAGTAAGATATTCAACCTTTAAATTCTCACTTAAATGAGGTTTAAGTAGATAATAACTTTTACTTTTGCTAGCATCTAAATGCATTTCATTATTAACAACTCACGTCAAAAATTATTTCCATTGAATTCAAGAGCATATAAAAATTATCAACCAAACTTTAATTCACTATACTTCACTTTATTTAAATAACTTAATTTGCATATATTTAAAGTATATCTAAATAGACTAATCAGAAAATAAATTAATATTAATTTTAACAAACATTAAATTCATAATTTATTATACCAAGGAAAGGTAAGCACTAATTATACTTCTCTATACCAACATAAATCCAACAATGTATGCAATCCGGAAATAAATTCATCAATTCACAAATTAACAAAACCATGTTACTTATATAATTTATATTAATCTCATCTCACATTTAAATCTCTAATTGTTTTCACATCTAATACACATTGACATAAGTAAATTCAAAACATATATAACACACACAACTTTCTTGTAGGCTATTCAACTAACAAATATATATATATATATATATATATATATATATATATATATATATATATATATATATATATATATATGTATGAGACATGTATTGTTCATAAAATAAATTTTGAGTTGAGATGCTAAGACCGAAGGATATGTAATAATATATACACTAGTAGAATCAATCTCAATTTAATGAATCAAGTAAACCTATTAATATGAATGCAATATCACCATTTTCCCATAAAGCAAGTCAATCAATCAATAAATGAATAATTTACGATCGGATTTTATGCCAAAAAAAATTATAAGCCATGACTTTAAAACTATGTATAAAATGTGTTGTTATAATTGATAACCAATTAAAAGTTGCAATTTGGTTGGTAAATCAAATAGGCCATACATATCATTGTAATACATATAAATAACAATGAAACACCCAAAACAGAAAAATCAAAGCAAAAGGATTTACCTTAATATTATGGCCATACGCAGGTATTTTATTGATATCCAATTTATTCAATGCGTGTAGCTTAAATCAAATTTATTAGTTATTCAGGAACATAAAATATCAATTTTTCAAGAATGTTTATTTTATTTATTTGATTACTCGAAGGAGTGACACTAGTATAAATAATTCTTACTCATGATGTCGAGGTCCATCAATTAACATTGTCTAATATAAAATCATAATAAAATCAGTCTTTTAAAGACTTGTAGACAATGTATTTAGTTATTCAAGAACATTTAATAATTCTTTAATGAATTTATTTACTTTAATTAGTTTTTCAGGAACTATATAGAATATCAATTATTCAGGAACAATAGAGAATATCAGTTTTTCAAAAACTGTAGAGAATACCAATTCTTCAAGAACTATAGGGAATACCAGTTTTTCAGGAACTGTAATTATTATTAGTTCTTCAGGAACTCATAGCTTAGTTATTTATTTAATTAGTTCTTCAGGAATTATAAATAATACTAGTTTTTCAGGAACTAGAATTTAAAATATAATACTAATTCTCTAGAAACTCATAGTTTACTTATTTATTTAATTAGTTCTTTAGGAACTATAAATAATACTAGTTCTTCAGGAACTAGAATTTAATTGATTAATCATTAAATAATATATTAAATCTTTATAAATCTAAAAAAAATGATTTGAAATAAATGATTGTGAGAGAGAAGAAAAAAAATAATTTCTTCAAATTAATTAGCCCAATATGTTCAAACGATTTGTTTAAAAAAAAAAATGATTTAGTTTTTTTTCTTAAAAAAAATATTTGATACATAAATATTGATAATAATAGTAATTAATTAGATAAAAATTGTTTACCATAAATCTTGAATTTTATTTCTTCAAATTTTTTCGCCTTAGCTGGGTTGTAGCAAACCACAAGCTATCCAAAATTATGAACAATATTGTAGAACGATACGTACTGATAACGTGTTATAAATAAAATGAAGAAGAACATGAACAAATAATATAAAGAAGAGAATAGTTTTTCTAATTGTTTCATTCAATAGTATTAACCTCTTTATATAGAGTACAGAAGAGAAAAAAATAGAAAACTTTTTCAATAAAGAAAATACAAGAAATAGGAAGATTTTCCAATAAGAAAAATATAATCGATACTAATATGGAAATTAGAATATTCATGTATATAGAAAGATATCAATCAAATCTTATAATATATCATAACAAATATATATATATATATTTTTTTTTTGGGTACTCGATTAGACCAAATAATTTGATGGGTCTGATTTCTAATGGCCTATAAATCTCCCATGTGCTGACCCTTCAAAGAATGTTGCTTTGGATGAAAAAAAGACAAATGACTTTATCATATTTTTCACGTTCATGATTTAAAAAAAAAAAAAAAAGACTTTTCCTTGTTTTGCCCTTTACGCAATTTTGCTCCATTTGCTCATCCAAAGTTGTAAACTATCATTGTCAAATAAATAGTTATCAAAAGTAATGTCAATATTTAATTTAGCTAATAAATGAGTTTTTTTTTTTAAGCAAATAAATGGGTTTCTTCTGTTTTTTATTCACTAAAATTCATTTCTTAAATTAGGATGTGACAATATTTTTTTGGTAATTTATTATATAATTTTTGAGATTTGACTTGATTAATTAATTTTAATTTCATTAGATTATTTAGTTTTTTATTCTAGTTTTTATATTTTTTCTATTAAATTATATAAAAAATATGAAAATATCTTTGTTTATATAATAAATATATTTTTATTTTTAAAAATAAAAAATAATAAAATTAAATAATATTTATATAATAATTATATTTAATATCATCAAAATATAAAATTATTTATTATTATATAAAAAATAATTAAATAGTTAAATGATTATTGTATAATTATTATTTAATTTTATTAATTTGAATTTTTATTTTTAAATAATAAAATTATATTTATATTTATCAGATATATAATGACATTTTAGTCATTTTAGAGATACAATAGACCATCTTATAATTAATATACCTAGTAGATTAAAAAATTTATTAAATATTAGATTTATTAATTTATTAAGTTTATATATATGATTATTTGTTGAATACATTAGTCTCATATTATGATTATTTTGTTGAATACATAATTTTCATATTAATTTATAGTTTTCGTTACTCATAAACTTAAAATAAATAAATAACCATATAAATGTGGATATATATTTAGATTTTCTAATTTTGCTTATTTTCTTTTATGGTTGAACTCATTACCCATTATTTAAATCAAATTAATAATTTTATACTCATGATAATATGGATAATATTGATAAATATTATTGTTATGCTCCTTCACTTTTAGTGAAGTTTGAATATTATCTTATATTTTTATATTTTAAGTATAAGATTTTATATTTACCAAACAATAAAGATAGAATAAAGCAAATATTTTACTTCTAAATATTCTTTTTAATGATTTATAACTATAAAGCATTTTTTTCAAATTTTATTAATTATTGAATACTAGAATTATTAATTATACAACAAAAAATGAAGTTGATTTCTCAAGAATTTATTTATTAATAAAATTATTTATTTATTACATATTAAATATAAGAGGTTTGACTGTATTATTTTATTTTAAACAATACTCCAATAACATATAATATAATTAACAATATTAAAGAAGAGTAATTGAGCCATTAAAGACTTATAATATGGAGTTCATAATAATCATTTATGTACTTTTACTTAGTTGATAATCGAAAATCTATTTATTGGTCAGTCTAAGTTAATTTAAAAAATTAGGAAGGCTTATAATAAAAAAAAATAATGATTCAGTAGAGTAATCAATGATTCGGATAAATCGATTTAGATTTTCTCGATTAAATGAATTTTGAGAATTTTATTATTGATTAAAAAGCATAATAGTAAATATAAAATGGTATTATTTTGCACTAGAAAATAGATAATATTGATTGAAAATGATAAATAACATTTATTAATTCTTTGTAACATTTGATGTTTGTTAGTTACACTGTTAATATTAGATAATTTTAATATTTATTTTTAATATATAGATAATAAATATATGTTATTATTTAAAATTTTATTTTGATTTTAATTTAAATTTTAATTAAATTTTTGACTTTTGATCCTCTCTATTTACTTATTCAAAGCTCCGGTCGGATTTGAAAACGAACAAACATAATAATAATAATAATAATAAACAAATAGCAACTTAGTAACTGAAATTTGAAAAGCAAAAACTAATGCCACATCATTTATGGACCGTTGCTGAGAGTTGCTATTGTGTGAAGAACGCCGGGAAGAAGCCGCACGCACAAGAACGTGTACATCCGAAAATTTGACCAATCCTCATTGGACAAGTCCAACATGCGGGCCCCACATTAATTGCTGGCATGGCTAAACCCGATTGGTTAACCCTACGTCATCACTTACCTACTAAAAACATCGTACACATTGCTTTGCCAACTAACCCCAACGTGTAGTGGAGAATATAAAAAATAAAAATATTAAAATTTTAGTATCTGGCTCAGGTTTGCTTATCCTGGTCCACAGGCTTACGTTAGCATTTCTCAGCCTCTCTTCCTCGAGACTTTAAATCCCTCAGATTCTGCCACGTGCCATAAAAATTCTCTCCCGCCTCGCAAGTCACAAATCTATCCGTTAACCCTAAATCTCTCTCTCTCTCTTGTTTCTCTCTCCTCTTTCTGCAACTCTCTTTGTCTCTCTCTTCCATTGAAGGAGAGCAAGATAAGGAAAAAGAAAACGAATTTATATTTTTTTGGTATATAGGAAGAAAAGGGTAAATGGGGAAATTGCTATGTGATTCAACAACCGTGGCCGAAACGACATTTCAACCACCGTCGTCGCCGGCGCTCCATTGGAGAGATACCAATGGTGGGGCTTCTCTTGAAGCCGTTGAACTTGTAGACCTAACGACGACGACCACTACGATTACAACCACCACGTGGGATGATGTGATTGGCTTAGAGGATCAGCAAAGACGTCATTTACAGAAACTTCAAGTCAAAGGCGTTCTTTGGAAACACCCTGAGGATGGTAATAACGACTCTTCTGCCTCTTCATCTCCACCTCCAAGATCGGTCGTTTTTAGGTTGTCTCATGGAGGAGAGGTGTCGGCCGACGGTAACTGCCTGTTCACAGCGTCGCAGAGGGCAATGATGGCGCGTGGGGTCGACGCGCGGGAGCTTAGGAGGCGGACGGTGCGGCGGTTCTCTGTGGACTTTGGATCTGTGCGTGATGAAGAGAAAGAAACGATAAATGATGCTATTAGGCATATGTACTCGCCGGATCTGAAGAGTGGGTGGGGGATTCATGTGGTTCAAGAGGTAAAGCTCTTGGCCAAGAAAGAGGATCGCATAGCTTTGGATTCCGCCATTGATGAGCTCGTTCAGATAGGAATGCAAAGGTAAAAATTCTCAGATCTGATTATTTCTTTGAAGTTAGGATCCTTTTTGATATGAGATTGAGCAAATAAGCAGATATTAGGTTATATTGTTAGTGAATATTGAAACTTGTTATCGAATAGAAGCATTTTATTGCAGATTGTTGGCGGTTTTAGTTCAACTTGTTTTGTTTATTATTTAATTTTGTGATTTGAAGAGAAATGGCGGCCGAGTCTATATACAAGGAGAGATGTATTCCAGTGAATGATGGTCCGAGTTGGGCCAAATACATGTCGATCTCTGGTTCACCTGATGATGAATATGATATCATCACTTTGCAATATACTGAGGAGGGTTTATTATCTGTAGATGAGAATAGAGAAGGTCATGCTGCGGCTTTTGGAGATGATATAGCTATTGAGTGTCTTGCAACTGAGTTCAAGCGAGAGATATTTGTGGTAAGGATGGAATTTGTGCTTGTTTCATTTGTTCTTTTAATGTATTCTTTTTATTGATTGATTGTCATCGTTGTTGAGACTTTGCAAATGGCAAATGATATATAGTTGTTATTCTTAGGAGGGAATGAAAATTTTTTAGTATCACACTGTATCAGGTAAATGGGTGTCTAGTATCATGTTATATTCAGTTGTCATGTGCCAATTGACCTTTCCTACTGCGCACTGGGGGAATTTGCAGTCTGGTTGTTAATTTAGATCTAGTTCAAGGGTCCTGTAATTTTGCACCATCAATGCAACAGAATTCCATATGCATTAATCAAGTTTTCAGTTCATGTTTTTATGGCTACAAATTGTATAACTACTATTCCTTTCACTGATACATATGTATTCATTAGCTATGTCATCTTCATTTCTGAAGTTGGTCAGCTGATGGACAGTGTCATTACCTACCTATTTGGATTTGTTTTCAGTTCAAAAGTTATCTTGTTAACTTTTCTTGTTGATTGGTTTCCAACACCTGGTATAATTGCGATTGAGATAGATATTGTAGCTAGGGTTATATTTGCTTGCATTTCCTCATTGAAATTGACGAGTGAGAGTTGCCACTGTTTTGTTTTCTTATGTAGGATTGTTCATTTACGGAGAAAGAAAAAAAGAATTTCACTTTGATTCCATGAAAAAGAATTTTACTTTGATTCCAGGAAAAAGAATTTCCTTTGTTTTTTTCTTAATGCTTGCTTCAAGTCTCTAATCACTTTCATGCAGTATAATTGCTGCAATTGCGAAACATTTTTTGGGTTCTAATTTAGCTTCATTGTTCTCCTCAAATATTTATAGGTGCAGGCACATGGATCTGATGGAATGGTTGATGAAGAAAACTGTGTTTTCTTCCTCCCACACAGTCCAAGGAGTGAAATTTGTGAACTTCCGTTCTTTCTATTTATGAAAGGAACAGGTAACGACCCATTATCATGTTAAATTTCACTGTTAGCATGCAGGCACAAATTTATTGTCTTTGCGTTTCACCTGCTTTCTGTATTGGCATCAAGTTACATTCGAACTCATTGCATGCAGGTTGGTGTGGTGCTGGAGCTGATCACTACGAGCCATTGATTGCCCATCCTTCTTCTCTTGTTTCCAATGAGAAGGTTGCTCTAGTACTTTGAGGGCATTAATCCTGTAGTTTTGTGGCGTAGAGATTGAACAGAAGTAGTTTTATGATTTATTTTTTTTTTTTTACCCTCCACACAGTATTTGATTATCCAATCTTGTTAGCCTGATTTTTTTCTGGATCATTAGGAGAATTTTTTTTTTTTTTTAATATTGAGGTCATGTGGAATTGACGATCATTTGACTCTAGCTAGCAGGTTTGCTGCTTGCAATTTGAGCAGTCTTGTAGCATTAGTAGTGGTTTTGCCGGCTTCCATCATCGTTATTGTTGAGTATTTTTGAAAGTGCTTGAGTTTTTCTCTGGGGATACTATTCTGTCCAAGCTAGAATAGTCCCATTCTGTTGTATCTTGAACTGGATTAATCTATTCAATCATAGATTCTAGAAGTGAATTTTTATCCTTTATACCTTCTTGTTCTTTTTTCATTATTTTAGAAATTTTCCTTTTCAGAGGTTTCTCGTTTGTGTAATCTTGATCTCTAATAATTATATGATTTATCTAATCATTGTTTTTAAACAGTGGATTATGGCTTGAAAGTACTTCTACTCTATTTCTGATAATTTGTTTATGTAAATCGTAATTAGAGTTTTAAATGTGTTTATTTTAGTCAAAACTGTGAGCAGCATACAATTTTCGTTACTTTCCTAACTGTATTTGGAGTTTTACAATTGTTTAATTGAGGCTCAGTTTTTTTAAATTGTAAGTGAGAATTCTTATTGTTGTTAAGAGTTTCCGATTCAATTTTAATTATCTTGTCATTTGAAATCTTACATTAGTATGGTAGTCATATTGGATTTAATACTAAAATAAAAATATAAAATGTTTTTTGTTTTTTTCGAAAGAAAAATATAAAATATTTAAAAATTAATAAAATTATTTTTTAGAAAAAAAAAAGTTACTTTTATATAAAGAATTCAATTGTCAATACTTTTTATATTAATTATATGAATTATATGTATATAAATGTCAGGGTTCGTTTGGCATGATAAATTTTAATATTTCACATATTGTAACTTTAATACTTTGTTTGGTTTAAAAAATTGATCTACACTTTATGGATTTGTTAAAATTTATCATGATGCAAATCTTTTATTTTTATTTTTATTTTTATTTTTATTTTTTTAAAAACCCACATAAAATATGGTTTTTGGTTAAAATCCATAAATTGGAGCAAATGATAAATTATACTAAGAACTTTATATTTCAGAATTACTTATACTAATATTTTAATATTTCAAAATTAATATTTATCTTAAAACTAAAATTATATTTATTTGTAATAGATATTGATAATAGATTTGAGATTTATTTATAAAATCTATTGAAATATTTATTGGTAATATAGAGGGTTTTTAGAGTGTCACAGGAATAATTTATTCTAATTAATTTAAAACCATTAGATCATATAAATTTAATTATAGTCATTTAATTTTTTCACCTGCAACTTTCTTAACAAATTATTCTATCTAATAAATAAATTCTTTTGTTTTTCTAACTAACCTTATTTATTTTTAATATATAAATTAAATTTTAATTCATTAATTTTTACTATCGTTTTTTTGATATTTATGTGAAATTATATATATATATATATATATATATATATATATATATATATATATATATATATATATATATATCTTTTTATGATACATTGTGAATTATAATTAAATATATATATTTATTAGTATGTTAATAAAATAATTATTATTATTTTTATTAAACTTATCATTATTAATTGGTTTTCAATGAATTTCTGATTAATTGCACTCCAATATGATTAAAAGTTAATTCTAAAATTTTTAAATTGGTAAAGTGGCAAAATATTGGGCAAACATTCTCTCATTTGGGTTAAATTATAATTACCAAAAATATGATGTTACGAAATAAGGAAAATTTTAAAACTGAAACCAAACCGGACCGAATTAAATATATTTAGTTTGGTTATGTTCGGTTCAATAAATGGGTAACCCTATATATATAATTTTTGCTTTTAATTTTAAATATGATATTGAGGTCTGCTTGGGTGGATGATGTATAATTAATTTACTTGGGAGATGCGGGTTCGATTTCTTAGTAATGCATAATTTATTTTTTTTTAATTGTATAACCAAAAAATTAAAATTATCTTGTGTCAAACCTGCAACCTTAAGCTAATAATATCTACTAACCACCAAACTAAGAGGAAATTATTGACATTTTATGGCATATTATATATCTATGTATAATTTGGTTCGGTTTGGGTTTTTCGGTTCTTCTTATGTAAAAACCGAACTGAACCAAAATTTCTTAAAATTTTAAAAATAAAAACCGAAAACCGAACTAAATTTCGATTTGGTTCGATTTTTTGGTTTAAACTGAATAATGCACACCCCTAAATGTTATTGTATTACCACTATTTTAAATAATAATATTACTAAATTACTCTCATTAATTTTGTTATTTATAGATTAAAAAACTTTATATATATATATATATATATATATATATATATATATATAAGGTTGGAAGTATAATAAATAATTTTAATAACTTTTTAATTACACTCTTTGTTTCGTAAATATTTTTTTTATAAAATTTTATAATTAAGATTAATAATTATAGTTTTATTAATAATAAAAACTAACACAATCATAAAATTTAAGAAAAAAATTTATTAATTTATTTTTGTTCAAATTATAGTTGATTAGCGTCAATTAGAAAAATATTAAAAGTAAAAGTAATTTATAAAATAATATATAATTTTATATGAAATTACATATTTATATTATAAAATTATAGATTTTATTAAAAAAAATTTAGTACAAAATTAATTTTTAAGTGCATATTAAATATTTTTTGCAAGTATTTTTATATATTTTTTTAATTTTAATTTGATTAAAATATACATAGAATTAAAGTGTTTATGAAGTGGAATTAATAGTTACAATTTCAATAACATATTATATTTTACCTGTTAATGACTTACTATAGTATATTAAAAGGAGTGAGATAAATTATCTATGAGACATCCTAGCATTGGCCTGAAAATATAATTATTCATCTAAAAATGAGTCTTATGGATTTTAGGCATAAATTTTAGAATTTTATTCTTGTACATAAATATGATATGTGTTAAAATTTTATGGTTTCACATTTCATAGTTTTTAATTCTATGAATTTGAATAAATCTATATATTTAAAATTTATCATGCCAAATGAGATCATAAAAAAAAATCATAAATTACTTTTAAATATAAATAATTAAAAAAAATTAGATTAACTCTCGCGTAATGCATAGACGAGTATTTATTTAATAATAACCCACAAATAAAGAAATTGATTTTTATTTTTCAGGCTAAATATTAGGGCTGAGCATGATTTGAGAAAATTCAAAAATTTGAAAATTTTTAGAACTGAATTGAAGTTCGAATATTTCCAAAATGGGATCTCCGGAACAGAACCGTGAGAGTAAAATCTTTGTACTGAACTATCCCAAATTTTCAGGACAATTCGGAACGGAGATTCGGGTCTAACGGAATTGTTTAGTATGGAGCAGGGCAACGGAGATATGGATATTTTTTAATTTTTAAATAATTTTTTGCTAGAATTTTTAAAAATAATTAAAACTATACATCTTTAACTTAAACATAAAATTAAATCAGTATATAAAACAAAAATATAGTGCATAATTAAAAAAATTTAATTACAGTCCACCAAACTAAATTAAGCTCAAGAATTAAATATTATATTTTAAATATTGATTCAATCAATATATTATATTTTTAATATTGATTCAATTAATCCAAATGTAATTTTAATAAATCTATTTCCATAATTCAACTTAAACTAATTTAATTAAATAATTTCATTAAATCAATTGAACAATAAGATTAGAAGTTCTATATTTTTCTTATATATTAATTGATGGATTTATAAGATTCCAATTAACTTATTTCTATATGTTCAATCCATTAGTTTCTATCACTTCAATTGATTTTTATAACTAAATTGAAATCAATAATTTTATTTTGATTGGAATTAATAATTTTATTTGTAACTGCAACTAATGAATATTGATCGAACTTTAATGTGTAATATTTAGGAATATGAGCCACTTTAGTGAAGTGTAGTTTTAAAATAATTAAATTATTTTACTTATACATTATTAAAGTAGAGTTGCTATGTAATAATTGATTTGATGTAATAACTGATTTGAAAATAAAATTTTATAATTATTAAAAATTATATTTTATCTATACATTATTGAATTTTTTTAAAGTAACTACTAATTTGAAAATGAAATTTTATAATTAATAAAACTTAAATTTTACTTATCCATTATTGAATTTATTTGAGTGTGTTGCTTATTCAAAATCAAAAAGTATATATATATATATATATATATATATATATATATATATATATATATATATATATATATATATATATATACTTAACGTCCCAAACCGAAAAATCGAAATTAGAACCGATTTAAAGGGTATATATATACCCTTTAAATCGGTTATAATTTCGGTTTTTCGGTTCGGGACGTTAAGTGTATATATATATATATATGTATACCCTTTAAATCGGTTCTAATTTCGGTTTTTCGGTTCGGGACGTTTCAGTATGGTTTGGTACGGTTCTCGATATGGATAACTACTAATTTCCAGAACCATACCATTAGAAAAATTGGGACGGTTCGGTTTAGAGAAAGTAAAACGGTTAACGGATATTTTTTAGTTCTGAAAATTTTCAGTTTAGATTTTTGGTACAGTCCGTGTCACGCCCCGAACCCAAGGGCACGTGACTAGCACTAGGATACAGGAAATGCACGTGGCTACCAGTGCCCGTAATAAGCCTAACAAAAAATACACAACAGAAAGTCCAAAACTGTAAGGGTAATGGGCTCAAATAAATTAAGCAAATCCAAACAAATATCAATACAAAATAAAATTTCATTGGCCCAATAACTTGCTTATCTCATAAATGAAATAAGGTTCTGCTTAACAACATTATCTTAACTCAATAGTTACATAGCTGAATATTAAACAAAAATACAAGTACAAGATGTAACATTGTGGAGTTCTAGAGCTATAATTACAAATATACGTATATTACATACATTTCTTAATATCTAATAATACAAACTACTGCTAAAAGGAATTTGACAGTTTACTCAATTACAACTCCTTCACCGGTTCATTCCCTAACCTGAAAACAACAAAATAAACAGGAATGAGCGTCCGACTCAGTGAATGATACGAGCTAATATATTAAACTGGTATCCCACAAAAGGATTTCTAATGCACATGTAATGCACTATGTCACAGAGACAGATAATTCATATCATCAAGCAAGGATGAGATACGGTCCACAGTACCACTCTAATCTCCTAATGGGATGCCGATCCCCCTATTCTGACTCTCTGAATCCAATAATCTATCTCTTATGTCCAATGGGTCCGGCCATCACTAGTCTGTACCACGCAGTCCTGACCCAACTGATAGCGGCCTTGGCGATGAGCAGGCCCGACCAACATCCACCAGTCATAGCTCATCTTCTCAAACTCATCATAATCTCATCATAATGATATCATATCCAAAGTCCTAGGTAGTACTACATCTTTTCGACCTCCATCCGTCAATCACAATCACAATACAGTATAGAATACAGGATATTGATTCAGCATTTATAATCAAATGTTACATATTTATATGCAATAGTAGTGCATAATATACATATATATGTACACATAGAAATGCAGATGTATATGAAAATAGGATAATACATTAGGGAGTATCAATCACCTAACTGACGATGCTTATGACTGGCTTCCCTCAGAAGTGTAGCCTTTGGAACTAGGAAGATGCCAGATACTGACACCTCGCAACAATGGATAGTATCAGGATAAGAATCACACTTAACTAGACACAACTTATAGACTACTAAACATAAAATAACTTATTTAACGACTGAAATACAAGAGTTTCGGGTTAATCTTCACGAATTTCGATCATACGGATGCCAAGAATCGCGCCGGAATGACGAAACGGAACTGCTGGACTGCCCCACGCGCTGCTGTCGACCCCACGCGCCGCCGCTGTTGTGGCGGATATGGAGGATCTCCACACCAGCAGGTTCATCTCGATGCCAGGATCACAAAAATGGTTATCACTCGCCGGCACTCGCCCTCCAGCTACTGGAAAATGCCTCTAAAGGTGCGGTTTTATATTTTTCGATCTCTTTCTCCGGTGATCCTCAGGGGGCATGGTTGATACCAAATTGAAACTCTCATCCTCAGGAGTTGAATGACACCAAAATCGCTGGATTCAGCCGCCGAAATTGGCCAAAAAATCAACTTGAAGCTTCGGCGTCGGTGGAGCTTCTCTCCTCGCGTACGCCGCTGTCCGCCGCCTAATCGGAGTGCCGCTGCCTTCCTTGAGGTCGCCGGATAGTGGGCTAGCCACTGGTGGTAGCGATGCAGCCCACCGCCAGCCGGACGTCGTCCCTCCAGCCCGCAACTCACCCTCTCTCTCTCTCCTTCTCTCCTCCCTTTTCTGCTTCTTCTTTCCTTGTTTCTGCTCTTCCTCGCTTCCCCATGTGGCCACACACCAATCACCATTTCCTCTTTCTTTTTCTTTTTCTTTTCTTTCTTTTTTTTCTTTTTTAACACCCACGTATGCTAATATATATATATAACACTAATAATAATCATAATAATAATAATGATAATATTAACAATAATAACAACGACAACAATAACAATAATAATAATAATAATAATACTAATAATAATAATAATAAAATCCCAAACTTCCAATAATATTATAATTAACAATATAAGTTAGATTAATCAAACATAATATTATATTCAAATATCGAAACATAATTCCTTCAATAACTATAATATATCATAATAATATACATATATAACATTGTAATAAAATTACTATTAATAATACATATTCAAATGATATAAGTATATATTTTAATAAAATATAACCTTAATATTTGTTTAAATAAATAAAATAATAAAATAATATCATTCCATACAAAATAAAATTTTAGAAAAATAATTAAAAATTCAGAGTATTTTAGTCCGGTATCTTCAAACTTCCGTCCTCAGCCATATTATATATATATATATATATATATATATATATATACTTTCTCACGCATCTTTATTTTGAGTGCTAAAATACTGGCAATAAATCTACAGCCAATGAATTCTGAATTCAGCAGCCACGTGGGAGCCATAGATAAGAATAACAAATCACATGCAAAAGCCTGCAGCAGTTGGGTTAATCACTGGTTGAACCTCATGCCAGCGGTTGGTCGTAAGGGAAACAGAGAGGGAGGGAGGAGAAGAAGAATTGAAGAGAGTTTCCCTCTTTTTCTCTGCAGAGTGCAGAGAGGGCTCCAAATCCAATAGTAAATTAGGAAAAGAGTTAGCAATTTGTATTTTGTAGCCAATGGGAATTTGCTGGAGTTGTTCATCTCATGGTCAATACCCACCTCTCAGCTCTATTGACCATGCTACTACAGGTAAAGTTTCTCAATTTGTTCTCTGCTGAAAATCTCTCTCGCTTTCTCTCTGGTTGAAAATGAAGGCAAATTTCTTAAGAAAATCATGTATCAAATTATCAATAGCTATAAGTAGCATAATCACATGAATCTTTTTCATAAAGTTACTATATTTGTAATTTCAAAATCTTAACCTTTCAGGTAATACACCTTTTGGGAGTAGCAATATCTCTTGCAGCAGTGGGATTACCGGAACAAGCAACAACCTTATAACATGGATATCTCAACCAAGCAGCAGCTTTACATCTATTTGGGGCAACAATCCCATTGAGGATAATACCCAATTCTTAGATCCAGATGAGCAAATTGTTACCAACTCCAACGTGAGGGTTTTTACTCTTTCACAATTGAAGGCTGCAACAAATAATTTTAGACCAGATATGGTGTTGGGAAAGGGAGGTTTTGGTTCTGTGTACAAGGGCCGTCTTAAGGAGAGGGTGCCCCCTGGGGGGATAAAGAAGACTCTTGTTGCTGTCAAAAAATTAGATTCTGGCAGCATGCAAGGACTTTCGGAGTGGAAGGTGTGTGTTTTTTTAGTGTTCATAGCTTTTGTTGTTCCCATGTCTGTTATGTTGTCAATATATGTGTATTTGGGAACTTCTCTTCCTTGCCTTTTGTTATCTAAAAGCCTTAAAAATGAGGGGAGAGAAAAACAGATTGATTCTACTATTTTTTTTCCTTTTTTTTTTTTTTTGTTTGGTTATAGCATGATGATTGGATATGAATTTTGAGTTGAACGTGAAGAACTTCCAAACAAAGAAAATAAACAGCTGAAACAAAAATAGAATACAATGCCTAGATGATAAGATTTAAGGATTTTTAAGGCATCCTGAGATGATAAACATTAAATTTGGAAATTTTACTGGCTGACCTGATAGAATGTGGAATCTCATTTGATAATAATTTTTTAGGATGAATGCTTGAATTTATAATAATTTTTCTGTGGCATGTGCTCGAAAAAGCTTCAAGAGAGGATTTTAAACCTATATTTTGCAAGAGGAGCGAACAGAATAAGAAAAATAAGAAAAGGGAAATATGAAGAAAAAACTAGTACAAAATACTGCTTATTTTATTGTTATATGCCATGAAGTGCATATTATGTATTGTTTCTCCAAAAAGATTGCATTCTTGCTAAGAATTTTTAATATTTGTTTTAATTTGATTAATGATGGCTAACTGGCTATCTCCTTGCAATGACACCTGATTCTTTTTTTCTTTTCTCATAACTGTTATCCTTAATGTAATAGTTGATATTTCTGGTTTTAAGACAGTAAGACAGGGTTTGACAAAACACTTTTACCCTCTATTTGTGGCTAAAATTTGTTAGTGATATATATGTTGTGGAATCATAGAAATGTCATTCGTGATTCTTCCACATGTAGTTGCATCATATTGTTATGCTTACTTATTAATGTGCTTATTAGAGTTCTGAGTAATTGATCTTAAGGACCAGTAGAAACACAGCTCTGTCTGTCTCTCTTTTACACACATGCATGCACACGTGCCTGCTTACTCATTTGCCCATAAATTTGCTCAGTCAGAAGTTCAATTATTAGGAAGGCTATCTCATCCGAGCCTTGTAAAGCTACTGGGATATTGTTGGGAAGATCAACAGCTTCTCCTTATCTATGAGTTTATGAAAAATGGAAGCTTAAACCATCATCTATTTAGAAGTAAGAGCTGTTTAGTGTATTGTAGCATTCATCAAAATTTTGCTAGACTGACTTAAATGCGCATTTTTGCTTTTTTGGCCCAAATTAACTTGTAATCTATGTGCTACATGTTATCAATGTGTCTAGAACGCTCAGTTCGGCCACTTACATGGGACATGAGGCTAAAGATTGCCATAGGAACGGCTCAAGGGCTGGCTTACTTGCACACATTGGATGAGCCTATAATTTTCAGAGATTTCAAGTGCTCCAATATACTGCTTGATGAGGTAAAGCTCTATGAAATATTTAGTTTACAACATAAAAACATAAAAGGAATGCTATTTTATTCCTGCAATGATTTTGGCCTTGATTCCTTGTCAATCTATTGCATTGCTGTGGTGGTGTGATGAAAGGCTAAAGTCATTGAAGAATGTAACGAAAAGCATCTATCTTTTAGAAAATGTTGAAGGATTCAAGCACTTAATTTCTTCCACTGATGGTTTTTATATCAGTTCAATAATGCAAAGATATCAGACTTTGGCTTGGCCTTTTTTGGTCCTTTGACTGATAATTCACACACCACCACGCGTATTATGGGCACGTATGGTTATGCTGCTCCGGAGTACGTAGCAACAGGTACTATTTAATTTAGCATGTTTTGAAGCCACATTTTTTTAGCTGCTTTTTTGAAACCGAACTTTGATCATCATAACCAACTTCAAACTTTTTCATGACATTGATTTCTGCTAATTGATCAGGTCATTTGTTTGTAAAGAGTGATGTATATAGTTTTGGCGTTGTTTTGGTTGAGATGCTTACGGGCTTACGCGCTGTTGATAAAAAACGTCCATTTGGGCAACATGTTCTGGCGGAGTGGATAAAACCACATCTGATAAATAGGAGAAAATTGAAAAATATAATGGATGCAAGGTTGGAGGGAAAATATCCTTCCAAAGAGGCCTTACAACTAGCTCATCTTGCTATTAAATGTCTTCGACCTGAACCCCGACTACGGCCATCAATGACTGAAGTTGCTGAGACACTTGAACAGATTGGAGCTACCAGTGTGAGAATGGTGGGACAAAATATTGATTCAACCAAACAACATGGCCATTAATATAATTTCATTAGAAGTGAAAGGCTTTTGCTGATCATAATTTACAGGACTTATAGCTGTAGATGGGAAAAAAAAATGAAAGGGTGAGCTGCAGTTGTTCATGGATAAGCCTACAGCACATATATGCTGATCATATGCTCTATCAATAAATTAATTTCTCTCGTCCTGTGGTGGATTAGAACTGTAGTTTTCTAGTTATTATTATTTTTTATTGATGAGTCTCTACGATGACGTGGTATGCAATAGGATAAATTTCTTTTATGAACATTTCAATCTTTTTGTGCATATACAGGTCACAAATGGGATGCGTAATCATTGGCTCAGAAAGTCTGTATGCAAACATGATAACTTGTATGCTCTTTTTGATCTTTCATGAATCTTTATATGTGTACTATGGCTGAAAATATTTCAGATTGAGCAGAATTATACACATTTTTTCATCCTTGTTTGCCTCAAGATTTGTACACTCTGATCTTTTAATTTTATTAGAATCTAATTCTATTGTTACCGTTATAGAGGGATATTGAGATTTTTCTAGTTGAAACTATGGAGTTAGCAGAAAAATGATCTATATGACTGTATAGCACCAATGCTTTTTGCAGGCACTATAGCAGAAAATGGTACTCAAAAGATGAAAGCATTGGCTTTTGCAAGTCACACTCTTCTTTAGAAATTATATATATATATATATATTTTTTAATGTATAAAGCTTTCGTTTAAAATTCTCCAAATTCAGCCTCTCTTTATCCACATCTAGTAAAAATTGTAGTATTCTGTCACATGGGAATCTAAGAAATTTCCTTCTTGCAAAAGCAAATGGACAAATACACATCAATTCGTTGAACCCTTAATTAATCCCATCAAATAGAAAAAGGCCTACTAGCAAATGTATACTCCTATTGCTAATATGTTAGAACACCTTTAAATGTCGACATCAATATAAAAAACAACACTATCCACCAATCCAAAATCCACTAGCAAACGCATGCTTCATTAATCTTTTTTTTTTTTTTTCTCAAACTATTTTTTGGCCAATGATATCGAAATTTATCGATATTAAATTTTCTCTCTGATCGAATATGAAAGTATGAAAATTTATTAAATGTTATACACATATATATATATATATATATATATATATATATATATATATATATATATATATATATATATATGTATACATACTTTATATTCACATTTATGTGTAATTAATTTAAAATTATGAAAAATATATTTCACATGAATTACCACAACTATTCATCTTCCCCTCACAGTTAGACAAAAGAATTTCTCTTTCTTACAAAGTCCCCTTCCCCTTTTGATTTTTATATCATCAATTAAACTTCAATTAATAACATACTTTTTAATTTTGTTTTAATAAAAGCGCTCTTCTTTCAAATTAATTATAACTATACTTTTTATGAGCTGATTAAAATAAGTCAATTTTGACAAATTTGATTTGATTATTATATAAAAAATTTGGAAACAATTAGATTATTATATGTAACAACAATATTGGTTTATATAATTGAAACAAACTAAATTAAAGTTAAGTGATTGTACCAACTCAAAATGAAATTTAACTATCATGTATGGTAAATTCTGAGAGAAACTCAGCTTATTAATTTTTTTTTATAAATTTAATTCTGACTAAAATTCAAACTCAAAATCTCTCAGTCTTGGAGACAACTTCAGTAATTAATCATTAATTATTTTTGCTTCATTATGTTCTAATTAATAGTATAATTAGATGTTATAATCTGCGTGAGGTATTAAAGATAGAAAGAAAAGATTATGGTAGATCATGTCTAATAAACAAGTAATAATTATACTATTAGATAATTATTTATGGTTGATAATGACCTTATAATTATGTTATTACTTAGTATTAATGGAGTGTGCACTTCTTTTACCAAGCTCCTTTAATCTCCATTGAGTGCATGTGCTGCCTCAATTATAGAGGGAAAAAAGCATATACAAAACCATATGAAAAAGCATGGAAATCCTATAGTTAGGCACATAACTTCCCCTTCTCTTCTCCAAAGTATGAAAAGCAAGAAGAATAAATTACTTTCTTTCTATTATTACCTTTTTCTTTTTTCTTTTCTGTATATATTTTTCCACTGTTACTTAACATGGAGTTGTGAAAGTGATATATGACACAACAACAAATAATTATATTAATCAATCATATTCCCATGTTGTAATCGTTTGCTAATCTATATAGGCACACCCTTTAATTCAAAAGAGAATTAAATTACGTATTTAATGTTTGTTACCTCAGGAAAAGGGGAAAAAAAATCTTTGGTAGAAAAATACATATATATCATTTTGATAGACATATAAAGTGTTTAATACTCATGATATATAGTTGTAAACCAAATAATAATAATAATAATAATAATAATAATAATAATAATAATAAACGAACTAATTATTTATCAATTATTTAATTAAAAGAAAATGTGAATTTGACTTATCAATTGTGATGATAATAAATTATACATGAATACAGTTTTTTAAAATTCTACTAATTAAAATTATTTTTATAGTGATATATTCTCATAAAATAAAAACTTTTCCTTCATTTAGTGCAGTGACTCTCATATGTATTATCCCAAATGATGATTTGCCTTTCAATTTAATTAGGGGTTAGAATACTAAAACTGAATTAATACCTTATGTAAAAATGTATAGGATATAAATATAAAGTGATAGATAATTAATTAATGAAATTCATTAACCATATATATCTATTCACAAGTTTGCTAATGCTAATATATACTTAATTAGCAAGTGAATAACAAGATGGAAAAATTCAAAACCATCAACAAGTATAGTGGAAAGCAAAATGGAGGCTAAAAACAAAACAAAAGCACCCAAAATAAAAACACACATTCTCAACCTGCCATGCATAGATAGCTAACCTTTCCTTTTTGTTATTTTTTTTTTCTAAGTCTTTCAAAAAAAGTAACCACATAAACAACAAATAATTAATAAAGTAGCATCTCTTGAATCCCACCAAAATATCCTCCACGCAAATACTATCCTTTTCCCCCACTATATATAACTCATTGTTTTCACTTCCCTATTTTCAGACAAATGTGAATTCTCTCTCTTTCTCTCTTTTACCCTTAATTTCCTGTAACTATAACTCCCTATTCCATTTGTTACCACTTAGAAAATGGATACACTATGCAATGCTAAAAAGCTTCAAGCCATGAATAATAATTATTATTACAAGATTACTCAATTTCTTCACAGTATAATCTTTAATTTATTTATTGCATTTACTTTTAGTTCTTACCCTTATTGGTTTCCCTTCCTCAAGAAATTAGTGTTTGGTTTTTCTTTTAGTCCCAAGTTCTTGTTTGTTGTGGTTAATGTAATTGTTGTCTTTCTTGTTGGAGAATCAAAGCTCATTGGCTCAAATTCATCATCATCTCCATCAAGTGAAATTTATGATGAGTATGTTGAAAGAACTAGAAATCTCAGGGGATGCTATTTTCAAGAAAAAACAAAGCAGAGCAAATTGGGATTCAAGAACTTGATGAGTAGTGAAGTGAAGAGAGCTACTATTATTCAAGATTGTGAACTAGAAAAGAAAGTTATCAAAGAAGTAATTGAATCGTCCATAGAAGAACAAGAAGAAGAGGAGGAGGAGGAGGAATTTAAAGTAGCTAAAGAAGAATTTCAAGATCAAGAACTTGAAGTTGATCAAGAAGAAGTTCAAGATCAAGAAATTGAAGTTAAAGTAGAAGCTAAAGATCAAGAACATGAGGAAATTGGAGATGTTGAAGATCAAGAAAGTGAAATGCCTGCAGAGGAACTAAATAGAAGAGTTGAAGAGTTCATTGCAAGGGTTAATAAACAAAGGTGGCTTGAAGAAGCTGGGTTATTAGTTTGTTGTAGGGCATGATTAATTATTAGTATTATTATTATTATTTGTATTGCTGAATAGTGGGGTAAATAGGCACTACTATTCAAAAATCGTCCCTATGCAATAGCGCATGGAAGGTATGAGGATGATCAATTGGGATGATTTTTGTCATCCCCATATATTTAGCGACGATTTCTAGAGTTTTAAAGGATGATTTTGATTGTCCCTAAACTCACTTATTTCGTAATGATATATTATATATATTGTATATTATTTTACTATGATTGCTCGTTAATTAATTATATTATTTTTGGAATAATAATTTGTATGTATAAGAAATAAAAAAATTAGTCTCTTCTTTAGACTCTCTTTAAATATTGCTTCTGGCTTTCTTGATCATAGTTTAATTAACGACATACAATTACCAACAGAAATATTACAACACATGAATTGAGATATCAATAAATAAATCCTCATCAAATTTTAAAAGATTTCTTATTATTCATTTAAAAAAAATTTCATTCAATTTATTTTTTAATTAGCATTTTATAAATCTCTATCGTTTTAGTAATTTTGTTGACTATATATTACGTTCAATGTTACCATTGATCTAATTATTAACCATCATTTTTTTACATATAAATTAAAATTTAATTGAAATTGAAATTTATAATAATAAATTTAATTATTCACCATAGTAATAAATTCAATTTTTTTCACTTGTCTCAAATTATATTTTCTTTTATTTTCAATAGGGTAATTAATTTATTATTAATTTCTTAATATATTCCTATTTAATACTCATTTTTATTAATATAAATCATTTAATTTTAATAAAATAGTATGATATTTTTTATTACAAGAGAGAAATAAAAAACCCGAAAAAACTACACACTATACCAGAACTCGCCTTAGCCAAGAAACCCCAATGAAATCACTTAGCAGCAACTGGTTACCCAACCCAATTAGAGAAAAATTAAGCTCTAAAACTATTATTTTTCATTTGAAGCATATAATAAGTCATTTAACATTAATAGAGACTAGAAAGATATTAACTAAATTTTTCATTATGTAAAAAAATAAATATATATAATAAATAATTTTTTTAAAATATATCAACGAACAACTATTCTTCCATAATAAAAGAAAATTCTACAGTCCCCAGGTGTACTGGTATGGTAGCTATATTTTTTTTAGACCACTTAGTATATTTACTGCCATAATATGACCATCGAACTAATATTTTTCCCTAAATAGGCAATTGGCTGCCGGTTGAAGTCTTTTTATTTTTTATTTTTATATTTTTTTCATTTTCTGACATAGCACCGTATGGCTGCCAATCATCCTTTCTAGCTCTTGTCCCCTCCCTGGTAAAAGTTTCAGAACTATTTGTAGGCTTAAAATTTTCATAAACATGAGTTATTTTAAATTTTTTTTTTTTTGTATTGAGAAATGGAGAATCAATTCTGAATTTATCGCTCAAAAAATGAGAGTAATATGCACTTATTACTAAATTATATTTCGGTGTATACTTTAACATCTATTTGTTTTTGGTTTTTTCACTCTTCAATCTAAATTTTAATTGCTTTTAAATTAATTAACAATGCGCCTAACAATATATAGGATTCTATTATTATTATTATTGTGTTATTTGATATAAATGATTTATTTTTTAGAAAATAACTTAACTATTTCTCTTTAAAATAATATTTTTCAGAATTAAAAAAAATCTTTATTTTTCAAAATATAAATTCGATAATGAGAACCAAACAAATCAATATATATATTTTTTACTTCCAATAAAGTCTTACTTGCATGTGGTATTTAATTAAAACTATATTGTGAGTCCACTTCAATACATCTATCGACTTGTTTTTCTTGCTTTGTTGACAATTTTTTTAACTTGTTTTTTTACCTGCAAACCGGATATTGTACCGGTACTAAAAATTTGGTGATTAGGTCACCGTCGTGTGCATGGAAGAAATTCACTTTTGAGTTTGGACTTGCGCATGGGACTTTAATGTTTTTATTATATCTTTTATAGGCTGGTGAGTTTAAATTTCAAGGGAATATTGCCTTTATAATTGGTGGGGTACTGGTACATGGTATTTTCAAATTAGGGCAGTCCTTAAGATTCTGGGGGAGAGAAGTATTAGCATTTTTTTTTAAGGGCCAGCTGCCATAATCCACTTCTATGACTTTGACCCTTACCATACATGCATGGCTTGATATTCTTTCCTTAGCACCTAAGACAGTCTTTTATGGTACTTACTTAGTACAGGTAAAAGCCCAGAGCATTTACAATTTTGATTCTTGCCGATTCTTTTAAGTGCCATAAAGAGATAATATATAATATAATTAAATAAATTTTTAATATAAATTTATATTAAAAATTTATTAAATTATATTATATTATATTTTATTACAGCTTATTAAAAGCATTTTTATTTTTCTCATAGTCATACTCATGCCAAACATTTTTGCTGTTATGTGTCTCTCAATTTTCATGAAATTGGCAAGGAAAATACATAATATTATTATTACGTCTAATAAATAAATTTATCTTAAATTATATATGTTTATATATATATTAAAATTATAATTAAATTTTCAAATTAAAATAAAATTAATATGCATAAAAAATTAATATAATCATAAAAACACCTAAAATTCAGAATGAATTAAACCTTGATACAAATTTGATAATAAATTCTATAGTTATATTTTAGAAGCTAATTTCAAATAAAATAGAACTAAGATAGAAAGTAAATTTATTTTGCCAATTATAAACTAAATCCTTACATTAGTTAATAAAGATTTTTTTTTTTAACTATATAATTATAACTTATAATCATTGAATAAATTGATTAATTAGATTAAAAAGAGATGTCTTGAAAATTCTAAAATGTTTATTATTATGTTGGTTGGACATTCATATTTCTACTTTATATAGAATTATAATCACGCACGTAATTCCAAGGATCGAGTCTACATTTAACATTTTTTGTAGTTTTATATAAATTTTCTTTTCTAATTAAGTACAAAAAGGGAGGATAATTGAAAGCTTCTTCTTCTTTTTTCTCTTTTGGCCATATAAATATCTATGTTATGCTTAATCTTATCAAGTGGTTTAATATGTGCTTAGTGTGTATTTGGTCCTTGAAATTGGAAACTATTTTTCTACGTACTTAATTAGATGTTGGAAAGAATAAATAATTTAATATAAATAAATAACCATTTTTATAATTAAAATATAATAAATCTAATTTAAAATGGATCGCCATATTGGCACTCTCCTTTTAGTTTCTAGCACTCCTACGCTCTTTAAATTACCATATATAATACCTTTGTTTATTACATTATTTAACTAATAAATATCCTTATTAGATTTATTGTTGAGCTAATAATTCTAACAAGGCAAGAAAATTTTAAATTTTATTTATTTTTTATTATTATTTTAATTCATAATATCTTATAAAAAAAATGATTCTTCCATGGATTTACTTTTACCTTTTTTATTATTAATTTTAATTGATTTCTAGCAAAAGCAATATTATTTTTAATTCATAATATTTACGTATTCTACCTTTCGCTTCCTTTTTATTTTTATTTTTATTTTTTATCGTTTTTCTTCTATGGATTTTTAATTTTCTCAACCAATCATCTGCCTATAATTCTTTGTGATTTTTTTTTTTTATTTCACATAATTTAGAGGATACAAAATGATGCAAGGTCAAAGGTACTTAAAGACAAGTTATATTTCTAATTTTCCGATGAATTCTTGCTTTTGCTGGAGGGTTCCATTTTTTTTTTATTTCACTTTTTTTTTTTTTTTTTTTTTTTTTTTTTTTTTTAAGATGAATGCTCAATGAGGATTGCATTTGTATTTTATAAAAAAATTATGAATTAAAAGGTACTAATAAAAAGTTAAAATTTAAATAATAAAATTTAATAGGAATATTTATTAGTTAAACAATGTAATAAATTGTTATAGTTAAATTTTTTTTAAAGAAAATGAGAGTCCTAAAAATTAAAAGGAGAGTGTGAATACCGCGACCCTTTAAAAATAATTTTTAATGATCTTTATTTAATATATTTATTTAATATAATATTTCTCTCGATATCAAATGCAATTTGAGTCTTCAATTTGGACACTACCTTGAACTTTTCATGCTTTTTTTCATTGAAAGTAATATTATTAAGTGAGACAAGAAAATACACCTTTCCATTTGAAAAATAAGAAATTACACCATATATCCCATTTTTCTTATTTTTAACTTTTATGTCCTCTTAATTTTTTTGTTTTCATATATAGATTTTGGTAATTATTTTTTGTACTTTCTAAGTTTTTTTTTTTTTATTTTTTATTTGGGTTTCAAAGAATGTGTTTGTAACCTTATTTTAAATTTTGATATAGGTAATATGTAGATTTGTAATTAAACTTTTTATTAATTAAATTTATAATTTATTTTAATAGTTAATTATTTAAAATTTATTATTATGCTTATTTTAATAATTTTATATTTAAATATTAAATTTAATTTTATGATAATTTTAAAAGATCACTTATCTAATGAACTTTTAAAATATTCTTATTTGGATGTCTAAAAATGAAATACCCTGAATTTTCAATTATTTTTTCAAAAATCCTATTTTGTACGGAATGATAATATTTTATTATTTTATTTATTTAATTAAGTAAATATTATAAGTTATATTTTATTAAAAAGTATATTTTATTATTTTCCTTATTAAAGTAAGAATTGAAATTATATTTTACTAAATTATAAATATTCATATTATTTGAATATGTATTGTTAATAGTAATTTTATTTAAGTATTATATATGTATATTATTATGAAAATGTTAATGTGAGTTTTTGGAGAAATTGTATTTTTGAGTATCAATAAAGGTATTAATTAATATTATAAGTTTAATTATAATATTTTTATTGGGAGTTTGGATTTCCATTATAATTACTATTATTATGAATAAATTGTATTAATTGAATTATTATTATCATCTATAGTATTATTGTTATATATATATAAGTTTATGTTGTAAATTATTATTCTTAATATGTAAATTATGAATTATTGTTATTATTATTATTATTATTATTATTATTATTAGTATATATATATATATATATATATAGCAGGAGGCTGCCTGCAGGGAGAGGCAGCCAAGGGAGAGAGAGAGAGAGAGAAGAAGGAGGAACTGTCTGCCATCGAACCGCCTTCCGGTCACTAGAAGTCGACACGCGCCGGCCAAGGAGGTTCTTGAGGTGCTGACCAAGCCGTCCACCGAAGATCACTGCCTTCCGCCGTCGCCATCCGCTGCACGCGCCGCCGCAACGTCCGCCGGCAGAAACTTCCGAGTCAAATTTCGGCCAGTTTCGACGTCCGTTTAAGGTGATTTTGGTACCATCGGACTCCTCTTTCTCTAAGCTTTAAATTGGTATATAAATTACTAATTTTGGATGATGTTGATTTTGACCGAACTCCGGTGATCAACCAGACTGCCGACGCAGGTTCCGACGAACCAGAAGAAACAAATTGTATTTTCGGATTCTACGTGTTGAGACGAGTCCGGTAGTAGTGAGTTTGTGACGATTGGTTAATGTTTACGTTTTTCGGTGAGCTTTGTTTATCGTAATTCGTGATAAAAGTTTATTTTAGTTCAGTAAGATGTTGCTGTAAATTCAGCAAGAATCTCAATAGTCTGTCACTGCTATCTTGATAAGTGAGTCATTCTTGTTCTAATGATATTATTTATTATTCAGAGTCAATGTATCTGGTTTCTGTCTTCAAAGGTCGCGCTTCCAAGAGAAGTTAATCGGTCGTGTCATCAACTAGGTGAGTGATACTCACTAATGTATTATCCTATTTTCATTTTATATGCATTGCTGTGTGTATATATATGTATATTATGCACTACTACTGCATATATAAGCATGTAACATTTGACTGTGAATGGAATGATGAACTGATATTCTGTATTCTGTGCTATATTGTGATTTTGATTGACAGATGGAGGTGGGGAGAATGCAGTACCACTTAAGGACTTTTGAGATGAATATGGATATGGATACTATTATGATTATGATTCTATTGAGATTCAAAAGATGAGCTATGACTGATGGATGCCGGCCGGGCTTACTCATCGCCAGGGCTGCTGTCAGTCGGATCAGAGCTGCGTGGTACAAACTAGTAACGACCGGACCCCTTGGACATAAGAGATAGATTATTGGATTCAGAGAGCTAGGATAGGGGATCGGCTCCCCTTTTATTGAGTATTAGAGTGGTACTGTGGACCGTATCTCGTCCTTATTTGATGATATGAATTGTTTGTCTCTATGACATAGTGCATAACATGTGTATTAGAGTCTATCTGTAGGATACCAGTTTAATATATTAGCTGGTATCATTCACTGAGTCGAATGCTCATTCCTGTTCATTTCATTATTTTCAGGTCAGGGAATGAGTTTGTGAATAAGTTGTAATAAAGTAAACTGCCAATTTTTCTTCGACGGTAGTTTGTATTATTAGATATTAAGAGATGTATGTAACACATGTATATTTGTAATTATAGCTTTAGAACTCCGCAATGTTGTATCTTGTACTTGTATTTTGTTTAATACTCATATATGTATCTTAAAGAGTTGAAATATGTTGTTAAGCAGAACTTTTGTAATTTACTACATTTTTGAAATAAATGAAATAAATGAGTTGTTGGCCCAATGAGATCTTTATTTTTATGTTGGGATTCTTTTAGATCTGCTTAATCTATTTGGGCCCATAACTCTTTTCAGTTTTTGATTTTCTGTTATGTGTTTTGGGTTAAGCTTACTACAGGCACTAGTAGCCACGTGCAATTCTCGTGTCGTAGTGTCGGTCACGTACTCTCAGGTTTGAGGCGTGAAAAAAAATAATTGATACATCGATCGTTTTTACCATTTTACTAAAAATATTGATAAAATTTAAAAGATTAGAAAATGATTGATCATTTCATAAAATAACTAACGAAAATTGCCATATCATAAGTCAAATTACTCATTAGTAAAAGTATACTAATTTTTAGTTAGTATATACTGTTTGCTATGACTTTACAGTATTAGATACTAATTATTTGATACAAATATACTATTTTTTAGTTAGTATATATTGTTTGCTGTAACTTTCTAGTATTAATACTAATTATTTGCTAGAAGTATACTGTTTTTTGTTTAATATATACTGTTTGCAGTGATTTTTTTATTTTTTTATTTTGAGAATTTTTTAAAATCTAAAGTAAAATATAATTTTAAAAGTATTTGATTCTATAAATATAAACTTAATTTGTATATGAAACAAATAATATTATACAAATTTATGAAAATCTAATACACAAATTTAGATAAATTATATAGTTTTTAATCAAAATGTAGGTTAGTAGTTAATTCATTTAAAATTTTTATAAATACAATTTAATATGATTAAATTAATTTTTTAATTTAAATGGAAGTGAAATCAATATATAATAGCACAGAGAAAAAAAAATCGGACTTGAATAGATAAAAAGAAAAAAAAGGCTAAATTTATAAATAAGGAGAGAAGTATAAAAAATTTTTGTAAAATAAAAAATCATGAGATAAAAAAGTTATTTCTTTTAATTTTTAGATTATTTGTGTAAAAATTTCTTTGAAAAATTAAATTAAATGGATCCTTCTTGTTTTGGGTTGGGGGACAGCAATTTCTAGTCAAATGGGCTCTCAAAAAGTTATTTCTTTTAATTTTTAAATTATTTGTGTAAAAATGGTTTTAAAAAATTAAATTAAATGGATCCAAGTATAAGGGCCTTTTAGATTTCTCGACGTAGAAATGGGCTCACTACAGCCCTTCTTGTTTTGGGTTTGGGGGCAGCAATTTCTAGTCAAATGAGCTTCCAATTTTCTTTTATTTTTGTGACCGAGTTGGGCTTTTAGCCCAGACACAAAAGCAAAGCCTGTCCAATAACACCGTTGGAATTTGAATTGAAATTCAATCGAAGTTGATTTTTTTTTTTTTGCCAAATAATTGAAGTTGATTTAAGAATACAATATGTTGGTGTCCAATTTTGGCTAAAGAGCAGTGTTATAATGCGGGCGTGACATGTGTGTTGAAGGCATATAGTTTTGAATTAGTTTGGACTTGCTTAGAAATTACATACCCTCTTTGTCCCAAAAAAAATTATCAATTATTTCTTTTTGAAATATCTCAAAACACTTACTCACTTTAAAAATAGTCATAAGATTTATCTAGTATATCCTTATTAATTGAAAGGTGTATATTTTCAAAATTAATAATAAAGGTAGTAAAAAATGAGTATATATAAAAATATAAATAGAAAAATATAATAAAATTTATGAGTTGGTAAATAATTAATGATATTTTTTAAAATTATATATAAAAAAAAGTGGATAATCTTTTTAAAAGAGAGAGAGAGAGAGAGAGAGAGAGAGAATTTGCTTATATATTGCCTAACCAAACAATCGCTGCACTATTGTTATTTGCCGATTCCTGCTCTTCCGCTTCCCTAGAAATAAGTCAATAGCCAATAACTACCGATGACTCTTTTTCTCTAAAACTGTGTATTGCATTTTGGAATATCGAATGTCTTTTTTGCAATTTTATCATATGTAGGCATAGACAAGTTTTACTTGGTCTTGGAGTTAACTTATTAATCAACCCTTTAATGGATATAACCTATTTTTCTTTAATTTATTAATTAACCCATGATTCCCCTCCGTTCATCAATGTGTTGCATTGTGAGAGAAGGATTTACAATTTTGTTTTTCCAAAAATTAGAATATTATAATATATTGATACGATGATTTAGTGAATTATACTGTTGAATCGAAGTTAAAATTTTTAAATATTTTATTTTATTTTAATAAAAAAAATAAAAATATAATCATCTATTTATTAAAATGACGATCATTTCAAGAAATTATATTAATCCATATACCCACCTTAATGCTCCATTTTGTATGAGTGATTGGAAATCAATATTTAGTGTTTCAATTCTCAATTTTTAGTTAAAAATATTTAATAAAATTTATATTTAGAGTAATATTTTAAAATTTAGCAGTGGTAACTATTAAACCAAATACACTTTTTTAATTCTTTTTTTAAATGAGTTAAAAAATTTACTGTCAAATTTGATTAGATATTTTGTGATTACTTTAATTAGAAATTTATGCTAAATTAGCTTGAAACATAATTTGACTTCCCCAAGCAATTCCCATATTTTTCGTACTTTTTTTTATTGATGGTCAAGTTTGGCCAACGTTTTTCTTTAATAAAATACTGACCCGAATAAATAATAGTAATGGTCCATTTTGGACGGAGGAGTCTGCACTTGGGAATAAAAAATCATACACTTCACTTCTCAAGCAGGTGCTTTTGTTTGACTGTCAAAAAGTATATGATTATACCATTAATCACATAATATATATTTTTGGACTGTCCCTCAAATATTTTTAATTAACAAATCTCCCATTATATTTTGAAAAACCTAACTAATAAGTAACTCAATTTTGATTTCGACATATTATGATTAATCATACCGTTTAATTTTTATATTTTTTGCTAATTTTATATATATATAATAAATATAAATTTATTATTCAAAAATAAAAAATAAAAATTCAATTAATAAAATTAAACAATAATTATATAATTATATAATAAACATTTAACTATTTTTTATTAATATTTTTTTATATACATAATAATTATATAATAATAAATAATTTTATAATAAGATAATATTTTTATTAATTTAAATTTTTTATTTTTATTTTCAAAAATAAAATTATATTTATTATATACATAAGATTATTTTCATCATTTTTTATAAAATTTAACATAAAAAGTACAAAAACAAGGTGAAATAACTAAATAATTTAATAAAGTCAAAATTAAGAGATTAATTAATTAATTTTTTAAAAATAAAAATAAATTAATCAATTAAATCAAATCTAATGGACTATATAGTAATTTATCCTATATCTTTTTTATAACAATACGATATGCTGGATAAAACCCAAATTAACTAAAAAAAAGCAAATTCTCATTTTTTTTTATATTGAAAATTTAATGGATAAAAAAAAAACTATACAACAAGCGCAATTCTCTTTTTTTTTTTATATTTTTTATTAAATTAATAATAACTCGTCCTTATTCGAGGGAAAGCAAACTCACTTTCAAAAAAAGAGAAAGCAAACTCACATATTAATCATACTATTACTTGGATTAATATTTTTTTAATCATATAATTATATACATAACACCATTTTGTGATTATTTTTTGGGTAATTTAATTTGCGATAGTTATTATTACCATCTAAAAAATAAGTATATACTATATAATTTAGAAAAGCATCCTATTTTGCATTACCAACCTAATTGAAAAAGAATCAAGTTCTTGTTCCATTTGTCTACTGTGTCTCACCATAACCATATAATTGTATTCTTTCTTCTCTGTTTTTCTGTTTCTCTTTTTCTCTATCTAAAGATTTAAAGAGAGAGAGAGAGAGAACTGTAGTTGTTAGCTGGCAAGTCAAGAAAAGGCAGCCTTTCGGAGATCTCAAGGGCCTGACCTCTCGATAATTCCTAAGTTGTTTTACCATTTCTCAAATAGCTATAGCCATCTTCTGTTCATCTCCGTCTCCCCCACCTCCAATAAATCAAGAACAAGGAGGTTTAAAGGGATTCAATCAAAGATTTTGAGATTCAAATGGCCACCCTTTCTTCATTACAGTCTCGTTATTATTCATATTCTTGTTCTTTATTTTCTTCTTCTTCTTCTTCGTCAATTAATGGGCAGCAATTTCAACCCATAAACATATCTGCTTCTAGGATTTCAAAGAGATTTCTACCGGCTAAGGCTTCATTAAAATCGCAAAAGAATTCATACCCAGATGCGGGTCTCATGCAAGATGGTTAGTTCTCTTCTCTTTTCATAATTACATTACAGAATTGTCGTTTTTGTTCTTAAGTTTATTTTGGGTTTAGTTTTTTGAATTGGGTTTGGCTTATTTGCTGCTTTCTTTTGTCTATTCATTTATTTTTTATGATTGGAGTTTGGATTGATTGTCAATTTGGTTTTAGAAAAGGAAATCTTAAAAAGGTCCATCTATAAATTTTGTGAGGCTGAGTTGTAATCAGTTATCCGTTTTATTGAAACTGAGAAACAATTGGAGTTAGAAAGTTGTCAGCTTTCCATCTTCCTGCAAACGAATTGTTGAGATATTTGCTAGATGACACATTTTCCTTAGATGTCTTATGTTTTTTTGTTCTTATTTGAATGGCAAATTCGAGTTTAGGTGCAGTTGCCAGTCCAGTAAACCCATTAGAAAATGAAATTTCTTTCAAGGATGTGAAAGATGGGTTGTTGTCTTCAATGACTTCTGCTGAGGAATTAAGAGATGCAGTTGATTTTGATATAAATAAAGATGAGTCATCTGTCAGTATCACTGTGGTTGGAGCCTCTGGGGACCTTGCCAAGAAAAAGATATTTCCTGCACTTTTTGCACTTTATTATGAGGATTATCTCCCCAAGGTTTGAGTGTGACTATGCTCTTTTCTTTATGACTTGAAACTGATGTTATGCTTCATGTCGGGATCAAATCTTTATACTATGTTATAAAATTATTTGGCTTGTAGCACTTCACTGTGTTTGGTTATGCTCGGAGTAAGATGACTGATGCTGAACTTAGAAACATGGTTAGCAAGACTTTGACTTGCAGAATTGATAAGAGGTGATTCTAGCTCTTTTTTCAAAGTTCCCATGTTGCTTTTGTGCACCTATTAGAGGGAGGGTGGGTGGGTGTTGGATTTCATTGTATTTACTGATTTTAATGGATTTGAAATGTTTCAAGTTTCTGAATCATGATATGTATCTTTTGGCTTTTCAGGGAGAACTGTGGTGAAAAGATGGAACATTTTCTTCAAAGATGTTTCTACCATTCTGGTCAGTATGACTGTGCACAAAATTTTGCAGAATTAGACAAGAAGCTGAAAGAACATGAGGTAATTAGGGGTTGCAGGCCTGGCATTTTACCATAAAGGAAAATTTCTTTATAGGAGTAATGGATTAAGAACTGATGGACCATGTTGACTAATATTGCAATGACAATTCTTGCTTCTATTTGTGATTTATCACTGGAAATGAGTTTGGCTTGATTTGTTTTCATTATTTATTAAGCGCATTACATATTGTACCTTAGTCCAGAAAATTTCTAGATAAAACATGCAAAGGGAGTCTGCAATGGATAGTATAAAAGACACAAGTATTATTTGTATACAATATCTAGACCTGATGGATCATGCCTTCTCTATTTATTATTTCCAGACTGATTGCAAAGAAATGCAATGTAATTATGAGAGTGATTATTGTTGAGGATTTGTGTTGGAATATATATATATATATATATATATATATATACACAAATACATACATACATACTTATACATATACATGTATATGTATATATACGTACATATACATACATTCATACATATATATATATATATATATATATCTCTGTGTGTGTGTGTGCGTGTGCGTGTGGGTGTGGGTGTGTGCATGTGTGTGTGTGCGTGTGTGTGTGTGCATGCGTGCTGGTTGGCTAATTTGTATATTATATGGTCATGTAAAGTTCTATTGCAAATTGCTCATGTTGCACGATTGCGCCTCTAAATTTTATCATCATTTTCATGATTGCATCATTTTTATCATTGTTTGTTACTGTTTCGGATTAGTCTTTACAGCATGTGAACTACATTGCTACTGAGATGCATTAAGTTTTCTCTATTGATTGGGATTTTTTAACTTGCTAACTCTTGTCCAGCATTAAAATGGGCTATTCAGTCAACTGTTTGAACAATGGAGAATGACTACATTTACATATGCAGGGTGGGAGACTTTCCAATCGCCTCTTCTATCTATCAATCCCTCCAAATATTTTTGTTGATGCAGTAAGATGTGCAAGCTCATCAGCTTCATCTGGTAATGGCTGGACCAGGGTCATTGTTGAAAAACCCTTTGGCCGAGATTCGGAATCCTCTGCTGCTTTGACAAAAGCACTCAAGCAATACCTAGAAGAAGATCAAATATTTAGGTGGAGTTCTTTGAACTTCAATTGGCTTATGTTATTCTGAGCATGTAATTCATAATCTGATTATATGGATATTTGTTTTTCAGGATTGACCATTATCTTGGAAAAGAGCTGGTTGAAAACCTATCTGTTCTCCGCTTCTCCAACCTCATTTTTGAACCCTTGTGGTCAAGGCAGTATATAAGGAATGTACAGTTAAACTTCTCTGAAGATTTTGGCACTGAAGGACGTGGAGGGTATTTTGCTTTCTCAAACTGAGCATGGAAATTAAAACCTATTTTGATAGATTATTGTTAAATTCTTTTCCATTGGTTAAAACTAGGTACTTTGACAATTATGGGATAATAAGAGATATTATGCAGAACCATCTGCTTCAAATACTTGCCCTTTTTGCCATGGAAACCCCTGTCAGTTTGGATGCAGAAGATATCAGAAACGAAAAGGTTTTGTTAATAGCTTGAAAAGGCCAACTTTTTTAAGATGTCATCCTTCGAAATTTTTAACTAATATGATTGCATGTGGGGTTTCAGGTCAAAGTTTTACGATCAATGAGGCCTATACGACTTGAAGATGTGATCATTGGGCAGTACAAGAGTCACACCAAAGGAGGAATTACTTACCCAGCCTACATTGATGACAAGACTGTGCCAAAAGACAGCTTAACTCCAACATTTGCTGCTGCTGCCCTTTTCATAGACAATGCAAGATGGGATGGAGTGCCTTTCCTTATGAAAGCTGGCAAAGCATTACATAATAAGAGGTGTGTAGCATTTACATACCACTAATAACAAGGTGGACTAGGTTGCTAACACATGCTATGTACCTGCTTTCCTCAGGGCTGAGATACGTGTACAGTTCAGGCATGTCCCTGGTAACTTATATAACCGAAACTTTGGAACGGATCTTGATCGAGCTACAAATGAGCTTGTTATTCGAGTGCAACCAGATGAAGCTATCTATTTGAAGATCAATAACAAGGTTCCAGGCTTGGGAATGAGATTGGACCGAAGCAATCTAAATCTTCATTATGCAGCAAGGTATTAAAATCACACAAATACCATTGAAAAAAAAAAAAAAAAAAAGACATACATGTTATGCATGTGAAATATATTCATGTTTAAGTCATTGATATTTGTTTTACCAATAATTTTAAATATGGTTGATACTGAATCAAAGGCAACATGTAAAATCATGAAAACATGATATGGACACATTGGAATGGCCGTCATTACGTTAATTCCTTAAAAACTTAGCATTTCAGCAATTTTTCTTCTTCGATTTACATTCTTCTGTAGAATTTTTTTTATTCATAATATCTCGGTGACTAATCAAATATTTGCTGCACGAAATGACACTAGTTAATTCTGAATGAACTTGGCTGGTGTGCATTGTAGATACTCAAAGGAGATTCCTGATGCATATGAGAGGCTCTTGTTGGATGCCATTGAGGGGGAAAGAAGGCTATTTATCAGGAGTGACGAACTGGACGCTGCTTGGGCATTGTTCTCTCCTGTTCTCAAGGAACTTGAAGAGAAAAAGATTATACCAGAGTACTATCCATATGGTAGTCGGGGCCCTGTTGGGGCCCACTATCTTGCAGCAAGATACAATGTAAGATGGGGTGACCTTGGTATAGAACAATAAATCTGGGAATGTTCCTTGATATATCTATTGTAGTAGGATAGGCAGACGAGAGTTTCTCGGGTCATGTATGTTCTAAAAGGGTGGTTAGATACAGAGATGTCTCATCAACTCCACTGGAGGTACAGCCAATTGGTAGTGGTAATCAAGCAGAATGTACAATGTATCACGGATCAATAAGGATTATACCTGCCACTTTTTGAGTTACAATCCGTTTCTTGGTTTTGTACTTCTCCATGATGGTAAATTGCAAGAAAGTGCACAAAGAATTTGTTTTGAGCCACATTTTCTTTATCTCTTTTGAAATAGTTCACAATAAAATTTCTTAAATTTTACGGTTAAATGATTTGTTATAATATCCAAATTTTTGCACTTGTATATCTTAACATTTTACATTTTACATTTTGACTATCTCCTTGGGAGAATATGAGATTTGGCATATGGGGTGGTTGCAGACTTGCTCTCAGAGGTTGTGAGCTATAGCACGATATACAATAGACCTTTTTTTTTTTTTTTTTTTTTTTTTTGTTGGGGGGGTGGTAAATCTTCTTTGTCCATGAGGCAGTGTGACCAATCCTTCTCTTAAAATAAAATTATAAAATTCTATAAATAATATTAATTTCATTACTTTTTACCAATTTTATAAAATGAAATCAATTATTGATAATCGTTGTAATATTATAGAAAGGGGTTCGTATCCCCCGACAATATCCATCAGTCAGTCGCTTTATGAAATGTTTCAAGTCAAAATGTTAATGCTTAATTAAAAAACAGTTCAAATAAGACTATAAACATCAATTAACACAAATTTAGTATGATATGTTAAAGGGGTTGTAGTTTACTGTATTTTTTGGGGTATTTCTCTTCTCTAATATAAAAAAAAAAAAAAGTAATTAACGCATTGTAAGAGTTGGTATCATAATTTAAAATATTTATCAATTTAGAGAATTTTTTTCAATTTATCTATCGTTTTAAATTTTAAATAAAGTATTTATTATTTTTTAACTATACTTTTTATTTAGTTCTCTACTAAATATTGAATTAATTATTTTCATTTCATTACATTAAAAATTAAAAAAGAATATTTTAGTTTTTCATTTTAAAATTAGGATTTATAATTTAGAATTTATGTATTGAAATTTTAAACTACTAATATTTTGAAATGGATATATTATATATATACTTCCTCTGTACCTAAAAATTATCTATTATTTCTTTTTATGACGTTTCAAGATATTTGCCTATTTTAAAAATAAATATAAATACGGCATAGTACTTATGTATTTTTAAAATTAATAAAAATATAATAATAAATGAATATGAGTAAAATTATAAGTGAAAAAATAAAATAAAATTTATAAATTGATAATTTAGCGAGTACTCCCTCCATTCTAAAAAAAATATGGTGAAATGATTAATTTATCCTTCCATTTTTAAGTATGGGAAATATTTTTCTAATTTATACTGCAATTAATAGAAGTTTTTTTGATAATTTATGATAAAATTATTACTATTTTAAAAATGATAATTTTTTTTAATGGTCTTTTTTTTAGAATGGAAAGAGTAATTAATAATTTTTATAAATTGTAAAAAAAAAAAAAAAAAAAACTTTTTTTGGAGCAGGGCAGTATTATAGCATAGGGATGCCGGTGGGAAGACTACAAAAATTTAAGTTTTTGCTAAATTCAAGGTTTCTGTTAGTAAAGGACTTAACAGTTTGTTGGTTTGTGCAGCTTCATTTTATGCTATTTGTACGATTATGGCCTTTACCCATATGCACGAACAGAAAGTGTTTAAGCACCTGCAATGGATAACAAGAAGATACTCTCTTTTCTTTTTTTTCTTTTTTTTTTTTTTTTTTTTCTAAATCCATGTCTATAAGTTATAATTTCCTTTCTGCGTAAGTTTTCAAATTTAAAATGACACGATATCAACATCTAATCGATAATCCAAACAAGGTAAAAGAATATAATTAATACAAGTAGAAACCCTTTTCTTAGTTTTTAAAAATAAATAAATAAATGAAGTAGCAATTAAAAAAAAAAAAAAAAAAAAAACATCTAAGCTTAAAAATCAAATGAAATTTGGTGATATGTCAATAGCAAACTTTTAAAAGGGTCCACCATTTGTCCCCAGTATGAGCAGCACATGTGAAAAACAATATATAATGACCAAAAGACATTAACAAATAATCATACCTACCCATTATTTTCACCACCAATTGTCAATTGTTTTACTCTTCTCCTTAAGAAAAAGTCTATATTACAGCTGACTTGAAATTTACATGTAGCTTTCGAACTTCAAACACACATATAATTGAGGAAGAAAAAAGTGGCCCCTTTTAGAAGTTTGTATGGTGTTTGATTTTATGATTATTGTTTGCTGGATAATTAAGATTATTTAATTATTTTGTGGACATTTAATTATGTCTTAAGCTTTGACATTTTGCACATTTATAATCACAAGATGAACATTATTTCAACAAGAAAGATTTGATGTTTTGTTAATATCTAGATTTGAATACCTATACTACTATAACATATATATGCCTTGAGCAGATAATAAAGTACACTATTCAAGTCATAATATTTTGATACTTTTTGATGTATGTTTTTATTTTTATTTTTTATTTTTAGATCAAAATCAATTGATTATTAATACTATTGAGCTATAATATTTGAAAAAAAATTAATTAACAAGTGTTGGTTTGATTGACATAATTAAAGAGAAATTCAAGAAGATTTATGTGCTTGAGAGATACACATAGCTAATTCTTAAAAAAAAAAAAAAAATAGCATTTGATTTATTTATTTTTGGTTCACATGCATAGAAGCCTAATTAATCAACAAATAGTAATATTGAACTAGATTTAGAAAATAACAAAGACTAGATTAATTTGTCAAGAATTTCCCTTTCTCAAGTCGTTCTTCCAAGAACATCAAAAAAAATGGAGTGCAGACTAAGCTAAGCTAAGACACAAATCAAATCAAATTTGCACTCTCATCAAATGGAAATAGACATTACCTCAAAAATTAAATAAATAAAATGGCAAGAAAATGATACTTAGCTTATCAAGATGATTGAACTGTTTGCATGACCCATGTTTCATGATTGGCTTGAAAAATTAAAAATCAATAACTATAAAAGAAACTTGAGGGCCCTCTTCCATTGACGGAGGAGGGTCACCAAGGAGGGTCATGGCTCCCTGATTCTCTTATAATTAAAATTTTTTAGTATTAAAATTTAGTTACATATTATATTTGGCGTATCTTATTTTATGTAAAATTTTTTTAAATATATAAAAATTAGCTTATTTATATATATTACTTTAATATAAATTATGCTATAAAAAATAAATCATTTAAAAAAAAAATTTCTGACTTCGTGACTGGTTCTTCAATCTTCATGAATGATCCAAATTAAAAGTTGCAACTATATGTAGCTTCTATGTTCAAAGCCTCTCTTACTTAATTACCTGAAATAAAAACTTGGCAATGACTTCATATTTTATGGCCCCATTTGATCCTTTTCATTATCTTTCTTTTTTTTATTGTCAAGCAATATCACAAAATCACTTAGGATTGTTTGGGGCGATGGATTTTAATGATAAATTTTGCGAAATCTATAGATTGTAATTTTAATCTTTTATTTAGTTTAAAAAATTGAGTTATATTTTGTGACTTTGTTAATATCCGTCGTATACTCTAAATCCTTTATTTTTTAGAGTTTTGAAATTTGTATGATAAGTGGGTTTGGTCAAATTCATAGATTTGAGTAAATGATAAATTCTATCCAAAAATTTAAAATTCAAAATTACCCATATTAGCATTTTAATATTTCAAAACTAACTTTTACCATAAAATTAAATTATATTTATTTGTAATGGATGTTAAGAGTAGATTTAAAATTTACTCACAAAATTTATAGAATTGTAATTATTTATCCAAACATGAATCTTATGGATTTCAATTTCAAATCTTAACATTCTGTTATTGTAAATAAAAATGATATGTATCAAAATTTCATGATTTCATATTTTATGATTTTTTATTCCATGAATTTGGATAAATCTATGGATTTAAAATTCATTATGCCAAATAAGGTATGAGTCTATAAATTAAAAATTATATGGCCTGACTAAAATCCAAAACCAACATAAAATAACCCTTAAATTTAATCATCTCATTTCATTAAAAAAAATAAAAAAAAAACCTTAAATTTAATCATTTCATTCAATAAAAAAAATTATCTAAAAAATTTACACAAGAAAAAAAAAACCTTATCCATAATTTGACCCAAAAATTAAAAAAAAAAAATAGTCAATATCTCCATTCCATGAAAATTCCATTATCTTCCATTTTTTTTTTCTTCAACTAGCTGAATGTGCGAGCCACTAGGCACAATAGACGGGTGATTGCCATAATTTTCAATGATAGTACTGTAGGAGATAGAATCATAGGACAAGATTGTAGGACATCACCTTTTTTTTTTTTTTTTTACCATTGTTTGAGATTTTGACATGGTGAAATTGTAGTGAAAGTCTCCTTACAACAGTAGCTAGCATTCCTGTTGCCAATTCACTTGTATAAATCATTTCTCTTGTCCATTGCCAAGTCAAGTGAAACCAACTTAATTCTTGCTCAAATCTTTTCTTGTTTCTTCCATTTTACAAAAAATTGACATATTTAGCATTGCTCATGCATACAACTTCTTTGATTTGTGTCATATGGTAATTTTTTTTTTCCTTTTATTGTTTAATCACAAAAGAATTAGAATCCCTTTAAATTTTTGTATTTATATTAATAATTATTGATTATACTTCAATTATAAGATACAACCTTAGATTTTAATTAATTCGATTTATAATTATAATTCATAATTGAAATAAGAATTACTATAGATGTTTTAAAACAGATAATAAGTTGGGATTTATCGTTATCTTTTTTATTTTTAAGAATGGAAGAAAAAATTAAAATTTACTATATGCACTATCATGTAGGTGACTCAACAGTAAATCAGTAAATCATCATTGGCAGAAGCAGTGGCTAAGCTTTATTGGTTTTTGCATTATTGAACATGTAATCATATATCATTTGGTCAAATAAAAGACAAATGCGGTTATCTTAAATCATTTAGCAGTAACTTTAAGTTGAAACTTTGTGATTCCATTGTTTGAACAAGAAGCCAAAAACATTGACAAATAAATTGAGAGGACAAGAAAGTATATGCCTTTTAAGGTCGCATTCCTCAATCAAAGAGGCCCCTGTTTTTCCTCTGTTCCCATGGAACCAAAAGGCTCAAATCACCATCAACAAGAGTTACCCACTTTCTTGAATCCTCCTCCAAAAGTTCCCATGGCAGAGAATAACAGCAACAATAATAATAACATTAACAAGAAGCCTTCAGAGATAAAAGATTTCCAAATTATGATTGCAAATAAAGATGAAAACAAGAAGCAATTAGCACCCAAAAGAAGTTCCAACAAGGATAGGCACAAGAAAGTGGATGGCAGAGGAAGAAGGATAAGGATGCCAGCTCTATGTGCAGCCAGGATTTTTCAATTAACAAAAGAATTGGGTCATAAATCTGATGGGGAAACAATTCAGTGGCTGTTACAACAAGCTGAACCATCAATTATAGCTGCAACTGGTACTGGAACTATTCCTGCTTCAGCTCTTGCAGCTGCAGGGGCCTCTGTTTCTCAACAGGAGAACTCTGTTTCAACAGGATTGCATACAAAGATGGAAGGATTGGGACAGAGTATTGGGTCCAGAGAGAGGGCCAATTGGACAATGATGAGCAATAATTTAGGAAGATCTAATGTAACAAGTGGGGTATGGCCTTCTGTTGGTGGAATCGGGGCAGGCTTTATTTCAAATTCTGGCCAGTCAGCAGCTAATTTTGGAAATGAAAGTTCCAATAATTTGCCAAAATTTGGGTTCCATGGCGTTGAATTCCCTAATATTAATATGGGTTTGATGAGTTTTTACTCCATGTTTAGTGGTAATAACCAACAAGTTCCAGGTTTAGAACTTGGGCTTTCACAAGATGGGCATACCGGGGTTCTAAATTCTCAGGCTTTGAGCCAGTTCTACCAGCAGATGGGACAGAGCCGCGGAGGCCTAAACTCCTTTAATCAGCAGCAGCAGCAACAGCCTCCTCCTCCTGATAAGGACGATTCTCAAGGATCAAGGCAATAGAAAATAGAGAGAGAAAAAAGAGTTACTAATGGAAAATTAAAAGACTCGAGAAATGAGTGAGTGAAAGTCTTGAAATTAGCAGTTCTCTAGTACAGGAATTGGCTGCCAGCTTCAGTCCTTTTGGTCAGCAGTTTCATCAAAAGTCCTGCAAAAAAGAAAACAGGTGGTTACTCTAGTTGCTTAAGTGAAGTTTTATCTTTTCTTTTCCTTATGTTCTCATAAAACTATAAAATTAATATTTGATTTTGGTTTGTGAAATGCAGGATTAAATATGAAGAGAACATGGTTTCAAGATTGCATTTGATTTTATTTTTGTTTTATAAAATTGTGGGATGTGTTAGATATTCATATAAAATTACAAAAATATTTGTACTTTTAAGGCATATTTTCTTGCTTTACTTGCTTATTTGAATCAAGCAATTAATAATCTTTTTTTCTTGAATATAAACTTATGAATATTTAGGTTAGATCTTTGCATGGACATTGCAACTAAATGATTTGATGGCTCATTTTGTTATTAATATGTATGTCCCTTTTAGGTATATTATCTTCATGAATTTTAGGTTTCGCTTGCATGGTAATGAGATTTTTCTCCTACTGCACATACATGACTTGATGATATCATAACCCAATAATAAATGTCAGCAAATTTTTGTCTAAGTTTAGTTGGTAGGCTTATCTTTATAAAATAAATTTATGAGCGATGAAATATTTTAGCAAATATGATTTATTTATTTATTTTTTATTTAGTGAAAAGATATTAATACTCTTTTTTTTTTCTCAATGCATTCTCAGCTCATTGGATTAGTATATGTATCAATGTTGCGAAAATTTTCCATAAACTAAAAGAAATTAAACAAATAGCTTTTCAATTAATTTTATTTAAAAAAAGAAGAAGAAAAATAAATTTGAGCCAGCCCATCAGATCCTGGGCCCTGTGATTGTTTTATGGAGTTAAGTTCAGGCTTAATATCTTTATCCTGAATTTGGGCCAACCTCACAGGCAAAGCTTTGCTGACCTTGTTAGGATGTAAAAAACCACATGAGGTATTAATATAAGCTTAATTATCGAATGGATTTACTAGCCGAGCAAGAAAACATGTTATAGACTAAAAAATTAAAAATAGAAAGATGAATAGAAGATTAAAAAACATAATAATATGAGTTAACCAATCTTTTGTTCTTTGATTGAGATAATGTAATGTGTATATCTAACTATTTTTCTAATTTTTTTCAAAGAAGGGAATGTGTTAAAATTCAGAATTTTAATCTCCTTTACAAGTTACAACCCAGCAAATTTGTCATCCTAATCAAGCATATTAGAAGTAGATATGCTTATCCATCATATCTAAGTTTGAAGAATATTAAATTTTTTAAAAATTTAATCATTTAATCTGCAATTTTCTTCGCGAATTGAGATTCGTAATATGAATCACCAACAACTCTAACCGGAAATAATTCCCATCTTCTATAATTTAGTATCTTCAATTCCATGTATATGTGGGTTGATATTCACGGCGGAGTAGATAATTGGCTGCATAGCTACATAGATGAAGACAATTGCTGCAGTTGCCAGTTGGGACAGGTGGGTTAGTCCCAAGTGGCCACAATGGTTAATTGTCCAATAGAGTGGGTATTGGACCACTCATAGTCTATTATAAGATAAAACTGGATTTGGGTCCATTAAATTTTTCCATTTAAACAAAAGAAAAAAAAAATCATACTCAGTCATGACTCACATTCAAATTCCAATTATGAAATTTGGCTATTTGTAGGATTCCAACATGCCAAATTGCTACACGACTGCACAATCTACAAGATAAAAACATCATGTGCTGATTTTTTTTTTTAATTATTAAAAAATATCATTAAAACTATTTTTTTATATAAATATTTTCGAAAATTAAATTCTGATAAATGGATCTAGAAATAAATTTATTTTACCAAAATAAACAAAAAATAGAAGGATAAACTAATTTAGAACTGTTATATTAAGATTCAAGTAAACTTTCCTTGATTTAAAAGGAAAAAAAAAAAATCAAGAAACAAGGTTACAATTTCGGCTGAAGTGGGGTGGGGTTTACAGCAGCTGCAGTCTGTAGAGGACTGAGCAATCAGCATCATTTTATTTAATAAATAAAAATAAATAAATTGATAATTTTTATAGGGTAAATAAAATAAAAGACTGATATTAATTAAAATATTTTATCACTCATTGATTTGACATATAAAATAAATGTAAGAATTTTCCATAATATATAGAGGCTTAAATGATATTATCTCAAATTTTGAATTTATTGCAATTAAATTATATTTTTAAATTTTAAATAATGCATTAATCTACGTATTGACTACAATTTATTTTTATTAAGTTATCACTTGATTTTTATTTTTTATTAAGTTAGATGGATATCTCAAAAATAATCTTCTATTCTGTAAGTAAAATTTGAATTGAAAAAAACATTGTGCATATTTTTTCCAATTTAGTTTTTAGTGTATAATTGCAATTAAATTTTTAAATTAAAATAAAATTGTCTAAAAATTAAAAATAAAGTATAATTATAAAAGTAGTATTTATTTCGTGTGACATAATTGAACAGAACTAAATAAATTTAATTTGTCGCATGTTTGACTCTTTTTATATACACAGAAGCAAATCACTTGACCTGTTTTAGTGGTAAATTTATATATCAAGTTATATATATATATATATATATATATATATATATATATATTATAAATGAAAATGAATAAGAAAAATAAGGTAATCACATGGGTCAGTCAGGCAATGCAGGAGGTGGGCCTTTTTATTTCAATTTTGCCATCTTTACATCGTCGTACGGAAATTTTGTCCCCCCCCAACCCTTTACTCCCCAGCCAATTAATCTCTATATGTTGTTGTGATACAAAAATAAACATATTAATTCAATATTTTTCTTAGGGCAAACAAATATATTTGATATTATAAGACATATCTTAAAATAGACTATGGACTATGCACTATTTTTCTATACTTTCTAAAATAATATATAATGCTAAATTTCTAAGAGAAAATAGTTAGACTAATTTTTAATTATAATAATAATAATAATTTCATTAAACTAATAATTTTTTAAAAATCAAATATTTAATTTCTTGTACAATATTAAAATTTTAAATTCTATTGATAATGATTAAAAAAATCAAACCAATGAAGTATAATTTATCTTTAATCGAAAATTATCGAACTAATTATTTAGTAAATTGATGAATTTATACATATAAAAAAATTAAATACTTAATATTAAAATAAAAAAATAATAAATATTTTTTTAAAATATTAAAATGATGGATATTTTGAAACGGAAGAGTATATATTATAAATTTCAAAAGAAGAAGAATAAAAAAGACAAAAGGAAGAGGAAAGTGGGATCATTGATGTTGCATGTGAAAGTGGCGAAAATGTGTAGACAACCTAACCAATAACCACATCAGCAAACTCTCTCTCTCTCTCTCTCTCTCTCCAACTCTCCATGTGCGAATCACGTGCAAAAACATGCAGATATGGGAAGTGGCATTAATTGTATGTAAGGTGTTGTTTTATTCTTTTCTTCCCATTTGTCATTTCTTTGTTATTTATTATTCTTCAATGCCAATTTCCCAATCCTCATTTTTACCACTAATTTCACTTTTCTTTTCTTTTCTTTTCTTTTTTTTTTTTAAATTGTCATCTCAAAAGGCATATATTTATATTGGGAAATTGGAATCCATATAAATTGATGCAATAATCCAAAATTGGAATATCAATAAATTAAAAGGTTTTTTAAGGACTATCAATGATAAATATTTTAGAGTCTTCATTTTAAATCATATTTAATATTATATATATTGAAATATTTTTATATATAAATGGAAGGTAATATTATGGAAATGGTTATTTTAGGGTGTGAAAATGATGTGTGGAAAGTCAAATTCACATTGTACTAATCATTCATTAAATTTTTTATATTTGCAGAAGTCAGTCTTTAAATTACTTTAAATATGGTGCTAGTCAACCGAGTGTTCATTTGGGACACAGATAATTTTCTTTCATTTTAAATTATTTTTTTAAAATTAGACTTAAAAAGAGTAAATTTAATAAATACATATATGAGAAAAATTAATTTGTGATATTATTCGAATTGAAAAATTAGAGAGCATAATTGGAATTGAGAAATTTTTGAAGTTGTGTATGCGTCTGCTGTATGATTTAAGCATTTGGATAGTTACAATAATACATTAGTACTTTTGTGGTGTTGTGAATTGTGATGTATCCTTTGCAAGTTATTCCTACTCACTATATATAAATTTATTGTCTATATTCCAAGGAGTGGGGATGATGAAGGATAGCCCATAACTAAATATTAATAAAAAAAAAATTTGGACATTTTCTAACTAATTTTTTTTTTTTTTTGGCAGATAGGAAATTTAATCCAATGATCAATAGAGAGAAATGGGACAAGTGGGTGATTCTTTATTCCACAAGTTGCCAAGCAAATGAAATCAGGAGATTAGAGATGGCAGATATGTTTGTAAGTAAGAAGATGGAGAGACAAAGGCATCCCCTACAGCTTACCAGAATCCTACTAGATATAGAAAGCTAATGAGGTAGAGAGAAGAGTTCCCTTGACCCTAAGGAATAGGGTGCCCCTAAAGCTCAACAAAATCCAAGTAGATATCAATATGATAAAAATGGGTTCCCTAAAGAACAACAAAATCCTTATAATTTTCATGCAATCTTGAGAAAGATTGAAAGTTAAGGGCAGGGTGCCTTTAATTAAATCATTTTTTTATTATACACTTATCCTTATTAAGAGTTATCCTATAAATTTTTCAGTTTTAGAGACAGCTTAAGTGGTATTGAAAGAAGATAACTACATATAATAAAATCCTATATAAAAATAAAAAATTAAAAACATTCTTGAATCTTGAAATCAAAACCAAAGCTTTTAAAGCTTAGCAGCGGCTAGCAAGAAGGAAAGAAACATTGAAACATTGAGCCGCAAAAAGAAAAGAAAAAAAAAAAATAAAGACCCAATGTTAGGGAGGACTGGAGGAGGAAAGATGTGGGTAGGGGCCCACCTCACCAGAGACAGGCCAGAATGGCAGAGTCCCATTTTCTTTATTTATTTTTTAATTTTTATTAAAAATTATTAGTATTATGATTTTATTATTTAAATCCTTGAATTATAGTATTTATTTATTTTTAGTCCCTATTTTTAGTTAAGTTTTAGGTCCCTCCAAAACTCTTCGTCTAACTCAAGAGCCACAAACACATAGCCACAAACTGAACTCAGAATCCGAAGGTACAAAGGAAGTGGAAAGAAACAGAGCAAACCCATTTCTCTGCGTCTTTTAAGGCTGCTCTGTTTCTGTTTCTTGATAAAAATCTCTCCTTTCCTTTTTTCTTATTGTTTTGGTAAAATGGATTGTTGGTCTCCTTCTCTTGCAATGGATGATGAGTTTGAGAAGCTCGTGATTCGAATGAATCCTCCCAGGTATTCTTTGGTTTTCTTTCTTTCTTTCTTTCTCTTTTTCTTTTGGGTTAATTGGGGTTTCATTTCTGTTGTTATTTTGTCTTAGTTTTTGTTCAATTCAAGTGGGTTTCTTTTGTTTATCTCGAAATTTCATTTCTTGAACTGAAATGGTGGAGTTTGAAGGTTTTAGCCACATGGGTATGTGATGCTGTTCCTTTTTGATGCTTGTGTTGCAGGGTTACTGTTGACAATGCCTCGAGCAGGCAAACCACTTTGATTAAGGTGTTTGATAGAATCACTTTGTTATACTTTTTAATAATTTTATCAGAAATTCATGAGTTAATGAAAATTTTGGTTTTTTTTAATGATATTTTGTTCAGGTTGACAGTGCAAATAAGCGAGGAAGTTTGTTGGAGGTGGTTCAGGTTCTGACCGATTTGGATCTCATAATTCGTCGAGCTTACATTTCTTCTGATGGGGGATGGTTCATGGATGGTTAGCTTTTTGGTCCTTTGCGGTTTCCTCTAATTTGGTGGGTCTATAACTCATTGCTAATATGGTTAATTTTATTGTTTTCAATGGTTTTTTGCAGTGTTTCATGTCACAGATCAACATGGGAATAAGCTATCTGAAGTTGATGTGGCTGACAGAATCCAACAGGTAGATCAACAAAACCAGTCTCCACTTATAGCTTCATTCATTTTCAATTAAGAGAATTTTAGGGAGAAAATACCACTGGAAATCCAATGTGATCGCGGGAATTCAAAGGGGGCTTAGGTAATTTTCGTATTATCAGACACTTTAAAGCACATAACTTGGACTCTTCACTGTATTTACAAAAATTAACCATGGCCCTGGTCAGTGAGACCTAATACCTTGGTTCTTGAGTTCTTTTATGTTCTTAAGGTTCTTGCTCTTCCTTCATTTTGAAAATAATCTTGGGGTGATGCCTGATTTTTTTTTTTTTTTTTTTTTATACTTATTATAAGTTTAGAGTTCTATTCAATGTTAAGGATCATTACCTTTTTGGAAAAAAAAAAAAAGACACGAAGAAGAGGAATTCATAAAGGAGACAATAAACATGTTAAAAAAGCCTTGGTCTATAATAAAAGCCATGGAAGAAACAGATCCAGTGCAATTGATGAGTTATCTTGTGGACTATGAATTTTGCTGCTCTAATCACACTTCTTAATTTGAGACATCAATAAGTTAATGAAAAAAGGACTAGACAAGGAAGCAGCAGTAATTGATGTCTGGTCTGTACTATGAAAAAGTTTTAGCATTATTATTTGTGGAGCCATGTGAATTCAAGTATTGCTGATGAGTTAACTTTCTTGTCAAAGTCGCTGGGACCAAGAGCACGCAGCTTCCGGTCCTTGAGACGTTCTATAGGTGTCCAGACTGCAACAGGAAATACAACCATTGAATTGACTGGAAGAGACCGCCCAGGCTTGCTTTCAGAAGTTTTTGCTGTTCTTACTGACCTCAAATGTAACGTGGTGGCCGCAGAAGTCTGGACCCACAATTCACGAATGGCATCAGTTGTTTATATCACAGATGAAGCTACTGGATTGCCTATTGATAATCCTGATAGGCTCACTAAGATCAAACAGCTTCTTTTATATGTTCTTAAAGGGGATAGAGATAGACGAAGTGCGAACACAGCTGTTTCTGTGGGTTCCACTCATAAGGAACGGAGGTTACACCAGATGATGTATGCTGATCGTGACTATGATATGGCTGATTCAGAATGCGGGGCATCAAATGAACGGAGCAAACCGCTTGTAACAGTAGAAAATTGTGCAGAAAAGGGATACACAGTTGTGAACTTGAGGTGCCCTGACCGGCCCAAGTTACTCTTTGATACTGTCTGTACATTAACGGATATGCAATATGTTGTGTATCATGCAACTATCATAGCTGAAGGGCCAGAGGCGTATCAGGTTGTTCTTAACTCCTTCAATATGCACTTTTAGATATTTTGGTTTATTTTACTTTACATTTATACAAGATGAAAACTTATATTTTTACAGAGCAGCACTTTTAATAATTGCTGCATGGGGTCTCATTTTTGTTTATTGTTGGATAGGAATATTATATGAGGCATGTGGATGGGTCCCCGATTAGTTCTGAAGCAGAGAGGCAAAGGGTAATCCACTGCTTGGAGGCTGCTATCAGGAGGAGAACTCCTGAGGTATGAACGTTGGCAAGTTCAGCTTTGATGCTAGTTTCCAATTTATCCATGTGTAATTGTTATTGGCTTTTTGTGATGCAGGGCATAAGACTAGAACTTTGTAGTGAAGACAGGGTTGGCCTTTTATCTGAGGTGACTCGCATATTCAGGGAAAATGGTCTCTCAGTTACTCGAGCTGAGGTTACAACCAGGGGCTCCCAGGCTGTGAACGTTTTCTATGTGATTGATGCATCAGGATATCCTGTGAAGAGTGAAACAATTGAAGCAGTAAGAAAAGAGATTGGCCTGACTATACTTCGTGTGAAGGATGATTTGCACTCGAGTCCTCCACATGAAGAACGCGGGAAATTCTCTTTGGGTAATCTCTTTCGATCTAGATCAGAGAAGTTCCTTTATAACTTGGGTTTAATAAGGTCGTATTCTTGAGCAGCTCATTAGCTAAACTAGGTTCTGCTCTGTCATTTTCTGTAAATGGTGGTATAGTTTAGCTTAGTGACATAGGCTTTAACTTTAGGTCAATCAGTTGTTGATCTTGGGTCATGCCTGAAACTTGCAACAAAATTCAACTTGTAAAAATCTTCTTTGTGAATATCTTTTCCAAGCTACCTTTGACTTAAAAATCATCTTTGTGAATATTCATCATTGTTCTATTCATCATTGTTCTATTCATATGGGTTCGTTATCTTAATTTTATTCTGTTTTGACTTTCTAATTTATAGAGCCATGACCATAAAATATAGGACGCACACTCCAGCAGCAGCTAGTACGATGGTTAGCTATATCAAGTACAGGATTCATAGAATATCTCAGAGAACAAAGATTCTCCTGATAGGTTTGACTGTTGAGAATTTACCAATTCAGCTCTTTGTTGGGATTACCAGTTAAAAGTTCAGTAATTGTAGTTTTGACCTTTAACTGCAACAGTGGAATATTTGATTACAGTACTAATTAAAGTTCAAAATACCAGAAGCTTTAAATTTTCTAACTAAGCCAAGACCCTTTATCAAACAAGCATCCTATACTAGAGTTTCAAGATTCTGTGTTTCGAGATTCTTTTCATACAGACAGGAATGGCTGGAGTAGATACAAAGCTTGCCAAGTGTGATGGTGTTTTTGGTGTACTTTTAACCCACCAGGAATTAAATATAGAAAAAATGATCATGTGGAAATGCAAAAGGACAAATAAAAAGGGCAAAAGATAAAAAAAAAAAAAAAAAAAAAAAAATTTTGTGGTGGATCACTTCTCTTCTCTGTATAGATATATAAAGCCTTCAAGATTGACTTTCTGAATCAGTTTTCATTAAAGAACTGCTCAGTGGTGATGAGTCATCTCACAAAGAAAAAAAAAATTGTAGTACTGATGTGTAATCGCCTTTGCTTTAGCTTTGATTTTTTAAGGCCTTTCCTGAAAAGGGAAAACCCATTGGCTTGAGTCGGTAAAAGCATTTTATAAAGCACGCTAATCCCAAATCACATTTCTCTTTTGCACGAGTAATGTGGAAGTCAATTTTCACTACCACCAATTATTTTTTTATTATTTTTCCTAATTTTTTATATATAAAATTTTTAAATTAAAATGATTATTAAATTCTCAACTTTTTGCAATATAAAATAGGCCATAGCTTAAACAATTTTGTTGCATATCAATCATTATAATTCAATATGAAAAACGAACTAAATCTAAGAAGTCGAACTTCAATCCCTCAATATTTCAATTTTAATTTTATAACTGGACCAAAGTTTTATTGATCTTTATTTTATTATATATAAAAATGAAAAAAAAAATACAAAAAAAGGTAATTTATTTAATTATTCTTATATGAAATATTGTTTACATAATACCTAAATATCTTTGGAAAATCTATTGCACTTGCATCAAAATTAAAAATTATAGCATAAATAGAGAAATAGAAATAGGGCTATATTATCAACCTAATTATAATAAATAAAATTAAAACTCTTTAATTATTACATAAAAAAAAATCAAAAGTGCATACAAATTGACATTTTATTTATGAATGACATAATTATGACATAAAGAAAAAGATAAAGACTACAAAATCTAATATTAATTTAAAAATAATATTAAATGATGTGTTAAAAAATAATATGAATTAATATAATTTAAATATATTATATAATAAAATAAATAAATAAATTATAATTATTTTTATTTTATATTATAAATTATGTAAAAATATTGCATAATTATTTTATTTAGACCGTAAAAAATGGAATCATGATGATGGAATAATTAAGAAAGTACCAAACCATTAATAACAAAATGATACAGTTAGTGGTGGTGACTAGTGAGTAATGATTTCGTAATTACGACTTGTATTAGGTCACCGACAGAATCTCAACGGAGGGTAGGGAAAGAGAGAGGGAAGAGGTGCCCATCACGCAACTCCACGCCTACATGATGTGTCGTTTTCGCTTTTCTCTCTTTGTCTAAATTACACATGTCAAGATCAGAATCACAGACCAGTCCAGCCGCCAGTACAAGTGGGGTCCAGTCCTCTCCGTCATTTCAACAGTGGGCAAGTTGCATCTCTGTGTTTTTTTTTTTTTTTAGGGTCGGGAAGGTGGTGGGGTCCACTTGGAAAAATAGGGTCACGTGGCTACGGATTCTATAGAATCCTCCTCGAAGCACGAGAATTTTGGAGTAGAATTTTTAGAGAGACCAAATCCAAGGATATGTCTTGTCAATTATTATTATTATTATTGCACTAAATTTATAGAGGTAATGATTTATAAATATGGGAGTATATAATAATTTAATTTCATAGAAATAATAGATACCCAAATTAAGGACAACAGACAGTGGAATCATGGTCTGTATCCTAATCTTTCAATGTGCTTTTATTTATTGGGTGCAATTATGAAGAAATTTCTGAGCCAATTCTTGTAAAAATGATACTATAAGAAAAAAATTTTAATTTGAGACAATGAAAAAGTAGAAGTACGTAAATTTTATAAATAATATTGTTTAAATATAAAATAGAAATAAAATATATTTAAAAAATATTTTTTTTTATAAAATTCACATTCTCTTATTTTTCCATCGAATCAAATAAATATAGCCTAAATAAAGAATATGAGTTTATCCAAAAATAAATACTATTCTTTTATACAGCTTGAGTAAATATCTTTTCATAGTTAAATAAAAATTATCTTTTTAAAATATAGAATGCATTAATTTCATATGGTAGGATTAGAAAAGATCAGATAAAGTTTGGTGCGTTTTTATATACAAATAAAATCAGATAAAAATCACATATATTTTCTTACCTTTTTTTTTAGTCTTTTTATTTTATAAAGGATTCACTTATCTAGTCTTTAAAACTCAATAAAAGTATTATTTATAAATTTACTCCCAGTAAATATAAATTATTAATTGCACTAAATTTATTCTTGAATTACCAATTTTTTAGTCCTTTGAACTCACTTATCTCAGTTGCACTAAATAGAAAATATGACAAATATTTATTAAGTTATATTCTATCTTATTTTATTCATCATGCCTTATATTTTTCTGTCTATGCAGTCAAACGCATCCCATCTTGATCAACAAAATGAACTAATTACTAAATCATTGATCAAGTTAATCTTGGGTTATGTAGGCTTTATATCTTCCCTCTCTTTAATTAAATTAATAGGCCCGCTAAACATCGCTTGCTTACTAAATTGTCCAAAAACTATGTTAATGGACTCCTTGACATCCATGCACCCAGTCACGTAAAAAGGCCCAAGCACGGCCCATCACATGAAACCCTAAAAATGAAGACTTCCCTTAATGTTCCATAACAATAGGTAATAGACTTGATTGATAGCTCACGGAAAATTTTTGCTACACTAAAAGTACATATTTGGTAGGTCAGAATGAGATGTAATGTAATATAATTAAATAAATCTCTAATATAAATTTACATTAAAAATTTATTTTATTACATTATATTGTGTTCTATTACAATTTAGCAAACACACTCTAAGTGTATGGATCTATCTCATATACCAAAGTAATGAATAATGAGATATTTTAATCAATATGACTATTTTATTTTTTTTTTTATAGTGAAAAAATAACGATATCTTTTTTTGTTTTATGTGCTTTTATCTCATTGAATTAGTGTGTGCATTGGCAAGTTTTAAACAGTAGTTCAAATCATTATCTAAAATTCAGACTGAAACAATGAGCTTGTTTATCACCACAACACCAAACTCTGTTTCTTCTTGCAGAGAATCTCATCTCTGATATTATCTCCATGTTTCTCGTCTTGAACTACTTGAAAAAACTGAGTAGGCTCCTTTTTTTAATAATCCAAAACACTCCTTCAAAATTCTATTAGTCCATTGATAATAGAAATAGAAAATTTCAACCAATTGCTTTTGATTTAATAATATTAAAATTATCTTCAAGTCTCCATTCCTTTAGCACCGCATATTGCTGATAGAAATGTGTTTCTTTTTTTTTAATAAAATTTTAACCATCTCACCTGAAAAGGAATGCTATCATTCGTAAAAGTCATGTTGACTAGAAGATATGCCCTTTGCATCAGACAATAATTTGCTGGCAAGGCCACAGGCCTAAGTCTGTCCGCCATTCCCGCAAACCAATTCGAAGAGCTCAGTTACTAACCAAAATGTAAAGCTCCAAAGGAGTCTGAAGCTCACTCCGGAATCAGAACGATGCCTATCCATTCAGATTATATTTTCAATCAAAGCTTGGAAAATTTTTGTCCGTATACTCTCTATCTTGCACACTCAAATCAATAGGCGAAAAGAATTTAAATCAATATGACCTTTATGTTATTAGGCAAAAAAAAAAAAAAAAAAAAAATGACCTTTATGTTCCCAAATGAAAAAACACTCATTCCTTTCTTACTCAAAATATTATTATGCCGTTGAACTAGTGTATACACGAAGTGCAAGCACGATTTACTTGTAAAACCATATATAGACTATAGGCAAGCGTACAAACACAGATTAAAAAAAGGGTGCAAACCCAAAGATCAAAATATATCCGAATAGCCTTGTTATAAAGAAAAATGAAAATTCCGACGATTAACTCTCCTTGCTCAATATTTTCCATCGATTACAAAGTAAACAAAGAAACCTTTTAGGGGGCTTGAATCAGACTCATTTAGAAAAAGCCCTCTGAAGCGGCAGCAAGAATAAATTAAAGTTCGAGAATGAAGAAAAAATAGACATCTAGAATTAATATGATCATGCCTCAGACATTGGAAGCTCTCCACAGTCGCTGATCACCACCTTCTTTCTAGGACGGTCTCCCCTGTCTGTCTCCTGTGATTCAATCAACTTCACAATGTCCATGCCTTCTAAAACTTGCCCGAAAACTACATGCCTCTGATCCAGCCAAGGGGTCTGCCATTTGCCAAATAACAGATGAATATGAATACCTCAAGTGCAACATAAAACAGCCATACTTGCAAAATCTTCAAAGGTGTGACTAACAAGCCTTTTACTCACCACAATTGATTGACGCATACACACAGGAAAATTAAAAAAATATGTAAATCCAACTAGCTGTCCATCAATAACAGTTGCTCAAGATAGAAAACTGAGTCTGTTACTAGCCATCGCATTAAATTCTAGGATAAATTACTGAAACCCTCCAAAATTTGGCCTAATATATACACTTTTGTCCTCCAACTCTACACTTTAATTCTTGACGAATTAGGCATGAATAGTTCATTACATTTTAGTCCCAAGTAGGAATGCAGCATAACATGGCAGTCAGAATCAAGAAAAGAAGCTGAACTTGTGAAATAAAAATTAATCTTGGACTCAGGTAATGACATCAAGTTCACATTAGCAGTCAAATGAACAATTACACAGAAAGGGCAGCGAAGAACTGAAGGAGCAAAGGAGCATTGATCGGGGAAAACAAAGCCCCAAAAATATTTTCTTCTAATGTTTTGGCCCAATTCGAAGGGCACAGGAAAAATTAAGCCCGTTTACTACATCAAGCTTTCTACTTTTTAAAGGGCAGTCTTAGTATCGCAGTAGGATGGCAACATGTTTACAAAAGGTGTGCCAAAGCGGGTTCTAATGCCCAAGCTCTTATTTGGCATACCTTGAATGATGGGCAAGCTTGTTGTGAGCTGAATTAGGGTTATTTCACTATTATTTATACAGGAAATTGCAGGAATTTATCTTTCTTTAAAGTAGGGGTATTTTAGTAATTTCCAGATCTGCTGGAAAAGTTGTTTTGGTGTCTTTGGGAGTCTTTATGTTTATTTTAGTATCTTATTTTAGAGTTGGCTTCATATTATTATTATTCCTTTTAGTTTATTTTAAGAGTCCAAATGAATGTAATGTTTTTAGGCATCCTAGGTGTGATGCCAAGGAACCTTAGATGTGAAGCCTACATTTACTATTCCCGTTACTGTTCACATGTACTGTTCACATTACCCAGAGAGCTCCCGCATCCCTTGTTGTTATTTAATTTCTCCTACCAAACTCAGTCCTACAAAACCCTAATTTTCAACCATATTTTCTACCCATCTCAGCCTTCGTATTAGTTCTAAATTTAAACCTATATTAACCTTCCTTTCCATCCTGCGTCACTTAGAGGGGAAAAAGACTTTTTCTCATTCTCTTCTCCAGTAATCCTCAAATCAGGAAATTTTGGCGTATCGTTTCAAGAATTAGATATATCACCCAAACCAGATAGCACAAAAACTTTTAACTTTTTTATATTCATCCTAAGACTATAAGTAGTTCCCCCAAAACACAGGATTCAGATTGGCATAGCAGAATCTTAATAACACATATATAACAATAGGAGGATATAATTTTATGCACATATATGTCATATGCATGTATCTATGAATGTGCACATGGATCTACATGTGGAGAAACTGATTTACCTTGACAGTGCAAATGAAAAACTGGCTGCCATTGGTGTTCGGACCTGCATTTGCCATACTAACAACTCCTGGTCCAATATGGGCTACTGCAAAACATCTCACGTTTCAGAACACACATGCAATGAAATATAAGGTACAATACATGGCAGAGAAGGAAAAATGACTACAAGGTGAGATTTAGGAACAATCAGTCAATAACTCCCAACCAAAATGAGATATGCTTGTTAAGATATCAAATAGGAAGACCCCTACAAATGAGATATACTTGTCAAAAAACCAGAATGCATAAATTTTTTAGATTGCTTACATCTTAAAATAAAATTAATAGCAGTTGATGGGATTTCCTGAGCATGGGGTTCCAACAAGCTAATAGCTACAAAAGCTACATGTGATAATTGAACTTACACTTGAAGTTTTCATCTTTAAATGTACGGCCATATATACTTTTACCTCCAGTTCCCTGCAATAATTTTCAAACTCTGAGGAATAGAAGTTTGCAAATAAATGTCGCATGCACTGAGCTAGTTGAACTGTGTTAATGCATATGTAGCAGACAAGAACTTTGATTTCTGGAAAAATTATAGTCCTAGTGCACCTGTAGGTATCAGATTAAGAGATGCTTAGCATGAATGCATTTTCTTCTTTTGCAAATTACATAATATTTCTAATAATAGAGGGCATTGCTAAGTCAATAATGCTGTTTAATGGGAACGTGAAGCAGTAAAGAGCTCAGGATTTAAAATTAAGCTAGAAAACTAGAAAGCTCAGGATTTAAAATTAAGCTAGAAATCAGACATTTGGATTCCCAGAATATAACAAATGGATTTCTTGGCGTTTTATTGGATTTTTCTTAAGACACCATTTCTAGTGAGCTTAGGGAAAAAGAAAGAAAAAAAAAAAAAAGCAGGCAATATGCCTTTTTATAGCCAGAATAGCACTAATACGATAAAACAAATGGTTATATTTGAACTGTATTCTTGTGAAAATGGGAACTCAAATTTTCAGTTACTGCTAATAACACAAATTACCAATAAGGTTAAATCAATCATATCTTAAGCAAATGAGAGACCCTATAGTGTTAAGGAAGTACCCACATTTCCTTTATCAAAGTCCCCTCCTTGAATCATGAAATCTTTGATGACACGATGAAATGTAGAACCCTTGTAGCCAAAGCCCTTCTCACCTGATCAAGATACCAAATTGAAGCTAAATTATAATAGATTCAAAAGCCTGATAAAGCAAAAGAAACCCAAAAAAAATAAAAATAACAATAAAAAAGACTTAAGTACAGTTTATACATTACAAGAAATACAACCTGTGCATAAAGCACGGAAATTCTCTGCTGTTTGGGGAACATCATCACCATATAATCCAATGACAACTCTTCCAGCAAGCTTCGCTACCGGATTCCCAATGCTTATATCAAAATACACTTTGTTGGTCACCTTGGATTGTAAATCTGCCACCTAAAATTAAACATAAAACTCAAAGTTTTAACACAGAATTCACAAAAGACCTTAAATCAAACTTTTAAATACAAATTCACTGGGTAATTGAATACAATACTGATAGAAAATTTATAAATGGAAAATCAAGGAAATAATACCACAATCAACTGAATCCATAATGTAAACAGCCAAAGAATAAGAACAGCTAACATGTAACCGAACAAAAGCATAAACCCCACATAAACCCTAACCTCAGAACTAGCTCGAATCGAGCTAAGAAGATGGGTTTTCCTCTGAGAAGAAGAAGATGGAGTAAGAGGGGCAAGATGCAGCGAACCCGCGAAGAATAAGCTCGATGAAGACGACGAAACATTAACTCTCCCAGTCCCAGGAAGCTTCACCGCATTGCACGTGGGGCTTAGTGCTTTAACCCGCGACACGTTCCGTAGACCTGGGAAAGAACCAACATTTGGCTGCAACCAAAAGAAAATGAAGAAGAAGAAGACAAATGGGTAAAGAGAATATAGATAGATAGATAACGGAGATTGAAAGGGATGATTAGCAGCTAAGAAAACGCAGGAAAAGAAGGGAATTACCAGAGTTGTAAAACAAGCCGCCATTAATGCAAGTGTGTCTGTGTACAAGGGATTGGAGATTTGGGTGGTTTGGTTTTGTGGGTAGAGGGGAAGCTGGGAATTACAGGATATTGTGGAAATTACTGTAACTGCGTCTGGTTTTTGACAAAATGACAAATGGATCCCCAATTGGAATATCCTCCATGGCAATATAGCACTTAGATTTGGACACCAATCACATTTTTAATCTCGTTTTACTAATTTTATGTCACGCTCTTCTTGACCCACACTAATGAAGTTTTCCTCAAGCAAAATCTAATTAATTTTAAGATTTAAGACCCTAATACAATATTTAATTATTTTCAAAAATTATTACAGGTAATATTAGAAAAATAATCTAAAAATAAATGAGATTCAAATCCTAATAATCACTCAAAATAATACTAAAAATTTAAGTAATATTAAGGAAAAAATATTCAGCCAATGAGATCTAATTTAAATAATTAAAAAACGAGTTTCTTCTAATTTATTTTTTTAGATAGACTGAAATGTAATATTTATTGACATTTATAATAATATTTACATTTTATATAATATTTGTTAGAAATAAGTTTTCTAAATTATATAAAGCTGTTAAATAAATGGTAAATCTGTAAATATTAAACTAGATATCTAAAAAAAGTAGAATATTTAATGAAAAAAATAAAAATAAAAGATGTCTACATAACTCAAAAATCTCTTCTTTTTTTTGGACAGATTGTTGAAAAAGGGGGAAATCACTTTTAAAAAAATGGGTATTTAGTTATTTATTTATAATGCAAAAAAAAAAAAGTCCAAATTTTTGGTTTATTAAATCATATTATCTTTCTCCATGGCACTTGGGTTTTTGAAGCCCTTGATTTCAGCTACTGCCCTCCCTCACTATTCCCACTCTTCAGCACTTGTTGCTGTCACTGTACCCATAGCAATTACGAAGAAACTACCAATCAAAGCCGCAATGGCCACCACTGGTACTGAACCAAGTTCTGTCAAAAAAATCATTGATTCACATCTTCATGTATGGGCATCTCCTCAAGAGGTAACTCAAAACCCAGTACGCTGCTTTTTTTCTTTTTCCACCAAGTTTGTTTTGTTTCATTTCAAAGTTATAATTTTTGCTTACTTTTCTACTAATAATACCGAGAGAAAGTACTTTGAAAATGGCTTTGTGATTCTGCTTTTTCTCTGGGTTTTAAAGGCTGCAGATAAACACCCTTACTTCCCTGGCCAAGAACCCACTTTGCCTGGACATGTAGAGTTCTTGCTTCAGGTACATGTTTGCATGTATTTTACGTTTGTCTGCTTATTTTGATGGAATCTTTGAAGCCAGAAGTTATTATTTATTCTTATGGTATAGTGGTTACCTGTTCGATTGCTTGATGAAAATGTGTTGATAAATATTGTGATTCTTTTGGAAATTATGATTAAATGGCTCCATTGTGGCAATTTTATGATGAATTCTTGTTTAGTGATTTCCTTTTTGGATGTTTACATAAACAATTTTGATTTTTGAGGACCAGTTAGTTCTTGTTGTATTGCATATGGAGAATGATTCTTCATATCTTATATAAATAATCCTTGTCTAACTTAAATTGTTCTCTCACTGTTACAGAACATGGAAGAAGCAGGTGTAGATGGTGCACTGATTGTGCAGCCCATTAATCATAAATTTGATCATTCTTTAGCGACAAGGTTTGTTAAGCTCACATTGTGTTTGAACATTGATAGCAAAATATATAACCCAGTATTGGCATTACTTTTTGTGTGTGAACTGCATTATGCAAACACCAAAGGCAGAATGGATAGAGTCATAGAATATCTAAGGTAATTGATGAAGTTGCAGCATATAGGTAACAACAGAACTGGCAAGCAGAAGTAGTGGTTCACCTCTTGTTAGGTTCAGCATGTGGATCTTCTGATACCTTCACAATATGAGAAACTGCAAACAAAGTTGAATGATCTGGTATCCAGCAAAGCATGATTTTCTGGTCTAATTATTTTGATAGGAAGTGAACTGTTTGATATATATCATCCCCAAAGTTACATGGTGGTTCACATAGCTCTTATAGGACAATTGATGATAGTCTTACTTCCATACAATTGCATTGTTTCTTTTACTAATTCAATAGAAATTTTTTTCACCACACCACTGGAACGTATCACCTAATTCCCATTTCTCTTTGTTAAACAGTGTCCTAAAGAAGTATCCAACCAAGTTTGTTGGCTGCTGCCTTGCAAATCCTGCAGAAGATGGGAGTGGACTTAAGCATCTTGAAGAACTTGTCTTGAACGTATAGCCGTGTTATAAGATAACCCTAATAATATACCTTTGAGAAATCATTTTCACACTTTCTTCCTTATTTTTTTCATGCTAGGATGGTTATCGTGCTGTTCGCTTTAATCCATATTTATGGCCATCTGGTCAAAAGGTAATAATCTTTTAAGTTACAAGGTGTTGTTGATTGTTAGCCTGAAAAGGTTTAGATTGGATCAGGCAGCTCAATATGTTGAGTGTAGCTAGGAAAGCTTTTCTGTAACTTCTTTCTTGTGTAATAAACTGATAGGTAGATGATTTTCTCAGTCTAGTGGCCTCTGGACTCATTGGCTGCAACAATGAAATGAAATCAACTGTTTAACATTATTGTTGGGTCATAGTCTTCTTTAAAATATTTTAGACCCATGTACTAACAGTGAGGAAATCTGGAGGGAATCATGGTTAAAAAATCATGAGATATACTATTAATTAATGGGCTTTGAGCATGCATGAGAGCAATCAATTTGATGCTTGGCATTAGCTCAAATGGAGAAGTGGTGGAGTTGGCTGCCATAGAACTCAAGTTCAAATCTTGTGATTCACGATGATGAACTATTAATATATGATGTAATTCATTTTTCTGGAATTTTCATCAAATAATTGGCCATTAGTTCTCCTTCATCTATAGTAGGTGCAAGGCATAATGATTAGAGCCAAAATATACATTTATAATAATTGATAATCTATGCAGATGACAAATAATGTTGGGAAGGCATTGTTTTCTAAAGCAGGAGAACTTGGAGTACCAGTTGGTTTCATGTGTTTTAAGGTACTATTCTTCTTACATATCTACTCTTACCAAACTGTTGAGTGCTACGGTGCCAATTAGGATTTTTTTTTTTTTTTTGGGTGTATGACTGTTCGGATGGCATTTGTATAATTTTCAGGGACTCAATCTTCATATTGCAGAAATTCAGGAATTATGTACAGAATTTCCTTCGACAGTTGTATTGCTTGATCATTTGGGTTTCTGCAAACCACCAATGTAAGGTCTCTTGTATTTAGCTTCACTAGATGTAGCTTTTCGATCTTTAACTGGATGAGAGGATGCTTATTCTTGCAGAAATGATGAAGAAAGCCTTACCTTCTCTGAGCTTTTAAAGCTATCCAGATTTCCACAGGTATGGTTTCAAATTTAAAGATCATGTTGGCTATGACTCAAAGCTTGAGTTATCCCATTACTATAATGCTATTGCCACCATTGGCAAAAGGGCCCCGGCCTATCGGACTTTAATAGACCCCAGACAATGGTAGAGCTCATGAAATGAAAGAGAAGCAATGCACATTTTAGTTGTTATTAAAGCCCTAGGTTAGGCAATTTCTGTTTCAAGGCACCACCATGGATGATCTAGAACATCAAATGGATTTGGTTAATTTGTAAGGCAGTTGTTTTAAGTGTTTGAGAACTGGTCAGATATTTCAATTGCCACTACATATTGTCAGATTGTAATTTAAACCTTTGGGATGGCAGGTATATATTAAATTCAGTGCCCTGTTCAGGGTGTCAAGAATGCCATACCCATATCAAGATTTATCATCCCTTCTCTCCCAGGTTGTCTCCAGCTTTGGTGCAAACCGTGTTATGTGGGGCAGGTAACTCTTTTTACCTTCTCGTTTTTCCTCTCATTATACCAACTAAAGATTCATAGAGGAGAATAGGAATTGAAGGGTGTTAACAGAAATATTAATGAAAATTTTAACAAATTGTTGCAGTGATTTTCCATATGTGGTTCCGGAATGTGGTTACGGTGGAGCAAAAGAAGCATTATCTTCTATTGCCAGTCAAGTACATTTATCATCTTCTGAAATGGAGTGGATCATGGGTAAAACAGTAATGCAACTCTTCAAAGGTCAATGGCTTCCATAAGCAAATATCATCAAAGCAAGGTCATAAGCAATTTTTTTTTTTAATTGAATCAAATACAAATATTTATTCTACATCTTTAGAGAGAAATTTAGACTGATGGATATTAATTTTCCTTCCTATGTGCCAAAATGTCAAGTGAATATTCGAACTATTTTGAAATAATACTCCTAATTTTTATGCTTTTTATTAAATTAGTTTAGTATTGATCAAATAGAAATGCTTGATCGAAGGCAGAGTGCACCACTTTTATTATATGAAGCATAAAGTTTTACAACTAAAATTAGAACAATAAAAATGGCTGAAGCTTAAGCAACTAATTAAATCCACAAGAATAACATCTACAATATTGAGATAGTTTCCATTTCTAGACCAATGTCTTCCTCTTCAGAATTATGTTTTGTTTCATCAATGGCATGTATTAAAGATTCTTCTTCTTCTTCTTCTGTCAACACTGGGTCTTGCTCAAATCTCTAAGCATGTCTGTGACTGGATCATTCTATCCAGCTCCATCGCTACTTCCATCATTGAAGACCTATCTTTACCATTTGGTCGCACACATTTCATTGCAAGCTTTTCAATTCCTCAACATCTTCTCCATTGAAATAAAATGTGCAGCAAGATTTCTCTCTGTCCCACCCTCTGCTCTTGTCCAAAACATAGGCTTTTCCCCCCTATTAATAGCTCTAGTAGAACAACCCCGAAACTGTAAACATCACTTTTCTCTGTATATTGACTTGTGCAGTAATATCAGGATCCAAATGCCCTATTGTTCCTTGTACTACAGTGGTTACGTGAGTTTTATCAGATGGGATAGATCTTGTAGTCCCAAAATCTGATACTTTTGCACTGTACTTATCATCCTGCAGTATGTTTGAAGATTTTATATCACTGTGGAAAATTGGGGATGGAGCTTGAGAATGCATGTATGATACTGTTCCAGCTACCTCACTTGCAATTCTGATTCGAATTTTCCGTGGAAGTGAAGATGCTGTGTCTTCCTTGCGAATATGATGTTAAAGAGTTCCATTGAAAATGAACTCACTAATAATGGAGATTCAGTTTCTAAACAACACCCAATAAGCTGCACAACGTTTCTATGATACATGTGACAGGGAATCACAACCTCATTTATGAACTGCTTAATTGGGTTCTGTCCATGATTTTTGCTTGTTTAACAGCAAATATTATACCATCAGGTAACATCCCTTTATAAACAGTACCAAGACCTCCTTCACCAAGAACTCTACTCTGGTTATAATTATCAGTTGCCCTTTGCAGCTCCTCTGCTGTAAAGTGTTTTGACTTGTGATTTCCTCCATAATATGAGAATCGTTCTTGCAATAATAAACCACCATCTTGCTCAAACATTTTCATTTTATCAATGCTATATCTTCTTCTCTTCAGGAACTGAAAAGACTTGAAGAAGAAAAAGAACAAGCATAACAATCCCATGCCAATGCCAAGAACTAATAGTATAACCAGTTTGATTGTAAAATTTTTAGTACTATCTGTTCTGCAATTGAAACTTCTTACTATTCCATCTGCAGAAGAAGTATAATTTAGACATTGACAGAAGAATTTTCCCAGATCGATCTTGCAGCTCTGGCTTTTAAGTGGAATAATAATAGGGTGAAAGGATATATAGGCTGTTGTTCGACAAAATGTTGGCCTCGAATATGGTTTCTTCATCAATACCAAAAAGATAGGCGATAGATGCAATCGAATCTCCCTCTTTTACCATATACATAAGCAAAAAGATAACTCCATTTGCCGTGTGGTTAGCACTTGGACAAGCACATCTTAGGTTTATTTTTGATTCATGTGATAGCTAAGGAATTGAATAGTTATTTCATATGAAATAATTATTCTAAATTTTGATTCAAATTTTAGACAAAAAATACTAATTCTATAGAATAATAATTTCATAATTTTTATGAAATACATATTTCACAAAAAAATAAAGAATGAGTAATTTTTTACATATAGAATAGAACATTTTCATTTTTATCCTTAAAAAAATATTAGCAAGTTCAAACTACCATTATTGCCTTTTTTTTTTTTTTCAGATTTTTATTTTTTAAATTTTAAGTCAAATAAAAATTTTATTTATTATATATTTAAATTATTTCTTGAATAAAATTAGTAAAATTATATTTAATTTTAATATTAATAATGAAATTAATTTATAAGAATATTATGATCATCTATATGAACGAAATAATTATTTTATACTATGAACAAAATTATAAAATTAAAATAATTATTTTATTCATTTCGTATTCTATTTCTTAAAAATAATTATTCTATTCTTTGTATATTATATTCCACGGACTAAACATAATCTTAATAGAATCATCAATTCAGCTCCCTGTAAAATATTGTTTGATGAGTCTTTGGAAAATGGTATTAGCCGCTCCTAAAAGCTTATCCCCTGATTGCACAGAATAGAAGATGCTAGCTGGTAGATAGTACCAGTATATGAACATGAAACAGGAACTATGACTAATTTTTCAGAGGGAAATTCGTCTGTGTTTGATTTGAGGTTGTTGATTAAGGTTATAATTGAAGCTTCTGAACATAAAAAGTGAACAATTTCGACAGGGGAATCATAACCTGGGTGCATAGCTAAGAAGGTTACATAGGATTGGCATGCAACTTGCTGGCCATGGCAGCGATACCCATGTGATGTAGATGTAGAGTCACAGTTGGTATGATTACTGCGCAATTTGATTGTTGATGAAATAGAAACAAGAACAAGAACAAGATTGAGATGGCTATGTAGGATAATGATGGCTCCATAGATTTCAATTTGTGTCAAATTCGAGTTTGCACCGTTACTTATAGTAATAGCTTGTAACGGGGTCGGCAAATTGCGTTGGACTTTCCAGTCCAGGTAATTGGGTAATTCAGTGCATTCCTACGAGCTTGATGATTTTACCAGGCAATGACATTTTAAAATATGGGGTCGAACTCCAAAATCAAACGGTGGTAAATTTTTATTTTGGACCAAAATTAAGGGGCAACTGCCTACCAAGCATAGTTTCGTCCCAATTCCGAAGTAGTGTGTTAAATGTTGTTACCCACAAACCATAATATCTACATTTATATCAACAAAATCTGCAAGTCGTCAAGACTCAAGTCGGGCAGCAAAATTCTGGATAGAGTATAAAAACCGCATAAAAACCCCCTTTTTTTTTTTTTTTTTTGTCCCTTTTCTCGAGAGCATCTGAATCTGTTAACTGAATTTATCAAATGTAAAGACTGTTATCTATACAAAATCCTGTTACTTCAAAATATAGCAGGATTTCACTTTCGAGGCATTTTTACCCACCCAGCACCATCATTTGCCACTGAGGTGGAGTAAAATAACCCCCAAAAAAAGGAGAGGGAAAATGAATTAGTCTATAAAAGCTTTACCGCAATTGATGCGAACCTATACAACTTGTAAATGACTGATATACAAAGAAATTACACAGCTCAATTTTGGTTAATCGTCAATCCGTTGGATTTCACCCATCATGATCCGATTGCTTGTTACTTTAAAACCAAGGAGAGCAGGATCAATTTGCCTCCCCTTTTTCCCTTTCCTTTTGCCGCTCCGGGGGCCTTGTGCACCGTCTGATGATTCTGACGCTGCTGCTGTCATGTGGACCTCTGGAGCAGCAGTCTTTTTGGCATTACTTTTAAGCATGTCTATAAATGATGGCTCTGATAAATCAGCATCCCCAAAAGATGATGTACGCTGAAAACGTCCATCTTTCTTGCCAGATGCCATGACTTCAGTACCTTGGTTCACTGGATTTCCCCCTAAGTTGTTCATACAGATTATTACTTCTCAGAGATGAACACACAAATAAACACCAGAATTTGCAATTGCCATTTGCTAAGATAAGTTTTTCAGAAGAGATATAAAGTGAATAGTAAAAAGATGGAAGAATACCTTCAACACCACTTAAACTTTTTCCCCTGATGACCACATCAGAGACCAGATCGGATACTTCTTGAGATGATGAAGCCCGAGAGACAGGTGGTCGTCTCAACAAAATATTCTCTTGGCCTTTGGATAGTACAGGCACCCTGTCAAACAGAGCATGACACATCAAACTACTGGAGCTTTAACATGCATATGCTTAGGTTTGGAAGACAGACACAACTGCCATGGCTGAACAAGTACATAAAACCTTCAGTTTAGTTTCAAACCAGAAAACAAACTTTTTTCGTGAGCAGCTGATAGGACCATTGCCCCAAGTCAAAATATCCAACAAGATAATATTGTAAAGCAATGAGCAATAAATGGGAATGAATAGAAGTTATGAATCATCCAGACAAGAAACTCATTTCTATAAATAAAAAAATAAAAAAAAAAAAAAAAGAAAACGAAGAAGAAGAAAAAGAAACAAAAGGATATAAACTTGAAAATATTATTAGTGCAGGCCTGTGATAATAATGCCACTACATTACCCTAAGAATACATAAAATACAAAAAAGATATTCATGCAACAATATTATCATCTTCTACACACCCCCTTTGACTTGCCAGTTGCCATTAAGAACTACTAGGAACTGAGTGCAACTATTCATAAATCCTAAGTGCAATTTAAGTGAAAAACTCCAGGTTTCTTTAATCATTAGTTAAAAAAAAAAAATCATAGTGAGAATCTTACTGATTTACAGTAATATCTTCCGCAAATGAATTTTGTGGTCCAATCTTGTCATCATAAAATCCTGCATTCCCACCAGGGAGAATATTTATCACAATCTTGGATAAACAAAAAGTATGACTTTCAAAGGAACATAAAGATACTTACCAGAAACACCGAGGGAAGAGTGCCTACTAAGCGTATTAACTGGAACCTCTCCATGATCTGTAGCCACCACCCGTGTTTGCTCATTCATGTCATTATTAACTGAACCCTTTGTCATAACCTGGCTTTTGGACACATACTTACTCCCTTCTACCTCCAGGTACTCTCTATTGATAGACGATTTATCAATGAAGTTAGAATCTGTAAGAACTGCCTGAGCAGTCTCATTAATACCTAATAAAGATGAATTCCCCTCAAAAGGAGCTCCAGATTCAGATCTAAATAACAATTTTTCTGTACATCCCAAATTGCTGGCCTGTTCACCTGCTGAAGAAACTTCTACTGGCTCACTAGCATTAGAACCGTAAGATCCTATTGCAAATGAGTTGCTCAGATTGGCTTCTCGATCTGAAACAACACTGAAAGGGTGATCTGAAGAACTTGATCCAGAGCAGAGGCCTGACAGTGACCTCTTCTCAAAAGATATCCCGTCACTCATGTGCAGTGAATCAGCAGCAGGTTGATGACCTGCTTTCTGATGGAGCAATTCCATTAACAATCGCTTTGACTTGTCATCATTCAATCCATCTGACATCCATAAACTTGGATCTTCAGAAGTCATTTTAATATCAGACTCTCTTTTCTGCCTCTCAGCATTGATGTGCAATTGTTGAATTCGAGATTCCATCCAGTCATTTGCAAGTGGCCCATTGCTTTCAGGCCAACGACCCTCAATTGCATCTAGATGTGATACATGGAATTGGTTAGGAACCATAGCGTGATGAGGATTATGAGGATGGCTTCCAGAAGACAGCGTTCCCACTTGACCAGTAGACTGCATTCGTGCGCTCAACTCCCGCATATCTAAACCATGAGCATGGGCCATAGCATTTACGACATCCATATTCATCCCCGAAGCACCAGCAGGCAAAGAAAGTGATCTCTCAAATGGCACTGGACCAGGATCATAAAGCCCTTGCCGCAGCCGGTCTTGAAATGAAAGATTTCGCTCAAGGTGACTCAGCTGATCCTCATGTTGTGGCCTCTGCTGCCGCTGATAAAAGTCTAATGGGCTAATTCCGGAAGAGTGTGATCTGTGATTACCAGCAAGACTTCTGAAGAACTGATCATTTTCATTAACCGGCCACAGAGAATCAACATGCCTCTCTTCTTCTATATTCATTCGCTGTCTCAATCCTAGTGGCAACTGCCTCGCCTGCTGTTGTTCTTGAAGAATCTGATGCTCCAAAGATTGAATTTGCCCATGCTGAGCACGTGACAGTAGCTCAAATAGATCTCTCTGCTGATCTTGCTGTGGTGTCTGACCAAATTTTGCTCGAGTTAACTGTTCTACAGAAGGAACAAAGTGCCTTTGAGGATGATGAGACCGTTGTTGCAGCTCGTGCAGAAGCTGCTGCTCCAACAAAACTTGATCAAGAACATTGTTGGCTCTAATAGGATCACGCGAATGTGAAAGGCCGGGGTCAGGCATCTGACCATGCAGCAATTGCTCTAGAAGCACCTGCCGAGCTTGTGTTTGTTGTCGTTCCTGCAAAAGCTTTTGCTGTTGAAGAAACTGCTGCTGTTGCTGCAACTGAAGTTGCTGTTCAAGCTGCCGCTGTTGTTGTAGCTGCTGTTGTTGCAGCTGCTGTTGTTGCATCTGAAGTGCCAAAATATGCTCCAGATCTGACGCAGGATGGTTGGCCAATTGTTGATGGTGAATAAGATTCTGACCTGGCACATGTTCTAACAGTGATTCATTTAAGCGTGGATGAGAAGACAACATATTTCGTTGTTGTTGCTGCTGAAATTGCCGTGAGATAAGCTGTTCTGCTAGATCAAAATGATTATGCTCTTGTTCAACATGTGGTAAATGGCGAGCAGTAGTGGCTTCTTGAAATGAGTTGGGAACAGAAAGCATATCTTGCCTATAAACATCAGACCATTTCTCTGCAACAGAAGCTGGATCAGTCATAGCACCATATGGGGCAGACCTTCCCAAACTGGAAGGCATAGGAGATGACTCGGTTTGTCTCGCCTGAGAGCCTTCAAGCTCAGACCATAATAAGCCAAAAGGGTGCAACTTATTATCACTCTGGTATGGTAAACCAGGTTCTGTCAATTCATTTGGAAGAGATGGATGACCATTAGATTGTGCTAAGCGATCATGAGCATTCCCAGATGATTGCATGGTAGGATAACCACTGCTACCAGGTCTTCCTGGAAAAACAATTTCTGAAAAATCAAAATAAATCATTAGTATGGGATATACAGTAAGAAAAACTTGCTGGTAAGATCAGAAGTGAAAACTGTACTTCTAAATTGAATGTACAATCCAAAAGATATTAAGAAACAAGAAAAAACCTTCATCATGCGCAACAAAATCATGAAAGCTTTGACCCTCAGTGTGTGGCAATTGAAGTGGATTCTCGGGCTCAAGCATCCTTGCCTGAGCATTATGAGCAGATAGACTATTGAAGTCAGACAAAGGCTGGCACAGGTCACTTGCTGCAGATGAATCCGCATTTTCTGAAGCAGAAGCAGCAGGGAAATCAGGCTCAAACTTTCCTCCCAGGGCCTCAGACTGTTCCAGCTCAGAACTGGGCTGCCCTGTCCTCAGTTTCAGATGTGGCATGACCTCACCCAAACTTTGGAAAGGTGTACCTTCAGGAGCATCTGCCAAGAGGACTGGCAAATCTGTTCCAAAATAGCCTTCTTCAAACCACAAGATGATGTCAGCTCCGAGAAATGGTCCTTGAGTTTTCCCATGAGGATCAACGTAATAGAAGTACAAGTCCTCAAGTGGATTGCTCCTTTCCAGTTCATTTGCCTCGCTTTTATTTGCCAAGTGTAAACTGGTATTACTATGGTCTTGATCAGAAGAGGGGAGAACAAATAGAGAGTTCGAATCATCAGGAAGCTTAGACTTAACATCAAAAGAAGTGGATTCGTCATCATCAGAATGAAAATGTCTAGTCAAAACAGAGCTCACTGTCTGCCCATTTTTGCCAATATCAATTTCAAAAGCAGTATGAGATGAAGTGCCAATTCCTTTTGCACTCCAAGCACTATCACTTTCCATTAGTGTAGCATTGGCTCCATCAGCAATAACCTTATTTCCTTCTTCATGATCAACCTCTTTTTCTGGAGAAAGGTAGATTTAATATCATTCAAATGTAGAAGGGTGCAGGCAAATTAATCGATTTTTACTAAAATATACAGAAGAGTTTGCATGTGATGTATATAATAGCAAAATCAATAATATTACTGACCATTTAACACATTTAAACGATAATTGTGATTCCACAAGGAACGATCACCACCAGTTTCATATGCACCATTGTTCACATCATCTTCAAAGACATTAGCAGTCTCTTCAGAGGGAACAGAGGAGAGGATACCCTGTTTTTCTTCATTGGATTCATAGTCCCCAAAACCTGTGCATAAACAAGGAACATGTGGAAAGATTCAGATAACAGAAGTCAAGTTCAACATAGAAAATTGCTCAAGTGATTGAGCCTAAAATACCTGAAACATTATCCATTGACCTTCCTTTTCTAAATGAATTGTATACCACCCCACTACTAGTGATCTTCCCCTTCCATATGTCAGTAAGTACAGCCTGTCGTCATTACAAACCAGATAAAGGGCAGGCGAGAATTAAGTCAAACTTAAAATATTTTACCCGAATGAACAAACAACATGATGGAATAGATAAATTAATTGCAGGAACCCAATCACTTGCCTCCTCTTCAGCATCAGGAGCAACAAATGCCAATGGTTCAATAATGCCAACTTGAGTTGTTGGTAATGATTCCTCCATCTCGTCAGGGATTCCAGCAAAAGATGAATCAAGCTTCTGCCGGCGATAAATGTCAAGAAGCTTACCCCTTGGATAGCAAAATGTCTCCACTGTGAGGTTTGGCTTTCCAATGATACTTCCACTTTTGTACAAGTGAGAAGCAATAGTAGTGCCAGTGGATGAAGACCTACCAATAGCATTTGACCTTCCTCGTCCAAGAGTGAACCCCAAATTTGAGCCATCACCCCGTCCTCTCTCAAGCCCAAATCCAGGTGCAGCACGGTAGGAAGAGGAGCCTGTGGAATGAACCTCCATTCTGTGTCGTGGTCTCCACTTATCACGAGAATCTGAGTCACGCTCAGAAGCTGAACGGTTGCTAACTACAGACGATTGATTGTCATGATGAGTATCTTCTTTCTCTTTCTCTGCATCTGTCCTCTTCTCTGTTCGGGATTCCTTCTCTTTTTCTTCGGGACCCCACCTGGTTGACCATTTGCTATCCCGGCGTGCTTCATGCCCAGAGTTACGGTTACCACTGTCATGCCACCGATCAGAGGAAGGCAAAGCTCTATTCTCCATTGTTTCTCTGATTGAAGTACTGTCAACACGACGATCTGTTTTCCTGCGTTCCCTTCGAGCACCAAGTAAGCCAGTTTCTCTTTCTTCTTCTCGCCAGCGGCGACTACTTTCATTCTCAGTAGCAATCCTTCTCCAGTCTTTTTTGTCCTCATTTCCATCCAAACGCCAACCATCCTTCTGGATTGGATCATTGGAATTGCCAAGAGACACTGAAGTTAGACCCCGCATGTCCTATCATACACCCATGGAAAGTAACCCACCATGAAACAATGCTAATGACAGCACTGGAAGAAGGATAATAATGGAAACATAAAGCTTGAAGAAACAGCAAATAGAAGCAACACATAGCTGCCTAAAGGTCTAGGGCTGGCACAGACACCTGATGAACTCCCTAGTATTACTTATGCATTCATCTCTCAATCATGTCAGTAGTATGAAGACACCAAAATTAGCAGGGATTTAAGATTTTACATTTTCATTAGCTCTGGAAACTTTGGAGATGAGGATATCAAATAAAAGCAATAACACAAATCTTGTTTTCCAAGTTTCACTTTTATGAGTAAGATCCAAACTTCAGAAGATATATTAAGCATTTAAAGAAATAATTACAAAAATAAATAATAAAAAACTAAGGCAATGCTTACGCAGAAGCACCACTTGTGGATTCAGCATACCTTTCTTTCCACATTACACAATTTATTATTAACAATAATGAAAATGCATATTTCATCGACCTTTAGAAAAACACCAAACATATTCTGATTTTATGCATGGTGCGGGATAGCAAAATGAATAAGATGAAAAGTTCCAAGGTTTCAAGTTGTTTACACATTTAACTTATTACTAAGAGTAGGTACAGTGAGGAAGATAATAAGTCGAGAGATGCGAACTCCAGGTTTACTAAGCCACAAAGTAGAAGCAGAAAGAATTTAAACCTTAAGTCAGAGAGAAAATTAAAGAATTTAAACAAAAAGTCAGAGAGGAAATTGTTCCTGCAAGATAATAAGTTTGTAGAATCAATGTACCAAGTGCAGAATATCATAAGCAAAATATATTTTTCGTATCATAATAGTCATGAAATTCATAAGTCCATGGAATAAGACCAAACAATTATATGACAAAACTTATCTTTATCATAAAACAAGTATACATAACAGGATAAAACATCTTTAGTTGAGCTAGAATATACCATTTTGGTCTCACTTGGTTTAGTATAAAGCCACTGAGGAGACAAAGGTATGCTGCTTTCTGATGCCAGTTGATCTGTGATAAATGATAGATCAACAGTATTATTCACATGGGATGGGGGCAAAAGAACAAACTAACAATACCAAATCACTACGCCAGTAAAAAAAAAAAAAAAAAAAAACAATTGCCAAGAAAAATCAAAAAATCAAAAGAGATTGAGCTACCTTTCGTCTCATCATGTAAACCTGCAGGGACCTTTTCCTCATCACTTCCACCAGTTTCAACTGTCCAATATGAATGAAGATAAACAAAAACACCATAAGCTCATTCAGAATGATAAGCTTAGTGGTCAGTTTCATAATTCAATCACATATAACCAAACTTAATTAAGCATCCAATGAACTAGAACAATCATTTCTTATCAATTTGCCATCTGAAATTCACATCTCAGCCTTTACAAATAAAAATATTAAGCATCCACAGCACTCTTTGATTTGTTCAAAAAGAATAATAGAAAACTACTAACAAAAATTGAACCAAAAAATTCAAATATGGAGTAACGCTACTTAAAGATAGATCATAAATTATACAAAATCATAAATAATCAATCTCCTAATTAAAAATTAAAGAATCAAAGAACCTTGATCTTCATTATTAATAGATAAGCTAATTAACAAACTTAGTCTTGAAAACAAATAAATAATTATAAGAAAAAAAAAAAAGAAAAAGAAAGCGCTGTTCAACATACAGTAGAGTTCAGATCAATAAAAGTAAAAACCTAAGATTAACTTGAAATCAGTTAAATGCAAGAAAAGAAAAAATAAATTGAAAAAAGGTTAAGTAACTAAGTACCTTTAGGGTTCCAGGAGTGATCGGAAGGCTTAGAGGAGAGGAGATCGTCAGGCAGATCGAGCTTTCCTTCAGCCATCGGACGGTGGACAAGAAATGGAGAGAGAAAGCAAGAAAGCTAAATAGATTGACAGGAAATGAGAGAAAGTGAGTAAAGATCGAAACAAGAAAGAAACAGAAAGAAGAAGAGAAGAGAGGCTTTAGACTAATTACAAATTGGATAATAGAAAAGAAAGTACAACAACAAAATAAAGCTGCCTCTGAGAAAGAGAGAGAGAGAGAGAGAGAGAGAGAGTGAGTGACTTAGGGTTTTCAGAGCTTTGACAGAAATTTTGCACAGAGAGAGAGAGAGAGAGAGAAGAGCTGGGCTTGTTGTTGGCTTGGGTGGTGAGAACCCGGAACAGCGATACCAATTTAATCAATTGAAAAATGAAATCAGCTAAACCTGCAAATTTTTTTTTCCTTTTTAAATTTTATTGAAATGCAAATTGTATTTTTTTTATTTTGTTTTACTGTTTATATTAATTAATATGGATAAATGGAAATGTATAATTATTTTTTTATTTAAATTATAGTAATTTCAATTGTGATATAAATATATAATTTAACCCATAATATATCTCATATTTCAATTTTTTAAATATTTTCACAATACTATTTTTAAAATTTTAATTCAATTCTATTCAATTATAAAAGATATACTTAAAAAAAAAAGTTAAATTTTATATTTATGATATTAGTAGCTGATCAATTGCTGACTATTAATTTAATGAAAAATAATTTAAATATTATTTTAAAAGCATTGCCATACTCATTTTAAATTAAGTAATGATATAATGAGAATTTGTTATTTTATTGAATAATTTTGTAATATAATATTTACAATTTGTTTGACATTGACACTGCAAACTATCTTTTGTAAAAACACATTTTTTATATTAAAAAATAATTCATAAATATTAATTAATTATTTTAAATTTTATATAATTACAACATGTTAAATTTATACTAGGAATAAAATTTTAATTTTGGTTTTAATTAATGTGTTTAATATAGTGCTTTAATGCCAATCATACCCTTGTTTTTGGTTTTGTTGATAAGCTAAGCCAACATGCTCCTATCCAAATTGGCCAGTAAAAGGAACAAGAAAAATGAAAAGGGAGATCATCCTTGGACTTGCTTGTATTTTTCGTGAAGTTAACTTCCTCAAAAAATTATTTATTGGCACGTGTAGTATGTTTAGAAATGGCAAAATTTGATTTATTTTCAGCTTTATCTCGAATTTGAAGAGAAATTTTCACCTTATTTATCGTAATAATGTGAAAATATAATTAAATTCTCGTTGCTTCGCAATGCTTATATATATATATATATATATATATATATATATATATATAACTTATTATTTTTAAATACTGTTAATAACATATAAAACTTAATATAAATTTATATAGTTTTTTTTATCAAAATATATAAATTATAAATTTTTAACATTAATAAAATTATAAAAATATAAATATGTCACCGTCACATCTACTTTGAACCCAATTTACTCCGCTTCATTTTTACTTCGACCGTTTATAAAATGAGATGAAAATCTTAAAACTCATCCCGTTCCGCTCCATTGCCATTCATAAGCTTGTTAAAGTGCTTGGACTTTTTTTTTTTTTATTTTCAAAATTTTAACTTTCTTAGAAAGTTATTTTTTAGAAACTATAGTTTGTTAAATGTTTAGTTTACATATAATATAAATTTTTTTATTTGGCATATATTACTCTTTCTAAAAAGAATATTCACCATAAAAAATTATAATATTCTTACAATTAATTTACATATGTAATTGTAGTTTAGTTCAACATAAACATATATAATTAAAGATGTTTTAGTGAATTGGATTGAATTCAACTCAAAAAATCCAACTTAATTAATTCCCCTAAGTAAATTATTTGTTATATAGCATGAGAAGTTTAACAATCTACTTCTAATTTTTTTATATTGAAAAACAAATACTCTCAAAATATTTACTTTTTAGAAAATACTACTTCCTCTAACTATTTATCCTACACCAAATAATACCTTAATATCAAATTTTACATTAGCTCAATCTCTTTAATTTACAATCTTCTTTCGAATAGGTCTAAGTTATAACCAAGAGTGAGGACAGAAACTACCACTGTATGAATTTCACACACGTTTTTTGGCGTACACGTGTTTGGAGCGGACTAACGAGACACAGTTGTCCATTGGTCTCTGGAACAGCCCAATTCCTCTGCTTAACAAGATAAAGCAACTATAATGTAAATAACTTAATATATTTATGCATCGTTTCTTTTTTATTTTTTTCTTTTTGTTAATTGATTTGATCGATAATTATAATTACAATGAGCTTCTTGTTAGATTATAGCCCCTTTGTTTGAGGTTCATTGAACGCCGACTCGCCTTTTGGATAGTGCCTCAATGCAGCTACTTTTCACGATTGAAGGGAGCATTTTCTTTTTATTTGCAAATTGGCTGTCTCTCCTTTTGCAAGCTCTTCTTCGGTAACTAAAATGCTAAATAATTATATTTTATAGATAAATTTTCAAATATTTGATAATTAAAATTTCAAAATACAATTTTTATATTATAAATATTCGTTCACATTTTACATTCATACATTTACTCTCTATAATTGATTCACTCTTATGTATTTTTCTTATTTATTATTTATATTTTTACATGTATTTTGTGTAATTTTAATTTTAAACCATCCAAACAAGAACTTGATTTATCCCCCAAAGAAAATAGCCAAAAGGCAGTGAATTTCTTTTACAAACTCTTTTATGGAATGGATTAAACAAGATAGCTAAAGAAAGATAAACGAGTGCGCTGCAGAATCTATTCTGTGATTGTTACATTCAACTCTAGGATGCTGATGCTACTGGATAATGGCTGTCCATCCCATCCCATCATTCTTCAGTTTGTTTAAAAAGAAGTTGTATGAACTATCATGTAACTACGGACATATCAATTACAGTCCTAGATGAAAAAATTATACTTTCTCCGGAAGCTGATGAAAAAAACAAAAATAGTAAAAATAAAATAACATTTCAAAAGGAAAATGCTCCAACAAACTGGCCCACAAATTGTCTAAAACTAAAAGAATTGCAGTGACAAACAGAAAATTTTAATATTTGGCATCAAGAATGGGAGAATAAAGAATTGGAAATTGACTCAAATACTAATAACAAGAAAAATTCAAACTCACAATTCACAAGATTATATATTCTCCACATTCACATCAAAACCAAAATTCACACATCAATTTTACTTCTATTTTTATGTTTAAGATTCACTATCTTTTTCCACATTTCTTCATATCTTGTGTAGATTCTAAACAATCTACTAGCACAGCAGCATTTCGCTTCTTCTTCTTCCTCTTCAGCCTCTCACACATTAAAGCCCTCTCAAGCTGCTCAACTCTCAGTGAAAGTAAGCTTAGCAGCTTTGTTTGCATTTTATTCCTTTCAAATAACTCTGTCATCAAACCCATCATTTTCTCATTGTCCTCCATCATCTTCTCCAACAATTCTCTACTCTTTGCTTCACTACAGCATTGCTCCTTCACATCTCCTTCCTTCCGATTAATTTCTCCATTTTCATGGTTTTTCAATGAATCATCATCATCATCAACATCTCCCTCAATCAAACTCTGAGGGTTTGCAGATGAATCTGCTTGACTCTCTTCCTCGCTTACGCTACATTCATCTTCCACATTTGCATCTCCCTCAATTTCTTCAGCTTCAACCACATTAGCCATAGAAACAGAATCACGCACAGATATAGATTCAACATGGTTTTGCAATTCTAGTTTTCGATCAACAGCATTGTCCAACGGATTGTTATTGGAATTAGAAGCAGAGTTAACAAGATCAGTAGCCTTATCTTGTGTTTCTAGGGTTTGATCCGCATCTTCTTCAGCAATTTTCCCCAAATTTTCAACATCATCCGCTCGATCATCAATCTCCGAAGCAACAATGGAATCAACCATCTCCTGCAGCCTAATCGCTTTCTTAATAACAGCCTTCCTACAATCCCTAACACCAGAATCAACACCACGCACAGAATCTAACCTAAAAAGCAAACTCATAAGCATCTCATTAACCTTTAACCGTTCTTTACAATCTTTCCGAATCAATTCAACATTTTCCTTCATAAAAATCCTCTTCTCAATTTCATTAACCTCATTCCTAATTTCCAAAATCTTCTTCATACTCTTCCTCACCAAAAACCCCCTAAACATTTTCTGGATCTTAACAGCCGAATCTAATCTAGACCGCTCCGATACGACATAATGTACAGGGATGGACACTACCTTGTGAGTCGGTGTCGTTTTGATGGTGGGAGAAGGAGGGTAATAGTAACGCGGACGAGTCGGATAACTCCGGTGAACAGCAGAAAACGGATTTTCCATGTCCATATCCATCTTCGAATAGAATAAACGAATTGAAATCTGATTTGTGTTGGTTTGTTTAGCTTTGAGATTTGATGGTTATGGATTTGGTGTTTGCTGATTATAAAGAAGAGAAAGAGAAGGACTGGCAAGTTCCAGAAGTTTCAGGGAGGTGAGAGATTTTGGAGCGAAAGTAGGAGTATTGACGAAGTTTTTTGGGTTCTTTCTAGATGACTTTCGAATGTTCTCTTCGCGCGCGGGCTAGTTGAATTGTGAGCCGTGTTGGTAAATTAAACGGGTAAATTTTTTATTTTGTACTCGAATTGGATATGGATCAGGTTTTAGATAATGATATAATTCAATATGAACATGATCTAATTATATATATATATATATATATATATATTATTTTTTATGGATACATAGAAAAAAATATAAATGAATATACACAAATGAGAAAATAACACATTTTTTTTAAAAGTGAAATAAATGATTATATCAATCTCGATTCACTATCTGACTCTATCATACCTAAACCAGATAGATAATAAAATGGGTATTTTATTTTTTAAATAGATTGCATTCGAGTTTAATCCGATGCCTGTCATCCCTACTCGCACCTCTTGATTCACTTTTAATGGTCTTTCAAACTTACTCTTGTCCAAAAAATATTTCACAAACCACAGAATTAAAAAATATATATATATATTTTACGGCCGTTTGATGGAAAAATAAGAAGAAAAAAATGAGGACTACGCAATAGTTGTGATGCCCATTTCCATCATCAATTGAACCCACAATGAAAGATTTGAAGTGTGAATTTTCTAGAGATCTTATATTTCTTTTCTTTTTTGCATCAACATGATTTTTATACTTTTTCTTTTTTTTATTATTTCTTATTAAGTTATCAGCATGTTCTAGAAAAAATAATTTTTTTTACTGAATAAAAATGCCAATTAAAAGAGCGAATTGTATAATTACCCCCAAATTAGTTTTTTGAGTTATAATTACAAATAAGTTTTCAAATTAGGATAAAATTATTTAAAAGTTAAAAATATGTTCTAATTGCAAAATGATGCGAAGTTTTGGGTAGATTAATTCATTGTCTTTTCTCTTTTGTGTTTGGTTGCCAAGAAAAGCTGAAGGAAACAAAGGTTTCGGGTAGAAACTAAAACGCAGCAACAACTAGCTTGATTCAGCTTCATGCTCTTCACAATAACCACACTTGTTCATATCTGATTGGCATTATAGACTTGTTTCCACGAATCACTGACGGACGATCCTTCAAATTATCCCACAAATCTTTGTATCATGAGACGTTAACATATGTTTTTCATTTATTTTGGGGAAGACAAATTCAGAGAAAGAATTAGAGGACATTCATTCTGTCTGGGATGCTGATACAAGCCCTCTTCAAAAGGTTACAAGAAGCCTCCTTTGCCATTGAAATTACTTCTCCCTGCTCAAAAACAAAGGCTGCAATAAGTACAGCATAAAACTCTCTAGGCCAGAAAGAAAGAGGGTTTAATATCAATTGCTGGCAGTCATTATATTTGTCAGACTACCCAAAGGTTCTCAATCTTGTAAAAGATTGTGTTGCAGTTTCTCAACGTGTCTGAGTGCAATACTGAAGTTCCATGAAGAGTTGAATACAAAAGATTCATTGATATGTTTAAGATAATTTCAAGAGTATAAAGCATCAGATATATGTTGTTAAACTAAATTGCAGAAATATATGCCATTGTAAAGTACCTCATCCACATTCAAAATCTTCTTGTCCTTCATAATCCACTTGCCATTGCAAATTACAGAGACAATATTCTCAGTCCGCATGCAGTAAACAAGGCTTGAAATGCTGCAAAATGGTAAAAAGCAAAATTTCAACAATCAGGCTGCAGAAAAGGTGGATGACCTGTATGTCTCTCTTTTACAAAGCAAAACAGAATGCATAGCACTGAGATAAAGAGCTTAATAGACATGAATTTGATGGAAAATGAGAGCCCAATGCAACGACTTTTATCCCCTCCCCACAACACCATCAAAAACAAAGTAGAAAAAATATAGAGGAACAAAAGAAAGTGGGTATCTCCTGTTCTGTCTGCACAAAAACAAATTGTTCGCAGCCAGCATAATCTCATACTTGATTAAGCATGTATGCAAGCATTCAGTCAAACTATTAACAATGGATCAATCCCTACCGAGCAACCTCAAGTACAATAATTGCAACAAACATCCAAAAAATGAAACCAATAGAATTGCTTGTGCCTTCAGAATATATTGTCTGCTTATAATTCACAGAATCCTCAAAAAACTCTATGTACATGTCAGAGACATGTTATAACAAAACAGAAACTGAGTGAATGATCAAAACTTTTTTTCAAAATGGTTGAGTTTAATGAACAAACAGCTCGATTGCACATAAATTTTCAAATGTTAGTTTCATACCAGTCATGAATAGGAGCCATGGACCATGATTCAGGATTGATCACAACCAAGTCAGCCTGCCAAATTGAGAAAATACAATGTAATCAGCTCCAATTTGCTAGAAAATAATGAAGAAATTGGAATAGAAGATATGGACTTAATTGTGATTTAATAAAATGAGAGAGAGAAGAGGGAGGGAAGTGGGATGTGACGAAGAGCGGTGAAAAAACTGACTTAATAGTCCAACCTTTTTCCCAATCTCAATTGATCCAATTTCATCATCCCAGAGTACAGTTTTTGCACCATTTATGGTCACCATTTTCAGAACTGTTTCAGCTGGGAAAGCTGTAGGATCAGTAGTTCCTTTTACAAAAACTTCCTTTCCTTTGTTAATCAAAGAAGCCAAATACATCTCATCAACTGTACAGAGGAATAAAGTTCCAGTTATTGCTATTCCAAAGAGCATTCTAGACGATTGCAAAACAATTGGTAAAAGGGGAAATTTTTGCTTGAAGATTGATATACTGAGAATAGAAACACCATTCATTCTTTTCTTTTCTTTTCTTTTTTCCCTGCTAAACTGGAAATACCATCTATTCTAGTTAGTTCACATAACACACACCATTTGTTCATAATAGCCACTTGACTTCATCTTTGTACAGGATTTCAAAAATTTTACACATCAATAATTCAAGATACTTATACCTTGTAAGAGAATGAATCTACAACTAAATTTTAACAGAAAAGATAAGGTTCACTAAAGGGAAACCAAAGGTGGGCAAACTTGCAAATAAACTACCCCAAAAAATGAAATTACTGAACTTGAATGAAAAGGGAGTGGAAATCAGAATATCAGAAGTCAAACAAACCCATGCTCATTCTATTATTTGATGGTGCTCCATCTGTTCCCAAGGAGACGCAAACGCCAGAATCAAGCATCTCCTTAATAGGTGCAAATCCAAGCATTCGCATTGCTGAAGCTGGACAGTGAGATACTTTGACCCCAGCTCTTGAAAGAAAACCAATCTGATGGAGACAAAATGATAGGGACAAGACAACACCAGATACATCGAGGACTATAAGCAAAAGTGTGAACCAATGCAATTGTTGATGACGAAGTAATAAATACACCCAAGAATTCAGTATTTTATAGAATACATAACTTTGATCATAGGTATAAATTTCTAGCAGAAATGCTGCAATATAATTCTATAATGTTTCTCTATGATTTCCTTTGGATTGAGCAAACATCCATTGTGGTGGTTATTTGATTAAAAAAATCTTTGTTTTAGAACAACGTAATACGTAATATTTTCATCTCATTCGGCTCCTCACTTGTGTAAGAAAATGCATGTCAGATGGCCAAATGTTTTAACAATATGCATGAACAAATATGTAAACAAAGTGAAGTACAAATTCTCATTTAATGCTAGTTGTAGTATTGCTCACACAGTGAAGAAGTCTTGAGATATGTTCAGGGGTGAAAAGGCAAAACATCCAACAGGATTAACTATTTATGGTCTATAAGAAAGGAAGCATGAGATATATGGAAATCCATTCAATATCTTTATTGAAATCCAATTAGAAACATTCACTTCTTGTTGTGATTTAAAATAACATGTGCAGTTCTTAAATGTCAAGACTGGATTCAAAGATGACAGAATAAACAATACATTTAATCAAACATCCAACAAACTAGAATAAGAATATAAAGCAAATTTACAGCAAAAATCAATTATTGCAAGTTCATGATAGTCACAAGCTCACTCGGAAAATAAGGGTCAAACTCAGCAACACTTCTACCAATCCCTTTTGCACTGTTTCATTGATAAATTATTCACTTTTTAACCTTTTAGAGAAGGATGAAAAATAAGTCAAACTTATTCATTTCCATAACGCCTAACAAATAATTAGCAGCAGCTACTCACCTCAGTGTTGTTGACCCAAACCGAGTGAGCAGCCAGCAAGTTCTTTTGCAGGAAATCTATCTTCTCCAAATATGTAACGGTCCCATGTTCAACTTTCCATGTATCCATCACAACTTGATTCTCATAAGGTATCTCTGAAACATGCTAAAGATTGGAAAGATTAGCTGAATATATTTCAAAATCAACATAAGGCATCAAAGTCCAGTCTTTGTTAATTGGTCCTAACATAAAATTATGAAATTAAGAATCAAAAAAAGTTTCTTAGGATAATAATAATAAATAAAAAAAAACCTAAGAATTTTATTTTTAATTCCCTTTAAAAGATGGAAAGAAAAAAGAACCTCCCACAGAACTAACATGAGACTTTTTTAAGTTCTACTTGACATCTCTCTTTTGTCCTGATTTATATGAGATAGTCATATTGGCTTCAAATTATGTAGGCTAAGAAATATGATACACACTTCAAATTCATGCCCCTAAATAGTTTCCTTCAAATTCCAATGATAAAGATATTGAAAATGAAGCAAACAAGAACAATATATGGAATTTTCCTAGTATTTAGCAAACCAAATTTTCTAGATATTTCATGACAATGCCAACCAAGTAAAAACAACAATATTATAGCAGTTTTCTACAAGATAATAAAAGTTAGAATAGATTTAATTAAACTTCCACCCATAGCAAAAAGATAGAGCTCATACCATATGAATTCCAGTTTTCAGTTCCCTAGCTGTGTCTCTTGTTTCAAGCAAAAGGCGATCAGTAGAATTCATAATTTGCCTAATTCCAAGCCATACCCTAATGCGCCCATCAGCAGTATTATGGTGCTTCTCATAAAGCTCCTTTTGAGACTGCACCCTTGAAGTGAGAAATCAGTTTTTGAAAATCAAAACTATATATATATATATAAAAATGGTATAAATAACACTTATTAAACAATTTTGAATAAAAGTTCCATTATCACAAAATTACATTTGCACGTAAAGAATATTGCAAAAGCTTAACCTGAATACAATCATCTGTTGTTCGACTTGCCCAAAAAGGTGGTAAACCCTCACCAGAATCCATAGTAGATTGAGTTAAGCAAGCTCGAAGCCCCAGTTCCTCAACTGCTCGAGCCATTCCAGACACATGCTGTCCTCCAGCCTCAGCAAAGCACGTAACCTAATTCAAAATAAAACACAAAAACCATCAAAATACACCAAATAATCTTCCAAAACACAAAACGAAAACGAAAAACTTAAAGAAACACCAACACCAGAGTGAATGAGTTCAACTCCACAAAGTAAAGTAGAAACATAAGAATCTTGCACAGTCATATTAGATTCATAAGGCCAAATTCGATTATGCAACCAAGTCATCAAATCTACATCATCTGCTATCCCTCTACCGAGCTGTTGCGAGGTATGAACATGCGTGTTGATGAATCCTAGTTAACGAAATTCAACTCAGTGAGTCAAAAAATTAACCATCAAACCGTTCAAATATAGAATCAATGAAACTAAAATTGGATAAAAAGAAGAACCAGGGAGCAAAAATTGGCCGTGGAGATCGTGGATGTGGTCGGCGATAGAGGAGAAATCGGCGAGAATGTCGGAAGATTGACCAATGGCTTTGATTTTATCTTGTTCGATAACTATTCCGCCGTTTCTAAAGACTCGGCTCTCGCCGTCCATGGTAATGATCGTAGCATTGTGGATTACCGTCACTGAGCTTCTCCTCTTCGTTTCCATTTCTGCTTGGCTGCTCTGCTCTTCTAAAAGTTTGACTTTTGAGTCAAGCGTTTCGGTAGTTATTATTAGTAAAATAATTGTTCCCATAACGCATCGTTTCAATCCCTCGAAAATGGGCTTTAGAGTTTTGAACGTTCCATTAAGGAAGCCCAAAACGACATGTCGGTGTTGTTAGATAATGATAATGACTATAATTTGTAAATGATTTTTTTTTTTTATATGTGAAATTAATTAATATAAATTGAATTTGGCCACTCGTAATATTGAAAATTCAATAATCAACATATAGGAGTTGTTATAAAAAAACATATAGGAGTTAATTTCTTATGTTAATTATAATTTTTTTATTCGAAGTTGAGCATGAAAGTATGACGATGAATGGTTTGCAGGTAACGTATTTGATAAAAAGAAATCTATTATATATCAACTAAAGTTGTCGTATGAAATTTTTTCTATGCTCATTATTATATATATATATATATATATATATATATATATATATATATATATATATATATATATATATATATATAAATTTCTAAAATTTTTATAAAATTTTAATATTTAATAAAATCATTAAAATAACTATAAAGTAATTAATAGGGCATAAAATATGAAAAATTAATAATTTTTAAAAAAATTATTTATTTCTTCTAATTTCATGTGAACAAATTAAATGAAACAATAAACAGAAAATAACAGTATAAATAAATAAGCATCTTTTTTTTTTTCCAAAGAATAAATAAGTAAGATAAAATAATACTTTTAATATTTTTAATTATTTTAATTGTTATACTCTTCTATACTCTCTTTTTTTATTGAATATTATAATTAATAATCTGAATTTTTGTATTAATACACAAAAGCTTGAAATCCTCTCTGTATTAATTCACTATTTTACTTATATTTTTTATAATTTTAAGTATTTAATAAAATGATTAAATAAATATAAGGTCATTAATAGAATATTAAATATTAAATATGAAAGTTTTTTTAAAAAAAATTATTTATTTCTTATATAATAACTTTATTTGAACAAACTAAATGAAAAGTTAATAGAAAATAACATTGTAAAAAATAAATAAATAAATATGATAAAATAATATTTTTAGTACGTTTTAATTATTTTTCATTGTTATATTCTCCTATAACATTTTTTTTATTGATATTATGATTAATAATATGATTTTTCATATTAATATATAAAATAAAAATTAAAAACATTAATGAGAAGATCAGTTTAAAAATATATTATTATTATAATAATAATTATTATTATATATATAAAATACATAATAATTTTATATTTGTATTTTTGAAAATTATATTTATATACATCACATTTTACAACGTATACAAATTAATTAAAAATGGTTTTTAATAATAAATTGTATGAAATGCAGATGTACCAACTAGTTAAATTAAATGCATGTGCAAAATCTATTCAACATGTTAAAAAAAAAAAAAAAGAAAAAGGTAAAAGTCAATATGTGCAAATTGGAAACGTTCATGAATGATGTTGGTGTGCTCATTTATTGTAAACAGAAGTAGAAAACTTTCAATTTTACATAGATATGTTCATTGAATATACTCTATGATTTTAGTAAAGTTGCTAGAATTTTTTGCACTAACTTTCCAAAGACGAATGAAAATTGTTTTTCCAAGCATCTTCATTAATTAATCTCTTCAATCCGCTATAAGAAATTGAATAAAGCAATGCTTGTTTCTAGTCGTTTGACAAATTTAAATTGCAAATTGGGTTATGGGTCCATATCTCTCATAGACTATCCATGAAAGCAATTAATATCTATGTATGTAGAGCCTGAATTTTAAAATTCAGTGTAAGTTTCCTAGATCAAATCTTTTATTCTTAGTTTTTGGATTAATTTAGAATCTATTTGTCAATTAATATTAATAGACTTTAATAAAATTGATATAGTGAAATTGGGAAACCCACTTTATATTTTTAAATAAAAATTATTTAAAATTTTGAAAATATACATTTTTAAATAATAAAGCATATTAAAATTAAAATCTTAAAAATTGAAAATAATAAAAAATAAAAATCAATATCTCATTTCCATTTAAATCATACGATATCTTAATCATTTACATACTCAAATTTCTGTCATTAATAGATAAAAACTTTCCATCTGAACTTGCGATTTCACTTTATACCACTAAAGTGTTATTTTCAACTTTCTCATTAAATTCCACTTCAAATCTAGCGATCACAAATTATTTGGAACATTTGGTCGAACTTCATAAAATCGTACAAACATTAATCTTGGGCTCACACCATCGGTTAAAAAATGTAAAATGAGACCATATATGGTATTGTAAACTCCACATAATCTCTGCTAAGGTCACCTGAACTTGTAAGCTAGTAATTAATCTAAAAATGAAAAAGAGAGGCTAATTAGATGTTTTAATTTATAAGACTCACATTAAACTTTTGGAGAAAGTTCATTCCTTGAATTGAGTTTTACCCATAGTTTATGGGCTTATCAGCTTAAACAATATTGAAGATTGAGACATCCATCTTAGAACGTGAAATCTGAATTTTGGGCATACACTAGACCTTAGTGGGTGTATGAGTGCATATGTATCATCATTTAGTTTTCGCTTTTTCTTTCAGTAATGGGATGAAAATTCGAATCTTAGAATATTCATATCCAGCGAAGTATCATTATCAAGTTAAACCTAATAATACATTGTTTTTCAGTTCTTAAATGTGAGAAAAGAGGGAATAATTTTTATTTTTTATTTTTCATTTTCGTTCAAAGTTCATTGGTTGAGTTTAAAAATTAAGGTAGTTTTTTTTTTCCTTTTTTAAATAATTCTCTTTCGTTTCGGTACATATTGAAAATAAAAAATAAAAAAAAAACGATTTTAAAAATTTGAAGACCTAATTTTGTATATTATAAAATATACAATCACAATCAACTAACAATCTAACATACAGAATAAAAAATAAAAAGTCAAACATATTAACAAAGAATTTATAATTGTCTGATGCATTCAATAAACAAATTTTCGAGCAATTTATATTACTTTTGAACATATGATTATATATTTTTAAAATTATAATAATTTAAAATATAACCATGATCATTTCTATTGTATACATCACTTTTAAATATAAATATAACAAAATGTAAATAAATAAATATTCTTATCAAATAAAATTTTAAAATTAATAAAAATTTAGATTATTACATAAACTTTTAGAGTAGCCTTTATAATTTATAGGACAAAGAGATATGGCTTGCTGCTCAGATTAATTTTGAAAGATATAATTTTCAGTTACGAATGAGTTATGAAACCCATAAAATATCAAATCGAAACTCATCTGGAAATTTATATTTATGCCCGGATTCACCAGAAACCACCTACTTTTTGCCCAAATTCAATTGTTTGAAACTGTTCTTGATACTCTGAAGTTTTTTTTTCGACTTTTATGCACTTTTTTGGGCTGTTTTTTGTTTTATTTTCTGTTGGCCTTTCACTAATTTAGGAATACATCATTGAACATATACATATATATTTGTTATTGCTTGGGAGAATATTTTTTTTTTTATTGGCAATTTAGATAAAGATACCATTTTCTTCAATTTTGGTATTTTTTTGAAATCAATGATTTTAACGTCCAATTTTTAGAATTTATAGAATAAATAAGTTTTGATAGATTACTTCTGTCATTCGTGCACGAATCAATATTTTGTAATGTTTTTTTTAAAAAATCGATAGCTTTGCTGCGTCACTAATCAATAATGAATAAATAATAAAACTATTGTGAGCATGACAGAAACCTGTAAATTAAAATAATATCAAAAAAATTGGCGCCATCTAAATGACAAATTATTAATTTTTTAAGGAAATGACAAATTTAAAGTTGAAAAAGATGTAGGTAAATTAAGAGTTCTAAGTATAGTTGTCCAGCTAAACCGCCTAATTAAACTGAAACTTGCGGCCATACCAAACCAGATTTCAGATTTATCACTTATCGACGTCACTGCCATCAAGGAAAAAAAATAGAAATTATTTATATTAAATTCTAAGGTCAACTTTGGTGAATTATTGCAAGCGGGGTGGCAACATTCTAAAATCAAAATATTCCAGTGGGTAAACTCGCGTGGTTTATTATTTAAAAATATTTTTAGTTAATTTTCATATATATAAAAAATAAGAATATATAACTATTATTTTAAATAAAAATTATATAAATGTAAAATTATTATATACTTATGTGAATAATAATTATTATTATTGTAATGGCCGGTCTCTTTATTAATATTTTTATCTTTTATATACTAATATAACAATTTAAATTATCAACTACAGTACATTCGATAAAAAAAAGTTTATGGGAAAACATAATGAAAACAACTATATTATAATGTATTCATCTTATTTAATTTTTTATTCATTTAATTTGTTCAGATATCATTATTATTTAAAAAAATAAATTAAAAAACCCTTAAACTTTCATATTAAATGTCCTATTAATTACCTAATATTTATTTTTAATTATTTTAAATACTAATAATATATATAAATTTTAAAAAATTATAAAAAGTAAATTATAGTAAATAATTATATGCAAGGCCATTCTTCCATGGAGGTAACGGGGCACTTGCCTCCGCTTGCCCATTGCCCCCAATAATGCTTTTTAAATATATATGTATTTATTTTTTGTCAACATTAAATAATTTGAATTTATACCTATTAAATAATTTAAATATTTAAAATTTACATTTTGGTTGAAATTCTTTAAATTTATAGATAATATTATATAAAATTTTATATTTAATGTCTAAAATCTATGCGGTTATTAAATTTGACTAGTTTAAGTTAAATTAATTAATACACTTTGCATTGATTATACAAGTTACACATTTTAAAAAATAAAATAAAATTATCAATTAATTTTAGTCCACACATATTTATTACCTTTAGTGACAAAAAATATTTTTATGAGATATAAATAAATAAATGGAGACAGAGAATCATACGTATATAATATAATAGGATGGACCAGTTCACACGACTGCGCATAACTTATAATTTTACTTCATTTTTAGGTGATATGCATGAACTGTCCCGTTTTGCATGTCATCATAATTTTTCCCATTGCGTGTACTTCATATTTTATTGACTAAAATTATAAATTTGAGTGAGTCATATATCTCATTTACGAATTCTCTATTTCTCCAATTCTCATTTACCAAAAATTGAATAACTAATAATTTAAGATCATGAATTCTCTAGTCCTAATATAAATAATTTATTTTTAACAAATTTCAAAAATCAATTTAATATAATATGTGAGAATAGTTTTGTTACCATCTTATATATTATTTCTTTTTTTAGTAGATTAGACATATTTTCAAATTAATTTATGTGTTGATCGAAATTAAATTCTACATAAATTTAAGGGTGCATCCCACGTTTGACTTATTCATTTAAAAATTACTTCATGCATGCTGATTTTAAAAATCGAATCTTAATCAATTAGATTAATTCTCATAATTACTTCTTTTTTATTTTTTGATATTAAAGTTTTGATATTCCATCATATTAAATTTACTTTTTTGATTTAGTTGGAAATAAATTATCTACATGAGATTAAAAGATTTATAAATTAAAAAAAATAATATTTATAATTAACAAGCTGACAATTGAGGTTGTTATTATTAAGGCAATTGTTTACCCAATCAAACCTTTAATTAATATATGTGTAATTGGGAGTGGCGTTTTAGGATTGCCTCCCCATTATGATTATTATTATTTTTTTATTTAGCAGTAACGTGGTTTCACAGATATACCTCCCATTATTTACGTCAACTTGAGTTGGAATTTGAGTTTTTCAGTCAATTACTTGGTGAATTTAAACTGGTAAAAAAAAATTAAGTTAAATGAAGATAGAGCTAATGCAAATTAAAATTAAAGAAATCACATCATTGATGCCTATATATGCTTAATTTTCCATGAAACAGTGTGTGGCGGCTCAAATTTTCTTCAACATTGCCTGCCACATCTCGCATATACTTTATTCATAATTTCAAACGATTAATCAAAATGGAATCCCACTTTTCACCAATACCTGAAGTTCGACACTTGGACCCCATGATATTCATGTAAAATAAGGTTGTGGATTAATTCTCAATTTTTTTTTATATATTTAATCATGATAGAAATTCAAAATCGAAATTTTCAGTTTTAGAATAATTCTAATATCAGTTTTAGAATGATAATAATCAGAATTATGTAATTAGATTTGAGATATCAAGTATTAGTGAAATCTCACATTGAAAAGAGATGAATTTAATGAGTGATTTATAAGTAGGAAAAACCCATAAATCTATTGCCTTAAGGTTTTGGATTGAAATGTGGTGTCAAGCTCATAAATATGCCTCTCATTAAAGTCCATGATGATAATCTTCTCAGTATTTAGCTCTCCGGTATCTTGGTGTTAGATGGTTTGGGATATAACAGTGGTATTAGAGCTGGGCTCGGGAAAAGAGTGGTACATGTGGTGGCTTGCAGGGTGACTCTTGGAGCAAAAATGATTGTACACTTCGGAAATTCCGCTCTAGCAGGAGAGCCGGTCCAATGTGGAAGCTCACACTTGAGGAGGAAATTGTTGGGATATCAAGTATGAGTGAAATCCCACATTGAAAAGAAATAGACTTAGTGAAATCTCACATTGGAGTATGGTGTCAAGCTCATAAATATATCTCTCACTAAAACTCATGATGATAATCTCTCCAATATTTGGCTTCTTAATGTCCTAGTGTTTGATGGTCTGGGTCATAACAATACTTTTTGTGATATGATCAAATCATGTAATTTCTGTATTTGCTATCAAATCACTTTCTTATCTACTTAATCAAAGGATGGCTCTAAGGCATTGCACGTCTTCTTCAATCAATAACTCTTTAAAAAAGAAAATACTCCCTTTATACTTATGAAATGAATAGAGATTATTAAGTTAATAATTTGTTTAAATGATAAATTAATTTTCTAAGGCTTTTATATATATATATATATATATATATATATATATATATATATATATATATATATATATATATATATATATATATATTTAATTATATTTGAGACGTAAATTTGATATCTCTCATCGCAATGACACTCTTATATAATATTTTCACTTTAAATAACTATACACATTTTTGTTATTATTGGATATATATTATGAAGATCAAAATCAAAAGCTATAAAAATAAAAATAAAAATAAAAATCAAGATATACAAAACACAACATAATTCATATAACAGTAGTGATCATTATACATACAAAATAATAGTACCCTTTCGCTTATCCTCTTCTACTGTACATGATTTCACCACACACAATAAGATTTAATAAAGTACAAACGCAAAGACAAGACCACAAAAACCCTGTTCTTTTTATCTTTAAAGATTCTTAATCAGGGAAAAAAAAGGGTTTTGATTTCAAACCCATTAACCCTGCATTGAAATAACTAATAATATTAAACATAAATTAATCTTAATACAAGATCAAAGTTTGCTTAAACTGCTTAATTAGTCTACCCAGCAAATCAAGCAGATCAAGCAAAGTAGAGCTACAACCATTTCTTGATTCTAATATTGATTCATGGCAATCATTCGAGATGGGCTAAGAAGGGAATAAGAGCCAAGATTCTTCGAAAAACCACATCCATGAACATGATTTTTAGTTTCGTAATCATTATCATCCATAGCTAAGAGAACTCTATAGAAGAGATCAACATTGCAAGGAAGTGCAAGCGGACCTTCGGGATTGTAACCATACTCTGACTCTGCTTCTTCAAGCAGAATCTTAAAAAGTGGATGATTTGCATACTCTGTTTTTATCACAAACCTCTGTTTTTGAGGTCCAACATAAACCGAAAAGCATCCTTCAGGAGCTACTTTTCGTTTTCTTGAACATTTCTTTTGATCATCTTCTTCATCTTCCATTGACTGGAGCCGCGGCCAAGATTTGCTCTTAGTTGTTAAAGAACCAACGATTCTTGATGTTTTCTTGCTTCCACGACCAAGAGATTTGCATCTTTCCCATGTCTTGATGATCAAATTCCCTTTCTTACCTTTCCCCTTAATCATATCCATTAATTATATATAATTTAAAACAGAGCAAATCCAAGAAATATGTATAATTTGCAAGAAAAAGCTAAGAAAAAAGGAAAAGGAAATATGGATGTTGGGCTCAAAAACCATACACAACACCTTCCATGTTTTGAACTTGATATTAACAAGAAAAATAAGAAAGAAAGATGAAATTAATAACAAGGGTATGAACAAAAATAGTGATTAACTTGAGTTAATCGATGATCAATTATCCCCTGTCATAAGCCAAATCAAACATGAGCTTAGTTATTGGCCTCATTGTGTTGCTCATAGCTAATTAAATCAAGAAATAAAATTCTAATCATGAAAAGCCAAGGAATTCACAAAAATGATGAATAACTATAATAAAGTAATAAAAATTGAGGATTCAAGAGAAGGTAGAAATAAGAGAAACTAGAAAAAAAGAAAATAAATAAAGCCTATTAGATTAAACTCCTACTTGTTTTCTCCCAAAGGGCAAATATGGGTAGAGAAAGATGCAATTAGCTCTGCATATATAAAGCCTAAGTGGGAAAAAAAATATTCTTAAAAATAACCCACTAGCTTGTCAATGCAATATTGAAAAGGTCAATATTTTTTATTTTATATGGTATTTATTTTTTTCTTTTTTTTTTTTTTAAGAAGGTTGATGTGAGCATATAATGTGAGTAGGTGATTTTCTTTAGAAATTGTATGTGTTAGAGTGTATTTTGATTTAATTTTATTTATAGTTTGTGTATTGTATTTGAGAAAGTTTTTCAAAATTTTGTAGGATTAAAAGAGCCAAATGGACATAAAATAAGATGGGGGAATGAAAAGGTTTGTGCGGAACTGGAATAGTCGAGAAAGGCTTCCAAATTGGAAACTAAAGCATTGTCATGGGTGCACCAACTGCAGAGTGCCCAATATCACGAGAGCGATGGTAGTTTAATTCCAACTTTGTTTTTATTTCGTCCTAAGGCCAATCTTTTAAACCTAGTTGGACAATGAGGCAAATTGCACTATAAATAGAAAAAGAAGTGAAGAAAAACGAAGAGAGGAAAAGGAGAACAAGAAACAAAAGTCCTAGGGGGAGATTGAATCGAAGAAAGTCAAAATTAAAGGCTTAAGATTGAAGATTGAGAAATCTAATTTCCTTACTTCTTTCAAACTTGAATTTATGAATTTCTTTTTCTCCTGATATTTGGTTTTAATTGCAATCATGTTTAACTAATTCTTTAGTTAAGGATTAATATTTTGAAGCAAAATTTCTTTCAATTATCTATATATCTAATTCCTTGTGGTATTTGGTATTTACTATGATAAATGCTTAACTTTGTTTGGCCAATAAAGTTGTGATTTGTGTTGTGTTATGCATTGAGAGATGGTAGTACAACATACTTGCAAATACTTGTTTGATTACTAATTGATAAGAGATTATAGTTAGTAATTAAATATTCTTAGGGTTTACTTGAATGGTAAGTTTGAGAAATCAATAATGTTTAATCCAATGAAAATTAGTTGAACTGTTTTCAGATAGCTTAAATTATGGTTTAATTAATTAGATATGGAGAGAATTTAATCAATGTTATTGGATAACCTGAATCATATACTATTTAGATATTAAGGTAATTGATTAATTAAGTGTGAATAAATATTAATTTCTGACAATTAAATTTCATTGTTTCCCTTTGAATTATTTTATTAAATTTAGTTGTTTTGTTTAATTTAAGAATCAAGATTAATTCATTAAACCTTAAATAAATAAATAAAAAATAGTAGATAGGTGGATAAACATAGTTTTCATGGGAACGATACTCTACTCACTCTTTATTATTTGTGAACTCCGTATACTTACAGAAAATACCCAACAAAGGTCATCTGATCATTACAATGACATAAAATGGCTAATTTCTTTGAATAGCATAAATATCAAGAAAACATTAAGAAATTTGTTAATCATGGAAGTGGAGAAATAGATTTTACTTTTGGTGCAATCTTATTTGAATCTTTGTTTTGGGGCTAAAAGACAAAAGGGTTTTAGAAAAATATATAGGCTTTGCTTAATCATACAATTAAATTTATTATTTACTCTACTATTTTGGCTCCATCAAGGCCACCAGCAGAGTACTATGATTGTTGAAGAGTAATTTACCCATACATAAATATTTTATTTATTTACAACAGTTCTAGTTAATGAATTGTTACTTGGGATTTAAGAATGACTTTTTTTTTTTTTTTCTTTTCTGGTGAAGCCATGTAACCAATTACTTTTTAATTCAAAAATATATTTTTTTATCCTTTTTTTTTATTTTTTATTTTTACAAATAAGGTTCCTTTAAACACTAAAGATTAGCCCCTTTTGGATAATAAAATTTTTATTCTCTTCTTTCATAGTTACAAGCTAAAAATTTTAACCCACACCATCAACTTATAAATTAGGAGATATTAATAAAGATACGATTAAGTGGTGGTGTTTGATAAAATATAAAATTAAGTGTTGAAAATTTAAATATAAAATTTTAATACTCATCACTAAATAAAATAAGTAATATGATTTTTAAATTATAAAAATATTTAAAAAATTAATTACTTATTATATTCAATGCCAATTTTAAGTTAAAATATTTGATTTACTATTTCAAATGTTACTGAATAATTTAAAACAATAAGTGTTAAAAATTTTTATTTTAAGAGCTGAATGAAATTATCAAATACCTCATAAATTAATGTTTTTTGATATCAAAAAAAAAAAAATGCAAGAAGCAATATTGAGTTATAATTCAAAAATGAAAATGAAATAATAAATTCAAGTAGGTTTATACTATGAGAAATTCAAATAATTTAAAATACGACTAGTTTAATATGAATTTTTTTGCATACACAGTCTTCAGAATGGGGAAAGTTGTCTAAACCTTCTTATTATTGTTAGCAGCCAATCAAAGAAATACAAATTTTTCTTCCTTTGAAATATATCTATTGAGCTATGTATTGACTGTTGGAAAGAAAAGAAAAATTTTGCCTTTGCATATTAATTATATAGCAGTTGATGAAAAGAGAAAAAGATGAAAAATTGGAAAAATTAAAATTTACTTAAAATTGCAAGGGCAGAGGATAAGTAATGACTCTTTCAAAAGGAAAATTATTGTCCTAATGAATAAATTGACATGACTTGAAAATTAATTTGAAATTGAACAAATGCACCTCTAAAGAAAATAACATGACTTTGTAATTGAGTTTCACTGTTATTAATTTGAGTCTAATCGAAACTAAATTTATCAATAAATATTGAAGAGCATTCTTAATCCTCAAATAATGTATGAGAATAATAATAAAAGCAATTGATTAAAAAAAATAAAGAGAGAGGACGATAGATTAATCTTATCTTAATTAAGCATGATGCTTCTAAAGGACATAAAGATAGAAGGTGACAATCTCAATTATTGATATCAAAATCCATCATGTATAGTAAAAAAATATACAATAAAAAATTTTATATTTCTATATATTATGCAAGTTGATAGATTATATATAAGGAAGACAATACAAAATATTAATTAGGTGTGTATTTTGTAAAAAAAAAAAAAGTTTAAACAAAATTATATTCCGTAGTCCTCCCTCTATGTACTTCCTTTTTTTTTTTTTTTTTTAATGTGAAAAAAATTGTGGATGGTGGAGTGGTAGTTTTAAAAATGATGTTTTTTTATTGGGCAAACTTTGACATATATATAAAAAAAATATTCAAATAAATTAGAGCCAATAATAGTTTATAGTAATGAACTGATGAGTGTTATTGGAGATGATGACTGATTTTTATCAATTGAAATATTAAATGAGTGATTATTACTTCCATTAAATAAAACATTTTTACTACACAATTCAAACTATAAACTTTCTAATTTAAAAAAAAAAAAATAGAAACCTTCTAATAATTATTTTGAGTTGTTAGCATTAGGTTATTTTCTTTGGGAGGGGACCATAAACACAATAATTGAGGTAAAAAATATTTTACATTTCTTTTATAACTAGGCATATGATATGATATAAAAAAAATTAAAAAAAAAAAAAACCAGGCATGTGACCTTTATATATTTTTTTATATAAATGTGAAAGTGAGAAGATGGAAGGACCTCATGGTATCTCAGCTAGGCTTATACCATAAAGTAGAGATGAGCAAAATCGAATTGGAATTGAAAAATCAAATTGAATGGATTGATTCAATTTGGCTCGATTCGATTTTTTTAAATTTTAGTTCAATTAGTTTTTTTATTGGACTTTTTTATTGTCCAATCAAACTAAATTTTGCTTTAATTCAGTTTTTATAAAAAAAAAAATTTGGTTCAAACCGAATCCAAAGAAGTTTTATATATGTAATATCAATTTTAACATATTAAATTTACTATATATATATATATATATATATATATAATAAAAAATAGCCCAAACTGACCAATGGAACCAAACTTTTTTTGTTTAGTTTTCATGCTAACTTCAGCGGTTCAATTTGGGAAAAATGATAAGTTTAGTTTTCAATTTTTCGGTTCAATTTGATTTTAAATCAAATAGACTATTTGCTCACCCCTACCCAAAGCATTAAACAACTCGCAATCAACTTTATTAAGAAAGAAAAATAATAATAGAGTACCAAATATGATATTTCATATTTATATATTTACTTATTTAAAATTAGAGTTCACATCTTATTTAAGAATTTATGAAAGAGACCCTTAAAAAAATATTGGGCTTATAATAAATTTTTTTAGACTTAAAATGGCCTAACCTATTTAGGTTGGATTACCCTATTTATTACTCCTTCTATCCCAAAAGGGTTATCCACTATTTTTTTTAGGATATTCTAAAACTCTTGTCCACTCTAAAAATAGTTATAAGATTTGTTCATTATATCTTTATTAATTAAAATGTATGTTTTCTCAAAATTAATAATAAAAGAAGTAATAAATGAGTATATGAAAGGATATAAGTGAAAAAATATAATAAAATTTATGAGTTGGTAAGCAATTAATTATGTTTTTTTAAACTGTGTGAGAAAAGAAAATGGACAACATTTTAAGACGGAGGGAGTATAAGCTATTCATATTTCTTATCACTAGTTAGTGTAGGATTACCCACATACATTTTACATATCACAAAGCCCCGGGTCCTGATGGTTTATCTGAACTATTTTACAAATCATTTTGGGACGTTGTTAGAATTGAGGTGATTGATGTTTGTTTACATATTCTGAATGGTGGGGATTTTCCGCCCAATTTTAATCATATAAACATTGTTCTCATTCCTAAAGTTAAGGATCCAGTTCGTATGGCAGATTTGCACCCTATTAGTTTATGTAACATAATTTATAAATTAGATTCCAAAGTCATTGTGAACCACATGAAAAGTATTCTTCCTCATTTAGTCTCAGAGGAGCAAAGTGCTTTTGTTCCATCTCGATTGATCACAAATAATGTGCTTTTAGGAACTGAAACTTTTTATGCTTTGAAATCTAATGTTAAAGTTTGTGGTGGAATGGTTACAGTTAAGCTTGACATGGCTAAAGCATATGATAGGCTTGAATGGGATTTCATCCAGGTTGTGCTTAATCGGTTGGGTTTTGCTAGTAGTTTGGTTTCTCTTATTATGCAGTGCGTTTCCTCAGTTACCTATTCAATTGTCTTGAATGGTGCTATTGTTAGCAATGTTGTTCCTTCTAGGGATGTGCGTCAAGGAGATCCTTTATCCTCATATTTGTTTATTTTATGTGTTGAAGCTTTATCTGGTATGCTTTCTCAAACATATAACCAATGTCGCCTTACAAGTCTTCGAGTTGTCCTTGACGCTCCTAGTATTTCACACCTATTCTTTGCTAATGATTGCCTTGTTTTTACAAAAAGCATCTATTCAAGAAGCATCTAAATTAAAATGGATTTTATCTTTGTATGAGGCATCATCGGATCAATTGGTGAATCTTGATAAATCAAGTACTTTTTTTACCCCGGCTGTTTCTCAACATCGTAGGACTCAATATTTGGAAGCATTAGGTATTGGTGTGCTAGATTTTTCAGGTTCCTATTTAGGTCTTCCTTTTGTCATTGGGCACTCAAAGAATAAGGCATTTGCTTATCTGCGTGATCCGTTTTGAAAGAAGATGTCCGCTTGGATAAGTCATTTGTTGTCTATGGCAGGTAAAGGCGTTATGTTTAAATCTATTATGCAGGCTCTTCTTGCATACTCTATGAGTATTTATCAAATTCTAGTCACTACAGCGGATGAATTACAGAAACTTATGAACTCATTTTGGTGGAGTTCAGTAGATGGTGTTCGAAAGAGTATTCATTAGGCTTCTTGGGATCGTTTGTGTTCTTCAAAAGCAAATGGTGGTTTGGGTTTTCGCAGTCTGAGGGAGTTTAACCTTGCAATGCTTGCTAAATAATGTTGGCGTCTTTTGTCTAATCCATCTACATTGACTGTCAGGCTCTTTAAAGCAAAATATTTTCCTTTAACTAGTATTTTGCAAGCTTATGCTTGTCCTTCCTCAAGTTATTATTGGTGGAAGCCTGGCTACTATTCCTTTGTTATCTAAAGGTTTGATTTAGTGTGTAGGGGATAGGACTCAAATTTCGATATAAGAGGATGCTTGGTTACCTATTTCTAATGATTTTTAAGTTACTTCTCCACAATAATCAGCTTCTCAAATTTTAATAGTTGCTGAATTGATTTCCAATGAATCATGGAATGGAGATGTGCTTCGATCTAATTTTTAGGCGCCTGATGTGGAGACTATTTTGTCCATTCTGTTGAGTTCTGGTTTGGTTGCAGATCATCAATGTTGGTTTTATACTAAGAATGGTTAGTATTCTATGAGATCTAGTTATTGGCTAGCACAAATGGGTATGGACGAGTTTCACGATGATTCCAATCCTCTTTGGAATCAAATCTAGGCCATCACAATTCCTTAAAGCCAAAAAGTTACCATTTGGCATCTTTTTAAAGGTTTTCTTCCATTGAGAAATAATTTGTAGGTCAAGCAAGTTCAAGTTGATAATGTTTGTCTTATGTGTAACCAATCTCTTGAAACTAAAATGCATCTTTTTCAACATTGTTCGTTTTCTTCTCAAGTGTGGCAACTGGTTTCGTTTGGTAATTCTATTAGTGTGGTTGCTATGAATCCTATAGTTTGGCTATCTCATCTTTCTCAATTTTTATCTATAGATCAGTTTGCTGAATTTCTTTCTCTAACTGATTATATTTGGTGGGCTCGCAACAAGGTTATTGGGATGATTTTGTTCCATTTTGACCTGTTGTTGTGCAAGCTGTTATGGCGTAACTTGATCAATTTTAGGCTACCAATCAATGTAATCAATCCAAATATGCTTCTCATTCCGTTTCAATCGCAGTACATGATAAATAATGGTGTAAACCAAGTATAGGCCAAGCAAAGCTTAATGTTGATGCTAATTTTGCAGGCCATAATTCTTTGGCACAATGGGGAGGTGTAAGGGCTGTTCTTCGTGAGCACATAGGGACTGTCTTGCCGTAACATGTTTTCCAATTTTTTGTTTCATATTCTCCTCTTATCATGGAAGCCATGAGTGTTAGGACTGCTATTCAATGGGCTCGAAGGTCTGGGGTTTTACTTGTGGAGACTGATTGTCCAGTCTTGTTTCATTGCTTGAAGAATATAGATGGTAATGTTACTCATTTGGCTTATGTTTTATCTGATATTGAGAAGTTGTTAGATCATCAACTTATTTAGATTTTGTACCTAGAGAAGCAAACAATGTTGCTTATTTGTTGGCAAAAGGGGGAGCTAGGTTTGATAATGGTTTTGAATGGATTAGTTCTCTTCCCTCTTTTGTGCTTGATAGCCATGTTAAAGATATCTTCCAATTAATGAATTTTATTTCCTCTTTAAAAAAAAAAACAACTTTTATTTGGTAATAAATTTAAAATTGATGATAATAGTAACAATAGTCAATATTTTAATGGTTTCAATGCCTGTACATAATTCATAGTAGGTGGAATTGGTGGATTGTTAACACTTTGTTTGAAAAATGGGAAAACAGGGAGAACAAAAAAAGGAAAAAGGAAAAGTAGTGAAAGAAGTTAGTTTTCTACTATTTGGGAACTCAAAGAAAATTATGTGAGAAAGGAAAATAATTTTCATTTTCTTCTTTGGCCCACAAAAATCATGTTTTCCCACTATGAGGAAAACTATGGAGAGCAATATGAGATTTTATAGTAAATTATGATCATGCCCTTATTAATAACAATAAATAAAATACTAACATAAAAGTGGAAAGATAAAATTATAATTTCACTAATTCTAAATTTCTTTCTCCCTACTTTCTACCTATTTTCAAATAAAGAAATACAACTTTGATGTTTTATCCCTCCTTTATTCTCATCTCTAAAAGGGAAAAATAACCTTTTTTTTTTCATCTTTATTTTCCCTACAATTTTTCATCTTACTTTCTTTCCTCATTTGATTTTGTTCCCAAATAGAATGTAAGAGTCTAAAGAAGATGTTTAAATTTAGAATTCCATCACTTTCTAATTATTTAAAATGGATTATTATTATTATTACTGCTACTATTTTAATGTCAACATTAAATAATGAAATAATTTATATATATTTGGTGACAATTGGAGGTAATTAATAACAAGAAAATTGACTTGTTCAAATAAATACTCCATCTGTTATTTATTCTAATTTATTTGTCGTTTTCAACTTTATCTTCCATTTATTTATTGATTAAATATTTTTATTAATTATTTTTATTTATTTACATTAAAATTAATAGAGAATATTTTAATTTTTTTAATTTGTATTAAAATTTTAAACAATAAATATTTTAAAATTGTATGAACAATGTATCATACATGGAAATTGTTGTTTTCTTTGATAATGCCAACACAAGATTATGAAAAAGACATGAATTTTTGGCCCAAAGATTGTTAGATTTGGTGCCTGGCACAATATCCCATTAACACCTTAATTACTAGCTTTATCAAGTTGGAGTAAAAAATTGTTGCATGCAATCAATATTATCCAAAGTGCAGTATAATGTATATATATAATTGCATTGTTGAATTTTTCAATTATTCAACTTTGAAAATTGAGAGTAACTTTATATCAAAAAAGAAAAAAAAATTGAAAGTAAGTACGTTTATTTAAATTTTTATTTTTATTAATCTGGAAACAGTTGAATTGTCTTATAAAATATGTTTTTTTTATTATTACATAAAAATATAAACATTGAATAACTGCACTATTTTGATTTAATAGGCAAATTATATTTTGAAACTGGTACCATGTTGCATCATAATTTCAAAAGTAAAAAAGTGTCAGTTTTAATAAAAATAAACACTATTTTTTTGAAAATATATACTATGCAAATTTTTTATTTTATTTTAATCTAATTTGATGATTTAATATTTTTTAAAATAACTAAAGCACTTATTTCAAAAAAAAAATATTTAAAGCACTATATATGATATTAATAATCTATTAATTTTCAAATAATTTTGAACATTGATTTTCCAATTGAATGTGATATTTTTTATTGAGCAAAAAAACTGTGAGTGTACTTCTTAACTCTGACAAAAATAATTAGATGCAAATATTATCGTAAGAGTAATAGGTTTATTATATATAACTTTATAGGTTCATTTGAAAATAGTTAAAAGTTCATTATAATATAATGAGATGTTCATTATTTTTGTATAAGGTGCATGTTTATTTTTTAAAAGTTACAGCTTACTACTGATGAACCTACACTATATTATTGATAAGCTTATAATTTCTATTTAATGAATCTACAGCTTATCATATATGAATATATGTGACAGTAAACTACAATACTGATATAGCTGATAAATTTATAATTTACAAATGATGAACATACACTGTATATTTGATAAATCTATTAAATAATAATAATAATAATAATTATTATTATTATTATTATTATTATTATTATTATTGTTGTTGTTGTTGCTGTTGCTGTTGCTGCTATTATTGTTATTTAAATAATTAGAAAATAAGTGATTTAAAAAAGAACACATCAAAAAAATAGTATTAATTGTTATTATTATCCATATAATTATTCTCTCACAAAAGGAAAAAAAAAAAAAAAACAAAGATTTAAGAGAAAAGAGATCCACACGAAGCAAAAAATAATAAATTAAATAAAAAGTAAAAAGAAAAGGAAAAAGAAAATTATGTATGTATCACATGGACTTGGTGTTATTATTTTGAATTTCTTAAATTTAATTAAAAAAGTTGTTATAAAGCCCAACCTGAAAAAACTTAAAAAATGCTACATGGACCTAATATGACAACTCGATCCAATATTCTTGCAAACTGCAAAAACACACTTTGCCTTTAAAATGGCTATTACTTGTTGAAACTGCTAGTTAGTAAGATTTTAATGACAATTATTAACAAAATAATTGTAATAAATACTCTACGTCGTTTTAAAATATCTGTCATTTTATTTTTTTAAATTTCAAAATATCAGCTATTTTAAAATTTTAATAAAGTATTTATTTACTTTTTAAATTTACCCTCTTATCATTTTTTTTTGTAAACATTTATATTAATTGATTTTATTTCTATACACCAAAATTAAAGAAAAAGATATTTTAGTTTTTTCACTTTTAAATGGTGACAATTTAATAATTTTTGTAATCTATATATTGAAATTTTAAATAACAAATATTTTAGAATAGGAGAAATACCTAATTGTTTACCAAAAAAAATATTTAATTAAATTTGGGTTATAAAAAAATGTCTTGAATACAAAAGTTATTATTTAAAAAAAAATTCAAATGAGTCATTTGAAGAAATATTTTGGATATGATTTTTTTTGGTAATAATTATAATTAATTCTTATATTACATGTGTTGTAATACAATTTAATTTAATTTTTCTGGATATGTATATTTATGTTGTAATAAATATAATTTTTTCTCGTAATTTTAAAATTATGAATTTAATTATAATGGAAGTTCTAATAATAGAATATTTTTGAAAGTCAAAAAATACAATTTAAAATAGTTAATTATTTATATTTTTCTTTAATTCTCATGGGAGGTATAATTTTGAAGGCAAGAAATATAATTATATTTATATCTTTGAATATTTTATTATTTTTATTTAATTCTCATGACAATTAGAATTTCTAATGGTAATAAATTTAATAAATCAATATCCTTTTTTTTTTTTTTGGAATAAATGACTCATATGAAGAACAAATTTTGATATTAAAAATATTTTGGAGAAGTAATTTTTTGTAATAATTATAATTATTTTTTATATTGCATGAGTTGTAATGTAATGTAATTTTTAATTTAATAATAGTTTGTTAAATTTATACAAAAAATTAGTATAATAACACCAATGTATCATATAATAAATATAATTATTTTTTTAGCATTGCTTACAATTTAAAATTATAAATATAATAAATTTTTAAGTCAAATAAATTTTTTATTAATATAATAATTTTATTGTAATAATTTTTTTAGTAATTTTTGAAATATGAATTTAATTCTAATGGGATTTATAATCTTAAAATAACTTTGAAAGGCAATAAATACGATTTAAAATGGTAAAAAAATTGAAATGAAAATTTAATATTTCTTATTTTGAAGGTTTCATTATTTATACTTTTACTTTAATTCTCATTGGAGTTACAATTTTCAAATGTAATAAATAAATGTTCATAATTTATTTGAAATTGTTTGATTTTTGAATTTTTTGCAAATAAAATAAAATTCATTTTCAATTAAATAGGCTGATTACAATGTAAATAACATATTAGCTTGTTGAAATAAATTTAGCATTTTATTTTGTAATAAATATATATTTTTTTTAAAATTATTACTATGACTTGAATTCTAATAGGAGTTATAATTTTAAAAGGAACATAAAAAAATTTAATTTTTTTAATTGTTATATATCTATGTAGAAAATAAAATTATTTAATATATTACCAAATGTTGAACTCTAATGGCATTTTGGCGCCAATATAGAGTTATTAGTCTATGAGGCATATATATATATATATATATATATATATATATATATATATATATATATATATATATAATTTTTGAACTTATTTTTATTTTAAAAACTTAACAGATAAATTTTCTGAACTTTGAACATTTTTGCATTATATCTCATTTTTTATCTTATGTTAATTATACCATAATTTAAAATTTTAATTGTAATTATACTTTAAATCATAATTATTAAAAAAATTTATTTATTAAAGGTAAAAAAACCAAATTAATTCTTAAATTTATTACATCGATCACATTATCAACTTGCTTTTAATTTTTTATTAAAATCTAACTTCGAAAAATTGATTAATTGAGTTGTTAATTTTATTCTTAGCAGCTCATTAAATTTATAAAATTAAAAATCAAATTAATTTATATTAAAAATTAAAAATAAATTGATAATATGATATAATAAATTTCAAATTTAATTTTTCTTTTACTTTTAAATTACTATAAACTTGTACTATTATTAAGTTTTAAAATTTAATTTTATAATAAAATTATAATTAAAATTTTAAATTGAAATAAAATTGACAAAAAAAATATTGAATACAATAAAAAAAAAGGCAAAGTAAAATCTATAATTCTATCAATCATTAGGGATGGCAACGGATAGTATCCTTACTCATATTCAAAAAAGTACATATCTAGCCATACCCGTACCCATACTTATTTAGATAATAAATTTCAAATTCGTCCCAATATCCATAGGGTTTCAGATAATCAGCGGGTAACTCATTATCCGAATAATTGTTAAATTATTTTTAAATTTATACATAAATTTAGAATATTTTATTTAAAAAATAAAATGAATTTGCATAATAAAAAGTATAGTGATTTAGAAAAATTGATTTCTTGATATTTAAAATATTTGATTTGATTACTTGATATGAAGTTATAAATACTAAAATTTCAAAAAATATAGTGTTCTAATAAGTTATTGAATTTAATGAAATGATATTAACATGTGTATTTAAACAATGATTTTATGTAAAGAGAAGTAAAGATAAAATGGAGTGAATTAATGTTAATAAAGAAAAGTAATAATTATCAAAAACAATATTAACTTCAAATATGGTAAATATGAAATATTTAAATAGTATATTCATCTCAAATACACGAAAGTAACAATTTACTTTGCCATTTTTACACTTAAAATTATGAGAAGCAAAAAGAAAAATAATATTAATTTAATGAAAACTTATTTAATTATAGAACCAGAGAGAGAAGAATATCCAGAAAAAAGAAAAGAAAATTCAGAAGAAAAAAAAAAGGAAAATCCAAATAGAAAATTGAATGAGATCTAAAAAGTTTAAAAATGGAAAATTTGTAGAGAGTTTGAATAGAAATATTTAAGTAGAAAAGAAATGAAGATAAAAAAAAAAAAAGAGAACTAAAGAAAGAGGATGAGCAAAATGACAAAATGAGAAAAAAAGAAAAATTTAGGGTTAAATTTAATATTATATATTAATGATATAAAATGACTTTTTTGTCATCAATAAAATGATAAGGTATAATAAATTATATATCAATGACATTCTAGTAATTTAAATAAAATTATTAAATTACTAAAAATCTATTATTAAAACGACATAGTTTTAATTAATGGAATACAAATTATTTAAGAACATTTAAGTCAATTCTAATTTATTTTTATGTTTAAGAAAATATAAGAATTATTTTATATTTTAAAATATTAAAAATTTGATATAAAATAATAAAATATATAAATTTTACATAAAACATTTAACTACCATAATTCGGATAAGGTATAAGTAATGTATTATATTATCCATACTCTATTTAAATTTAATGCTTTTTTTTAAATATTACTTATTAAAAAATTTAATGCTATTTTTTTAAATATTACTTATTTTAATAAGGTAGAGTTCGAATGGATATAAGTGAGTATGGTACAAATGACCCTCTAGACTAATCATGGAAGGAAACGGAAAGCACTGACCTCTTGTACTAAAGACACTCTACATCACGTGCTTCACACGTGCAACAGGGTACGAAAGCCCTTTATAAACAAACAAAAGAGAGGGAGAGAGAATCGCGCCACTTCTACTCCCTCATAAACACAACCTGCTCGCTTTCCACAAAATTTTCTCCTCGTCTTTCAATTTTCCTTTCTCAATAAAAATTTTCTCAAGGTTTCTCATTTGCCAAACAGTAGATAATAAACAAACACACTCATGGATTCCATAGTCAAGCTAGAAAATCCTGATCAACAGACCAACTCATCACTGCAATTTATATATGAAATTGATAGCAGCGGCAGCAGCAGCGACAGTAGTAGTTCAAGCGATTCCGATATTGATAATGTCGGCACCGGCGATTCCAATAAGCGGAAGCGAAATTTGAATTTCGGTGTTTTGAAAAAACCGAAACAGGAGGAATTTGGTTGTATAATACCTCCTGGATTTCTTGCTTCTCTTAATAACCATCAACGGCCATTATTGAGAACAACAACAACAACGAATGGACAAGATAGCTTGCCATTGCCTTTGACGGTAGTTCACAATAATCAAATGGCGGTGGCTTCGCTTTTACCCGGCGGTTGCAAGCAGTTTTGGAGAGCAGGAGATTATGAGGAAGCTGTTGCTCCTGATTCTACTTATTCTGCAGGTAACTATTAAATATGAATAGTTTATTTTGTATGAAACAACTCTCCATTGTAGGATTATACATAACAAAAGCCATCAGCTTTTCTTTGGTGGTGTTTGGTATAATTATAAATACTGAAAATTTAAGTGCTAAAGATACTAAATTATGCAATAAAAATTTATGTGCTGCTGAATGATATTATTGATATTTAAAAATTTAATCAGTATATGATGCGCAATACCAAACAATATTAACAACATGTTTGAATTGTATTATCAAACACCACCTTAATTAGCTATAAATAATCATCATTTTAATTTTATAATTTTTCAATAATAAGTAATATTTATAATTTTCATAAAGAGTAATATTTAATTTTATGATTTCATGATTTTGACAATTTCATACAATAATTTTTCAAAATTTTTATAATTATATATATGCCAATCTATTCTCAGACACAAATTTAAAATTTATTTAATTATATGGCCAATATAATATAATTTCAAATAAAATTAGAGTACAATTTGTTGGCATTACATGCGTAAACTTACACTATGAAATATTTTATTACTCTTAATTTCGCCAGAGGAATTGCAAAAATTTAAAAGTTATTATATGAAAATTGTCAAGATTAAAAAGATGGTGATAGAATTATAAAACGTACAAGTTTTCTTATATATAGTATTGTGAGCCAACGATTTGCTAATATGTATTATATTAGGAATAGTCTTACAAAAATTTGAATTTGTTTTGCAGTTGGCATGGATCATGTAAGGGTACACCCAAAGTTTCTGCATTCAAATGCAACCAGCCATAAATGGGCACTAGGAGCTTTTGCAGAACTTTTAGACAATTCTTTAGATGAGGTCTTTGCTACTGCTGCTTTGTATTTAATTCTTATATTTGTTGATTTTATAATCTTTTATTTGACGAGTAATAATTTGATTATTAGGTTTGTAATGGAGCTACTTATGTTCATGTAGATGTATTGAAAAATCAGAAAGATGGTAACATGATGTTGCTAGTGGAGGGTATGTATGTAGTTGGTTCTATTAAATATATGATTTAAATATCAACATCCAATCGTTGGAAGCAAATTAATAGTTTTGAATTAGAATAGTATTTAAGTGTTTATGTAATAATTTGATTTGATTACAGACAATGGTGGTGGAATGAATCCTGATAAAATGCGGCAATGTATGTCTCTAGGATACTCTGCTAAAAGCAAGATGGCAAATACTATTGGCCAATGTAAACAAGCTATCTCATTTCAAATTGGGTTTAATTAATCTTGTTTAACGATTATACCTTTGTTTATACTTTTCTTTTTCCCATTATTTTCAGATGGAAATGGGTTTAAAACAAGTACTATGAGACTTGGGGCAGATGTAATTGTGGTTTCGCGTTGTGATGATGGGGAGAGGTTAGTCTCTTATATTCAAGAATTCTTCTTTGATTTTGAGGCTTTGCTTGTGCTAAATCAATTATTTTTAGCATTTTGTTTAAAACTAATAATGAAAAATGATTTCCTTTAAAAAAAATAATTTCAGCCAAACACAAAGTATTGGATTACTTTCCTACACTTTTTTGAGAGCAACAGGAAAGGAAGACATTGTTGTTCCCATGGTAAGAATAGTCAATAATGTGCATTCTATAATTCCTCTGTTCTTGATTTTCCTCCAATTATGTTCTGTTAAAGATTTGCTGCATAAATTGCTTATTTTATTACAAGATTGACTTTGAGAAGAAGGGCCAATCTAATTGGAAAAAGAAAATAAGATCTTCTTTGCACGATTGGAATGCCAATCTAGAAATTATATTGCAATGGTCACCATTTCTAAGTAAAGAAGACCTTTTCCAGCAGGTAAGTTAACAAATTATCTTACTCCTAATTCTTTGTTTGGTGATTTTTTTTTTCATTTTCAGTAATTACAATGATTTTTCTTTTTTGGGTTTTAGTTCAATTTGCTCGAAAATCAAGGTACTCGCATCATAATCTATAATCTTTGGGAGGATGATGAAGGAAATCTGGAACTGGATTTCGATGCTGATCCACATGTATGCCTTAAACATCTTTACTTTCTCTAAAATTTATGTAGAACTAAAATAAAATGGTTTCTAATAGGATTGCATTATCTATTGCACTTGAAATGGCAGGACATACAAATTAGAGGAGTCAACCGAGATGAGAAGAATATACAAATGGCAAAACAATATCCCAATTCAAGGCATTTTTTAACTTATCAGCATTCATTAAGGGTATGCATAACTATTTGTTAAAAAAATTATTTTCAAGGGAGAGTTGAAAATTAGTCAATGTCAAATTCTCTACTAGACATTTTCTTTAATTTTGTTAGATTGAGTATATCTTCTTAATTTTCCGTTGCTAGAGTTACGCAGCAATTCTGTATCTCAGACTGCCAACTGGCTTCAGAGTTATGTTGCGTGGAAAGGATATCGAATATCATGACATAGTGAATGATATGATGCTGACAAAAGAAATAGTATACAGACCGCAGAATGTACCTGAGAGCATTTCAAAGGACAATACAAACGTAATGTTAATGTAATGTAATATTTGTTTCTTATTTTACCTTGTGCCCCACAGCAACCCTAAAATTTGTTTTGTTGCTGTATCAGGTGGCCGCAACTGGGGTGATCGGGTTTGTGAAGGATGCTCATCACCATATTGATGTTCAAGGATTCAATGTTTATCACAAGAATCGACTCATCAAGGTTTTTATTTTTATTTATTTTGCTCTTTTAGATGTGAAATATTTTATGGCCTTATATTCTGCCTTTTAAGACTTAGTATCATAGTTGTAGTGTTGAATTTGTGTTCTGTTTTTTAAGCCTTTCTGGAGGGTGTGGAATGCTGCTGGAAGTGACGGTCGTGGAGTAATAGGTATTTTGCTCAAGATTTATTATGCAATTCAATTCTGATGTAGTTTTCTTTTTTCTTTTGATTAAATCATTTGAATATTCTTGTTGCACAGGTGTAATAGAAGCAAATTTTGTTGAACCAGCCCATGATAAACAAGGTTTTGAACGCACAACTGTGCTTTCAAGACTAGAGGCAAGACTGATTGCAATACAGAAGAGCTATTGGTTAGTTTTCTTAGTTTTTTTTTTTTTTTTAATCTCTTTTTTACCTTCAGAGTTTCCAAGTGATTGACATTTTGATTTGTCATAACCCTTTCTATTTTTCACTGGAACTAGGTCTTCAAATTGCCAGGAGATTGGTTATGCGGCAAGGCGGCATTCCAAGTACCATACTTCTTCTAGCATAGAATGCTCTTTCCAATCGAATAAGAATGGACGAAGCTCTACCAGTGGAGGTAAAGGATCTCCAGCAGATGCAACTAGTCCAAACCAGCAAGGTAATGCCGGTAATGCAGTTAATCATAATGCACAAGGCTTTATTAATACGGATTCAAGAGCAAAATCTAGTTTGAAATTTGGTGAAAGATCATCCCCCAATAGTAGGGATGGTGAGGCATCCCTTGCTTCTGCTATAGCCACTGATTCTCATTCCAAGGTAAATTCTACTGATGTCTTTTAAGTTCTTTACATGTGAAGCTCAAATGTTAATGCAATGGAGCCTGCTTGAATCCCATAATTTAATTTGATTTTTTTTTTTTTGGGAACTTTCTCATAAGCAGGTTAGTGAAAATAAAAAGAGTACTATTAACTGGAAAGAAAAGATTTCTGAATTAAAAGATAGGTATGTTTAGTTAACCCAGGGCGTTTTATCGTTCTGATCTTTATATTGCTGCATTTACATGATCCTAAATTTCATACCATTCGACATAAATGTATTCTTATTTCTCCCCCCTATTTTGCAGGTTGAATGGATCAAATGCAAAAGTGGTGGATAATTTGCTCACGTCTTTAGAATATGAAAGGGACAGGCAGCGAAAACTTGAAAATCAAGTCTGTATTATTTACTAAATTTGATTTTTCACAACTGCAAATTTTGTTCCCTTTTTTTTTTTTTTTTTTGCCTTTCTGATTTTCTGGCTTCCTTCTTTATAAACAGCTTCAGGAGAAAACAAAAGAGCTTGAAGCTGAAAAAAAGAAAGCAGAACAGTTGGATCAAGAAAATATTGCTCTAGTTGATATGATTCAGGAAGAAAGAACTAGAAGCGACCAAGTAGAGGAGGATTTGGCACGGAAATTAGAGGTTAGGGAAAATTTTATAATTTACTATGGATCATAATATCTCATACAAATATATCACGTTTGGTTCATCATATTTTACAGAACTACTTTCATTTCTTTTCATTCCTTTGCCTTAATTCTTTTTCCTCTTCTTTTGGTTGTTCTGCAGGATGCTTCTAAGACCATTAAGGAGCTGAGAGAGAGAGTGCAGCAGCTAGAAGGGAACAAATTAAAAAACTGTAAAATTGAGAAGCAATGATTATTAATCTTGATTATGCTTGTAGCTTTAATTTGTAGAAATTGATGCTGGCAAAAGGTGATTCAATGAGCACATGTGCACCAAGTTTGCAACTATCTCATTTTAGAGTTGTTACCTGTGCATGCGGGCTTATTGAATCATTTTCCATTGGCAAATCTTACACAGGAAAAATAAAATTTATAGAAAAATTTATAGTTAGCATCGGGGAGAGCATAGTCTCATATTCATTATTGTATATTTAATTTGTAGTCAAAATTTTGAGAATTTTTTACTTTTTAGTTATGACCACAGATTTTTTGAGAAACCAGAGATTTGCTCAATTATAGAGATAATTATCTCAGTTTCAATTCAGTGCAATGAATACTATGTTTATATTCATCACTATTCATAGTAAAAAATGATTGGTTTTTTCCTCTGTTTTGTCCATCAATGGAAAACCTATATGCATAAACGTCCAAACAGCTTTCATTTCTAATCATTCAAACATTTTACCACACACCAAGATATAGCATAATGGTAAATGCATATATAGCCAGCGCAATAAACCTAGATTCCCCTTCCCCACGCTTAAAAAAAAAAAAAAAAAAAACTTCCATTTTATCATAAAATTACTATATAAATCTTTGTTGAATTATTATTTTCTGTTAAACAAATTCCTTGTTGTGATATATGGGTTTGAAACCTTAATTCCCTTTTCTTAAATTGTCATGCAAAGCAACCATGCTTCTCATGTGAAATTGTACCCTCAAAAGCTAGTTTTAAATATCAACTAACAAATTTTGATCTTCAGTTTATTAGTTATTAGATTGTGAAATGGTAGGTGGGATCTTTAATCTTTTTGGTATGTCAGAAATTCTAAAGGGCATGGATTATCACGTTACTCCTGACTTATTGCATTATGAGATAGACGCTCGATCATTGAGTTACTAGCCAATGATTTTGAGATCTTTAATTTGAGTTAGATGTTTTGTGAGCTACTCTAATTTATGACATATTTATATACACCATTTAAACAAAGTAAATGAAAGTTGTAATTATCTTATTAATGAAATACATTATATTTCTGTACTCATATGTTTTTTCATCATACATTAAAAAAGAAAAAAAAAAAAAAGCTTATGTAATTATGAACTATGACATATTAAAGATATATAATAATTTTGAGATGAAAATATAATGGAGAAATCTATTATGGGTTATGATTTTGAGGTCTATTGGGAGGGGATGGAGGGAGGTGAGGTATCCAGGTTCTTGGGTCTCTTAGATTAAATGCAGGTGGTGGTGGAGGAGGTGCACCAAATGAAGGAATATGAGGTATCCAAGTTCTTGGATCTCCTAAATTAAAAGCTGGTGGAGGAGGTGGTTGAAAGAGAGATGGGGTTGGTGGAAATTGTGGTAGAGGTGGCAGAGGTGGGAATGGAAAGGGCAAAGAAGGTGGTGGATGTGAAAAGGGAAAAGGAAAATATGGAAGTGGTGGCAGAGGAGGGAAAGGTAATGGAGGCAATGGTGGAAATTGAGGCAAAGGTGGCCAAGGAAAACCATATGGTGGGAAATAAGGGAGAAAAAATTTTGAAGAATTGAAAGAAGCTGATAAATCTTCTTTGTGACTTCCACACAAGGTAACATTTCTTTTTGCTGGTTTATAACTCAATGCATTTATACAATAAATGCAGTGATTATCTTGCTTTGACTTGACTGATACTTCATTTGTTGTTGTCTTCAATCCAGGAGCATTACAAGCTGAAGATGAACTCTTTATTAAACTTGCCTGACATAAAGTTTCAATTGCTGAACCATCCACACAATCAACACCATCAATATGTGGTATTTCCAGCTTGTATATTCCATATTTATCTGTTGTTCTATTAACTGAGAAATTTATCTGCTCTGCTGTTTTAGGTGCATTTGCTTTGAATATGCATTGTATGTGAACTTCCACACCTGAAATTCAATGCCAATTAAAACAATTCAGGGACTTTCTTAGAGCAATATTAAAGTTGAAATTATTTTTCCAAAAACAAACACAATTTTAGATGCTATTGAAAAAAAAAAGTTCAAGAATATTGTTTATGCTTGTTTTGCATCGAGTTTAAAATTATTTTTTCAAAAAAAAAAAAACCTATTTTAGATGTCAAGAAATGCAGTTTTGGAGTTTTTTTTTGGATAAAGGCCAGGATGCAAATGTCGGACGATACACCAAGACATCCAAGTTAGGCTGGCATCCCTATAGCACCAACATCATTTAATTGCAGACTGAATATTATTAAAGACTAAATCAAAGAATACAAATGAAAAAGTATACTTACAAACTCAGAGTGCAAAAAAAACCATAAATAATATAAATAAATCATTCAATTGCAGTATTGGAGTGTTGTTTAGCTATTTTTGAAACTTTTATAACTTTAACATATTAAATTCAACTTAAAAACAAAATCTTAATAAGTTCTAATCAATGTTTTAAACATAGTACTTTTTTAAACAACTCTCAAACAACAATACAAAATATACTATCAGTTGCTTTAAAATTTCTATAAATTAAAACATATAAAATTGAACTTAGAAATAAATTTCAATGATCTCTAATCAAACAGCTCTATCAGACAAATAGACTGATACTGTAATTTATACCGCAAGAAGTTAATAACAGTAAAGAAGATGAGTTTTGTTTACCTGGCAAGAAGTAGCTGTGTCTAGAGAAAGAGTTGGTAGAACAAGTATCACAATAAACAACACCAACAACACTGATACTAGAGGTGGGATTTGCTGATTGAGCAAAGAAAGAAAATGGGTAAGCAAAAAAATTTGAAAGAAGAAGAAGAAGAAGAAGAAATATGATTGGAGCCATAGCAGAAAACATAGGAGAAGCTTCTACTAAAACATCAAAGAATAGTTATTGTTGGTACTTAGCAATCTATACAAATGCATATCAAATATAAGAAATATTATTATTCTATAAATAATAGAGATCTTGAAATCTGCATATAATGAGCCCGTGAGTAGTTGGTGTTAGGACCAACTGTAATAAGAGTGTAGAAATGCTTTTTCTAGTCACTAAAAACAAAGACATGTGAAGAGCCTTTTGGAGGGTTGTGAAGAGAAAAAGGCTTCGCAATTCTGTACTAGATTGACAGGTTGTGGGGTTTGGTTTGAAGGTGAAGGCTTTGTGTTTTATTTATTTATTTTTTGTTTCTTGTTTTTTTTCTCTGTCTTACGTCCAAGAAATGAAAAGGACAATATTTCCTGATAGGAGGATTGGAATTTTATGATGCTCTGTAATCTTTCTGATTCAATATTGTTTTATTCTACCCTTTGTATATGTGGCTACATTTTCAGCAACTTATGGTTGCTACATGACACTCACTGCGGTTTTTCTTTATCATCATGCATTCATTGTTCAATGCCCAACCAACCAACATATGTTTGTTTTTACCTTCTTTATTCAAAATCAAGTCCAAATTTCTCAATTTATTTATCAATTAGAACCTGAAGGAAATTTCAGTTTCAAATAATTAAATTATGAATTGATCATATAAAAGAGAGAGTAGAAGTAAAAGGGACAATCCTTAGTATACCCTTTTGTACTTGAAGAAGTTCTTGGAGCCTTGGAATGACAGCCTACTTGAAGATGAAAATCTATATACAACAAAACATCATATGAAAGATAAATTTCCAAAGTACAAAAATTTATCCTTTCTTTTTTTTTTTTTTGTGGGTTGATTTTGAAATCTTGATAAATATTAAATATCAATCATTTGGGGAGGACCCATTTAGATATATTAAAGATTTTTTGTTTTTTACACATTTTTGTGACCAAAGACTCAAGGAGAAAAAATCCAAGTTTAAACTGCGGATTTGGCTTAAGAACTCTCTAATGCCTAGTTAAAATATATCTGATGTCAGATTTAATTAGTAGTATAATAATTATTATCTAATGTAATGTCAGATTCAGAATATTATCCCTTTTCAATACCCAAATCAAATAAATTACCCTAAACCAATCAAGCACAGCTACTATTTGGAATTTGATCAAACCCTAAGTTTTAAAGATATTGGGGACTCCATATAGCCCAAGCTGTAAATGTTGTTGACCTCTTGAACAAAGCAAAGGTCATTCAGTTTTCTGTCTGCTAGAAAGCCCAAATTACAAGTAGACAAGGGATAGATGGAAAGTCCATTGCTTTTGTATCTTCTTCTTCATTTGCCTACTCTAACCAAATTGGGCCTTTTATAAAATGAAGTTAATTAGGTAAAGACAAAAAAAAATTCAATTTTCTGATATTACTTAAGTTGGCCTACATACATTCATTTCTAAGTATAAATTTATAATTGTAATGTCATAATTTAATTTATTCTTTTTATTATCAATAAAAATGTTTTTAAGATAGGTATTTATAATAATAATTATTGAATATATAAATCAACTATATGAAGATATATTTCTGTTGAATTCACTGAAAGAGAAAAATTGATATCGATTGATGCGTAAACTAGAATGGTTATAAGATTCTTTTCTCACATTTCATTTTGAAAAATATATTGGCAAGCCCATATTAGTACTATGTAATGTCATTTTGCATCATCTTGGACCTTTTGGAGAGCCTAAGGGACCAACAAAAATATGATAATAGCCACCCCCCACCTCTCGAACTCACTCATTGCCTTGCCTTATACTGATTGACTGATTGCTGATGTGGCGCTCACTCATTTGTAAATTTTGATCATCTGGTCAACAGAACATCATATGATGATAGCTCTCAAAAGGTGGACATGAAATTCGGGATTAGAAATTAACAAAGATTAAGTAAGTCAAGAAACTAGCTAAGTATCAATAATCAAGGAAGCTGTTACTGTTATAATTAAGAAGAAGTGCATTCTCATCAGTATATACAAAAGCAGGGATCAACATTAAAACATCCACTACAGAAGTTGATCATTAGAAGCTACAACAGATTAAATAAGACAATTAAAACTAGCTACCCAATAACGTATTTTTCATTTTCTTTTTTTTTTTTTCAAAAATTAAAAGGAAAAAAAAAAAACAAGAAAGAGAAGTTAGATTTTAAAATTAAAAATAGGAAAAAAAAAGAAAAAAAAAAAAAAACTCGCTCCTTCTTCTTAAGTATATCCTATGTTAGAAATGATTAATCAAAGCCAGAGAGCTCCAGCTTCCTTAAGAAGAGGAACAAGAGTTCCATTGATATGGGAAGCCATAACTCTATCCATAGCCCCGATAAGCTTACCACCAATAAAAACAACAGGAACAGCAGTATTTGAATAATTCCCAGTTCCAAGTAATCTTATCAATGCTCTTTCAATCTCTTTCCCTCTTGGATCTTGATCAATTTCATAGACAGTTGGGTGCACTCCCATCCCACAAAACAATCTCTTCACAGCGTGGCACATGCAACAGCTACTCACACTAAATATAACAACAGCACTTTCTGATGCTAATCTTGCCACTCTTTCTAATGCTTCTCCATCAAAATAATACCCACTCCATGACTCTGTAATTTGGTAATGCATTCTTGAATCTTGATACTTACCTTAATAGTATGCGTTTAATTCATGAGCAAATCAGCCAACACCTTCATACCTTATTTATAGCTGTAAAAAGGGTATAATTGGAATAATAAAGGATTTGTCTGTAGTTGTCGCAGCGCGTGCTTTGTATGTGTTGTAAATTTTTGCTTTAAAAGGATTGTTGTCTGTGCTGAGAAGACATCATGTGTACAGTTATGGAATTTCTGGAAGCATAGGTGTCAGTTTTAGAAGGCGGCTATAAGTTATTTGTCTACTCTAAAGAGTAATACAAAGTCAGATTGAAAAATTTTTACCACAACAAAAAATAAAAATAAATACAATAAAATATTTTTTAATATAAAATTTAAATTAAAAATATATTTACTTACATAATTGTTTATTATTATTTTTTCACTTATTTTAACAGTTTTCCCTAAAAAGTAGGGTAAGATATTATAGACGGCTCTCTGTCCTTGTTGTCGGGTCTTATATTTTAAAAAAATTTATGTGCTTTTACTTTTATGACGTGACCATTACGCGCATGTTATGTATAAAAATTAAATAAATTCTTGTATTTATATATATATGTGTGTGTTACTTCTTTTGCAATTAATAATCATCATCATTATTAGAAAAACAAGAATTACTATATGATATCAATCTCTAAGTTCAAGAATTTGGCAAAAAAAAAAGAAAAGAAATCTCTGAGTTCAAGAATTGACCTCATTTATTCTATGAAAATTATTAATTGTTGGTGCATGCGATTCTTGAAAACAAAAGAAAAAGAAAAATTATTTCGTGATGGTCAAAGATCAATGTAAGAGAATATAATATTGTCTAATATAAATTTGTAATTAAAATGATTATAATATTATTAATGAAAATACAACAATATTTGAAATAAATTTAAATTTTGTGTAATAAAAAGTTTAATCTTTAGAGATTGACTTAATTAGTCCTCAAAATTTTTTTAAATATATAGATTGAATATATGTAGGATTCCTCTTTCAACTCATTTAATAAGAAATTTAAATTCAATTAACATATAATTAAACTAAAAAATAATTGGCTGAAAAAATAAATAAATAAAATTTTGTTATAATAAAAATTGTTGTTTATTGAAAATGAGATGGGAAAGGAGTTGATATATACATATATGGACAACGGTGAGTATCCACAAAGCATTACTTTGAAATTACTTAACGACATTAATTATATATCTTAGAAACAAAATTAGAAGGTGTGATAATGTATAATCATATTCAATTATTAGTAACTTTTTCCTGATATCTATGTGAGAGTTAAGGACAAATTAATGTACTATGAGGATTTGGAATTCCACTTTGGAACAGATATAACACCCACTTATCATGAAAAGAGGAAAGAAAATAAATTAATACCATGCCCACAGCTTGGTATAAACCTCCTGCAAAAATTGTAACATGCATGTACCTGGTTTCTCTAATACAATGGGTTTTAGAAGGAAAGCATCACTCACATGCATTATATTATTATGAAAAAAAGCTTGAATTTTACCTAATTAAACCCTCTTTTTTTTTTTTTTTAAAGACAGATCTTTGAATATCATAATATGAAATTCTGATTAACTGTCAAAATTTAGATTTTCAGGAAGTAAATCATTGAAGGACAGTTAATAAGTAAAACTTTCCAAGTTAAAATTCAACAAAATTACCTAAAATTGATGTTAAAGTTATTTATTAAAGCAAAAACTCAATAGTTTATATAAAGGAATTCCTTTCCATTCTATAGTACAGAGCAGAGCAGAGTCCAGTTAGTACAGTGTGCATGTAGAAGAAGAGGATCCATCCAATCCAATCCAATTGGATTCAATCCATCTTTAATTCTTTACCCTGAAGTCTGAAATGGGCTTGGGCAAAAGCAATACTATAAAAGTGTAAGAAAGATGAAGGATTTATAGTTATATATATATATATTCTCTGGTTTCATTGTTCACCTAAAGCAGAGACAAAAAACAGTATAAGAAAATTAAATTACAAAAAGAAAGAAAGGCGTGGCCTGCTTTCTCTACCCAACTTGCCCATTTCCAGGCGGCGCTTCTGCTGGGTACGGTTGCGCCGAATACAGGCGAAAGATCAGGATTTTTTTTCCCCATATTCTGTACCCATCTATTTGAATCGGGTAGTGAGTGGGGGGTCCGACCATGCTCTGCATTATTCTTGAAAACTTTTTTACCTGTCCAATATTGTCTCTGGCTTTTCTTTGCTCACGGTTTCTTTAACTTTTTTAAATTGTTTCAAGTTGACATTTCGATTGAAAGGCAGTTTTTTTGGTCAGCTTATAACAGTGATAATTACTGTATGAAGAATAAAAAGCTGACTCTGTTTTATTTCTTTTTTGTTTTTGTAGAAGCTACTCTGTTTTATTTCTTGAATTATTATTATTACTATTATTTTCTTTAATTTCTAAAGGATCTATCTTTTGCAATTAGCTCTTTCAAAACCACTCTAAAAGTTCAGTTTATATTATGTAAAAGGTTGCCCTTTAGTGTTGGCCAAAGCATTCCTTTTGTCAAAAGTATTTGTTGAGTTCTTTTGCTAATTGTAAAAATATTAGGCTAAAATACATCAAAATTTCTTAGAAATTAACCCTTTTTTTAATGTGATAAAATGTTGCTAAAATCTCAAAAATAAGTTAAACAATTAAGAGGCCAAGATAATTAGAAATATCCTCTATAGTATCTTTTGGTTCGTGATGCTACTCTATGATATTGATAATACCCACAAGTACGCGAGTGTTTTCCAATTAGATTTTTTTTTAATTCTAAAGAGAATTTCACTATCATTAATCAAAATTTTTTAATTGGATACCATAATTTGAAAATAAACGACTTCTGTTCTCTCTTGTCTTTAGACTTAGCTTCTCCCTTTTTCTAGGGTTTGTTTACGGGTTTCTCTATGGTGGCTCTGGCCACCGAAACGAATTTTAGTCTCTATTTTTATTTTTGTTTTCTCTTTTAATGTCTAATATTCCTACTTGAAATAAAGAATAAGAAATATAAGACGATGAAATATTGTTTATTATTTATATTATATTGTGTTTTTTTAATATAGAATAAACTGATATATTTATACAAAATAAACATTATAGAATAGGAAAATTGAGAGATCTTAAAAAGGTAAATTAATTAGGAATATATCGTTAATTATCTTAAATAAGTAGATTAATATGCTAATTAGGAATATACATTAACATTCTCTCAAACTCAAGAGTGTTGCTCCGAAACATTTTTGAGTTTGCATGCTGATTCTTGATAAATATTGACATAATATTAGTTTCATGAAAAATTCAATGATATTGAAATATGATATTGACAAATTGCTCCAAGTGCAAAATATTTGCATGTGAGTACTACTCTGAAACTGACTCTGAGATTAAAATCATGTCAATATAATTAAAAAAAAAAGTGAGAGTAGAACGTCCAAAATTTTCAAGAACCACTTTAAATCAAACGCTTATGCAAAAAGTTAATGAAGTGATAAAATAAGAAACATGAGTGCCATAAGACACTGTAGTATTCAAAATTCTCAAGAATCACTTTAAATCAAATGCATAAGCAAGGTGTTAACAAAGTGAAAAAGTAAGGAGACAAGTGTTATGAAATCAAACAAAAAATGATACTATGATTGGATATGAAATTGGTCTCTCCACATGGCCAAAGAAAAAAAAATGAATAAAGAAAGAAGTCAAGAATAAAAGGCTAATAGAAGAAAATTAAAATATAAAGCTAAATAATGTTAAAATAAAAAAAATAGCCAACAATGAAATATAGAGCAAAAGAAAGATTGAATGACATGATTTTTAATGATAATGTGGTTTTAGAAAACAAAACCATTGATGAGAAAAATGATAAATAATAATTTGTGGAAGAAAATAAGATCATTATACTTCCCTTTTTTTTTTTTGACATTATCAAAACTAGTAAATCAAGAAACTCGAGTAAAATAAAATTTTAAAATATAAGCTCTAATACCAACTTAAAATAAAAAAGATGAAATATAAGATGATAAAGTATTGTTTATTATTATATATTATAGTGTGTTTTTTTGATACAAAATAAACTGATTTATTTATACAAAATAAATATTATAGAATAGAAAGATTGAAAGATTCTAAATTAATTAGAAATATATTGCTAATTATCTTAAATAAGTAAACTAATATTCTAATTAGGAATATACATTAACATTTCTAATAATCTGGTTAAGATCCCGTATCCTTTTTGTCTCCCTTATTCATAGGACTTGATCTTTTTGTTCTTATTGTCTTTGTTTTATTTTGATCACAATTTTGACATGGAGGAAGAATCAAGTGTGCTACGATTCTCCCTCTATTTCTATCTTTGGTAGTTTAAGTTCCTTATAAGAAGAGTTGCAGCTCCTTGTACTTCCAGTTTTTTCTTTCTTTTGAGCTCCTTTGCCATAGACAGAGGTTTTACTTCTTTCCAACAACGACATATTTGGTTGTGGATAATGGTTATAAGTAGATTTTGGCAAGTTATCAAATTTGTAGGTCCAAGGTTTGGTCATGCTTGGCTCCAGCTATACAAGATTTATTGGTTTGGTTCAATCGCTACCTTATGCTCCTGTGTGTCTTTCTCCCTCTCTCGGTCACTGACGGCGATGATGGAGACAGGAGATTGCTGTAAGGAAGAAGACAGAGCAGGGTGTATATGGGAATTTCACAAATTATGTAGGCCATTAGGCCATGTTAACTATGGGCCCACTGTTAAAATATCTTTATGGGGCAAACTTTTTCTGGATGCTAAATCCATATTTGTATTCTTTACTTGAATTTTCCTGTTTAATATATTGAATATTTGTACTGCCTTGGACACCGGTCCCTTTAAATGAGTTCTTACTTATTCGGCAAAAAAAAATTTGAAAATAAACCTTTTAGATTAGGAGATAAATACAAATTTATTACAATTGTATATGATTGAAATGCACAAGATAAATAAAAATTAAAAGAAAAAAAAACTTGAGTCAAAGGCTGTGTAGCTGGAGGCATCCATAACTATCGAGAAACATGTTACGTGAACACCTTAAACATGGCACTGATCTGAGATGGATTAGAGATCTCATGACCTTGACCTAATAATTTACCAAAAAAAAAAAAAATTGCTGAATTTTTTGCACGTATTAAAATAAATAATTCACATTCAAACAAATTTAAAAAGAAAATACAGAAAATTATACAACACGTGAATTAATGAACAAAACAAAATAAAACAACAAAACAGAAAAAAAAATATCTATTAATTATTTTTTCTTCTCTTCCAATTGACAACTTGTTTAATAATAACAATATTAATAATTACGATCTCCTCCTTGTCATAGAAGTTGGGTTTCCATCAAATAAATCATCAATTGCATTCTCAATATCTTCAGGTTGGTACTTTATATACTTCTCTGTTTGTCTACCAGCTGACAAGTACTGTTGAAACCTTCCCAGAAATGATCGGTAAGCCGGAATAACCACCGCCGACACTGAGACTCGAAGCTCAGATTGAAGCTGCTCATCACTAACAACCCATGTACTCTGTGTTTTGTGAATTTCATCAAACATTGAATTAAACATTTTAAATCTTTCTTTCAAAACAGTTTTCACCACTTTCCCATTTACTTGCAACCCTTCATGGCTAAGACACTGCAACAATTTGCTCCAAGTCTCTCTTGTATAAGCTTTATGGTATTGTCTCAGATCAGAAGATCGCTTTCTACACCATTGTGCTCCCATTATATCATTAATATCAGTAGACCCTTTAATCTTTTGCAGAATATATCTCCCATTATTCATCAAGAATACATTACACAGAGCAGGGTCTCTGTATAATTTAGATTTCATTTCGAGATTTTCATCAAGTAAATCCATTATTCTGTTCAATTGAACAGCAAACGGTGACGTTTTTGGCGTGCCATCATCATTAGCGCCTTCCTTGAGCTCTGCTGCATCCCATTGATTAGATTCTCCAGTGGTGGTTCCCTCGGTTATCAGATGTTGTTGAAAGACTTGCTCCAATGTTTCTTTATATTCACAGGCATATTCTAAATAATTCATGGTGTAGCGAGTTAAGGGGTGGACTGCACCACTTGGGACTGGAGTTCTGCCTTGGTCTCTCCTTATTGAATTCTCAAGATCGCAGAAAATGTTAACAGCTGCTTCTCCAAGCCGGCTTTTTGCAGTATAGAGTTCTGTTTTTAATTCTTTGGAATTGATGTTTTCAATGGCAGGTATAATATCTCTCAATGTCTCGTACATGTCTAAGAATTTGAACAATTTCTCTGCTGATCTTTTTGTTAAGGCAATAGCTTCTGCGAAATTGAGAAATCTTACAGTTACTGCTAATGCTAAATCACTGAATATTCTTTCGGAGATTGATGGGAATTGTGAAAAAACAGAGCTGCAAAGTTTCTGCTCGATTGGAAACAGAACAGAGGAACAGTGCTTAAGAACTTCAATCCACGAAGATATTTCACCCTCCAAGGTTTCCCATTGCATTCTTTGCACACAATCAATGCTGATATTGTTGAATCCTAATCTGTCCAACTCGCTGTTGAATTCATTTCTCCTTACCATATTATAAGCCATACAGCATTCACTTTCATAGCCTAATGAGATCATTGCAGAAGCAACTTTATTCAATTTGGCAATTGATCTTTGCGTGTAAGCAGGGTATTCTTCTTCCTGGGTTGATTCAGATTCTAATGGTTGGGCTCCATGATCCAAATCTTGATTATGGGAACTGAAAGATGATTGCTTTGATGCCTTTGGAGTTTTGGAATCTGCATTGTTGTTGTTGTTATTTCGATTGCAGCTCTCTAAAATTGATCGAAACTCGCTATCCAACAATGACATGACTAGATGCAAAATAGTGCTTGCTCTGTTTACACAAGACGCAATTGCCGGATTGGAAGTGAATTCATTAAATAAATTGATCAACCTGGAAACTCGGGTTAAACATTGACAAAATGATAACTCCGCTTCTTGATTTTGACCAACCTTTCTGAAATCAAAATTTGCCATCTCTACTTCTACCTGTTTCAACAATGTTTCAACAGAGCTTGGAATTTCTGGTGGATTCGACTTTTCTTTTAAGTTTGCTAAGGTTTCGAAAAATTGATCAACATCTGTGAAGGCTTGAACAAGGCTAAATTTCGTAAAAGGCTCCTCAAGGCTGTGTTTATTATCAAAATCTCCTGTTTCATGTTTCACATCATTGGCATCTTGCTCATGCGTTAGATTGCTATTGTTGTTGGCATCGCCATTGGCTTTTCTTAGAAAGCTAGGGGATTTCTCTGGTGGGTTGTTCTCCATAGAGAAATAAATTAAAAGAAATGGGATATTTATGAATTGAACAGAGAACGTGAATGAAGATGATGGTGATAGAGATGAAAAGAAGAGAAAGGAAAAAGAAGAAGAATCATAACTTAACAAAAGGAGAAGAGAAATGGTTGTTCATTATTGATTTTGTTTTGGTTTAGTTTAGTTTAGTTTAGTTTTTCTGATTTTGTTGCTAAAATTTGTTTGGATGAGAAGAGAAAACTCAAAAAAAACAGGGGATGTTGGTGGAAAGGACATGTTGGTTTGAGTTTTTGACCGTTAATTTTTTGAGAGTGGTCGACATTTTCTCATTGACCATTGACCTCTTTGAGAAGATCGTGCCTACCATTTCTTCTGTTGACGTGCCCATGTTTTTGCCCTTCTTATTTCTCTATGATTAATATATATATATATATATATATATATATATATATATATATATATATATATATATATATATATATATATATATATCAATTTTTCCTATGTCTATACATGAATAAAAAGTCTCAAATTTAAAGCCTGATTTATAAAAAACAAAAATCATTCATTTATTTGTAATTCGAATGATATGAAATTGATATTGATATTCTTGCACCATGAAAAACTATTATTTTTAGACTTGTTAAATTTAAATTTTACAAAAAATTTGATAGTTAGTGTAGTCAACCATGAAAGTGGAGCACTTTTTATATATCTTCCATATATTTATAATATACTTTTCAAAAAAAAATATTTAATAAGGCATTTTTTTTAAAAAAAAAGTACATATGAAAATATTTTGATTTTTTTTTTAAATATTTTTGTGTAAAAATCCTTTTTTTTGAAAAAAAAAAAAAAAAAAGAGGGTTCCAAAATATGAATTTGAACTTAAGAATTTTGCATCACAACTTTGCTCATAGGTTATGGGCTACATGTAGGCCTTTGGGCTTTGCCTTTGTCTTGTGAGGAAAATCATTTTTCTTTCCTCTCAAGTCTAAAGAAAATGTTGTCATGCAATTTTGGCACATAAATGCAAAATCAAATTAGGGTTAGTTTGAGATTGAGTCTGAAATTTAATATTTTTATTTTTATTTTTACTTGTGCTTTGGATATTATGATTTAAGAAAACTTAAAAAATATATTTTTTCCAAATTATAGTTTTTTAAACTCTAAATAAAATAAATATAGTTTGATAATAACAATTTAATCACAGTGCCAAATATATACTTATATGGTATATGATAATACCATTCAGTATCTAAAATTAAAATTTTTATAATTTAATAGATCTTTAATAATATTTAATTTTAATTAAGTTAAAAATCATTTAAAATATGAGTAAAAAAATTTTTACTTAAAATTTAAACTGATTTGATTTTTAAATATTTTTATAATTTAAAAATTATATCACTTATTTTATTTAGTACTTAAAATTCTATATTTAATTTTCATTTTTACCAAACACCACTTAGTCTTTATATTGCTCTTTTTTTATTATTATTATTATTTTTTTGAAAATTCTTTAAAGTATGGAACACAAAGAATTTGTGTTCGAGGCCTTAATTTATTATAAATGTAAAAATTTTATCAATACATTCAAAAATATTTATCATTTTAGAAATTTTTTTTAATATATTTATTATTTTAAAATTTCAATAATGTATTTATTATTTTTTCTAACTTTACCCTCAATTTATTCATCAGTAAAATATTTGTATTAATTAATTTTCTTTTAACTTTTTTAATTTATATATTGAAATTTTAAATAATAAATATTTTATAATGGAGGAAGTAACAAAAAGAAATGACAATTATCCTAATTTTATAACTCTTAATAATAAAAAATTTAAAAAAAAAATTGTGGAGGCCTTCTATACTTCTTTTGTGCTAAGAAAACAAATTCTAATCTATTTTTGAGTTAAATGAAAACATACCGACTCTCTCTACTTACAAAAAACAATTAATTTCACATTGATTGTCTCCTTGCATTTGCATCAAAGAGAGCCAGCAAGCAATCAATACTAATCACCCTAATAATCAAAGCTAGCAGAAACAAAATAAAGGTTGTAATAAATAACAAATTGGATTTTAGTGGCCACTAGCTTTGGTGGGCATGGAGTACATTGAGGTGATAATAAATTACTCAATTAATTCTACCTTTCTTTTCAGAAAATAAATACTCCCTCCTTTCAAAACATGCGTTTTTAGAGGAAGGTTTTTTTTTTTTCAATTTAAAATTTTAAAAATATATTTATTATTTTATCAATTTTACTCTCTATTTTTTCTTTCATTAAATATTTGTATTAATTACTTTTATTTCTCTATATCAAAATAAAAAAAATATATATTTTAGTCATTTTAATTTAAAATTATGATAATTTAATAATTTTTTTAATTTATATACTTAAATTTTAAACGACTAATATTTTAAAATAAAAATAATACTACCATATAGTAAGAACGAGTAGAGTCTATCACCAATTTCATTAAAATTCTCAAAGGATTACTCTTAACTCTTAGCATTGTTAAAGGCAAAATACTCTTACATGTCATTTTAGAAAATTTATTTGTCATTTGAAAAAATAAAAAAAGCATTAATTATATGTTTTTTAATTTTATCTTTATATTTTATTATTTATAGATATATTTGGTAGGTCATAATCATTTGTATAAACATTATATTAAAAATATGTTTAATTATATTAGATTACGTTACATTATGACCTATCAAACATATTTTACATATAATTTCAATATATGCACACATTTTTATAAAAAATATAATTTAATTATATATAGTTATTTTTTCTATAATTAAAACTATTTGATAGTTTCTTTAATTTTTATGCAATTATTTTAAAAAACATATAAAAAAATAGATGAAGTAATTCTTTATTTTTTTATTTAATTAGATTTTTATTGAAATTTGAAATTGCAATTATATAACTTATAATTAATTTTAGTCAGAATTTATCTGTCTTTTTTTTTTTTTTTTTTTTTTGGTATGACTTATGAAAGGTTTGCAATGTATATACTCCTCAATTAGGTAGAACTTGAACTGAAAAGTGGTAAAACTGTGAAAGAGGTTGCTATTAAAATAGTCTTAAAAAAAAAAAAAGTCATTGCTAATTGCATTTTCAAATAATTTTTTTCCCATTTAGAAGAATGTGATTTTGTACATTTTGGGAAGGGATGTTGACGTGGCATCATCCAATGAGAGAATTTATATTTGTAATTTGATAATAAAAGTATAAAATAGCTTATCTAACTTCTGAATTTTTTTTATATAGTATATTCCACCTCCTAATTTTTAATTTTTTTTATGCATTTAACACAAAAAATCTCAATTAGCAAACCGCGTGAAGTTATGCATATTTTAACATATTAAATCACTAATAAATTTAACTGGAAAAAAATATTATTAAAACAATAATGAATAAAATTTAGAGTAAAAAAGAAGAAAAAAAATAAATAGCTATTAAATTCAATTATTAAAATATTTAATTTTTTACGCGTAAATATGCATATTTACACGCTTTTAAATTTACAAGTTTATTACCGTTGGAGTGTTGAATATATACAAAATTAAAAGATATAGAAATTAAATATATTATTTTGAAAATTTAGAGCGTCACAATTTTATATTTTTAATTTGGGATTAAATTATGCATTCAGCGTGGAATTTAACCTTTATTTGACTATATAAGACATGAGTTGTGACCATCAATTTCTATGAGCCGCGTGTTCTACAGATTGACCTTAGTTCATTGGATGTATAATATACTATATCCTACTTATATTTTTTTTTCAAAATTATTATATACGTCACATAAGTATCAATATATTAATTTGAAAATAAAATTAAAATATTAGAAAATTTTCAAAAATCAAATTACAATCATACAAAATATAAAAAAAAATAATTTAAATTTCAGTATGAATATAAATCAAATATAAAACCTCTAAAACATATTAATTTTCATCATCAAAGTGTCATTGATGGTCTATTTATTTATTTTAGCATGGAAAAGACAAAAATGCTATGTTCATTCATTAATTTCTACCACATGGTCAGCCAAACATGGTGATATTATTGCTCAGTAGACTATATATTATATAAGGAGCAGAATCTTGAGTGGAGTCAATAGTCTAGAGACAGGAGGATAAGTGGAGTGGAGTCCCATTCCTCTTTCATTTTGCTTGTGGCATATGACAAAATATGAGCAAATAAGGAGTATTAACAATGGTGAAGTTTGAATTTTCATTCACCATCAATTATATAAATCATAGTTATGAAAATTAATTTGAATTATCAGTATGCTTAATGGGTTATTATAACTTAACATAGAAACATACTGAGACATAACTTAAATGTAAAATGCATATTTTTTTAAACGATAGACTCATTATTGAATAATCCATTCTCAATAATCCAAAAAAAAAAATTAACATAGAAAATAAAAAATGAAAAAAAAAAAGCATAGTTAAATTATTATTTTATAAATTAAAATAATCATATTTAATTTAAATGAAAATATTTTAGATTTTTAACAATGAATTTCATTAAATAAATTGATTTTTTTCTGAAAATTACTTTTTTTTTTTTTAACTCAATAATTGAATTTTATGAGTTACATCTTTTTCATACATAAAAATTAATAAAATTCAATTCAATTCAATTCTTGTAAATTTTGATTTTCAAAGACAAGCTATATGTTAATTTCATTTACCTTATTATTTTTATTAGTAAAGTATAAAATATGTATATTTCTTTTAATATTTATTAAAAGAATGTATTACTAAATCAATTGAAATTTTTTTTAGTTAATAGTAAATTCATTTATAATATATAAAATTAATTGAAACAATAATTATCTAATCTTATCTACAGACTTATGGCATGGAAAAAATGCATGTATTCAATAAAATTAGGCACAAAGTTATATATATATATATATATTAGTAGAAAAATTTGGCTTTTGGGCATAAGATAGACAAAAATTGGGATTTCAAAGTGTGGAATGTCTCTGCTAATTTCCTGATTAGCTAATGTGTATTTTTTTTTTCTTTTGGCTTTTGGAATATTGTCGGTGGTCACTTATCACCACTATTTTCACAAGTGCAAACATGGAATTTCAATTTGACCCATTTGGATTTTTCATGCCATTTTCTTCAACGTGTAAACGGGGCTTTTGTTTTTCTTTTCATCCGTTTTTTTGTGTTCGCATCCAAAAAAATATTAATTGAATTAAAATTGAAAATATTAAGAAATTATTATTAATTAATTAATAATTTTCTTACTTTCTTTAACGGATAAATTACGTTCATGGTCCATTAACAATTTACTAATGCATGTTATAGTCATTTAATTTCATTTTAGAACGAAAATACCACTAATGTTACATTTACCCCTTTAGGAATATTCCTAGCTAGACCCAAATTCCTTTAGTTCTTCTAATGGTAGGCATAAATGGGTGCCATATAAGTATTTTTTTAAATACATTAATGCCACGTCAACATTCTGAAACTCATTTTCTCTCCTCTCTCTTGCTCCTTTTATGTCATTCTCTCTCTTTATGTTTGAGAATGTTGACATGGAATCTTTTGTGTTTAAAAAATGTTTATGTGGCTTCTATGTAACTCTATCGGTGGAAAAATTTATGGAATTTGAGTTCATAGAGTCAAAGATATTTATGAAAAGGTTAGTGTAATATCAGTGATATTTTCATTACAAAATATAATTGATGGACCATAATGTATATTAATCAATTGTTGAGAGATTATTAATGTAATTTACCCTTTCTTTTATCATGCATAGAATGAGGAGCTTATTTGAATTTAAGTATAATAGTATTAGTTATTATGATTAATATATTAAATTTATAAAATGAATAGAGTTACATGTTTTTGTAGAATTCATATATGGTTGACTTTCCTATATATGAAAAAAAAAAAAGGAAAAAATATGAATTATTGAGAAATTAATATCCATACTATATATTTTTAAGTCAAATATGTATTTATAAATTAAAAAGGCTTTTAATTTCCAACGAAAAATTCATATATTTAATACAATCACATAATAAATAAATAAATTAAATTATTAAATTATATTACATATGTTATTAATTATACTATAATAGCATTATAATTCTAATTATATAGGTTTGACCCGTAAAACTGTGTTTAAAATATTCAAACCCAAATTTAACTCGAAATTTGTTTAGGTGTAAGTATGGCTGACACTTCTCTTTAGTGTTTAGACTTAATTTAGGTCTAAACCTTTTAATTATCTAAATTTCCACCATCATTTATTACATTTTTTTTTCACCGTCATTTATGATAATTTTTTTTGAATATTGAATTATTTAAAAATAAAACAAAATACAATGAATTAAATTTGTATTTCAAAAAAAAAATTAAATTTAGACTAGTCGCATGCTATTATGCATAAGTTTTAATAATCTTTTATGAAACCTTTTTTTTTAAATGTTCTTATATACATAAATAATTATTATTATTTTTATTAAATTTAAATAATATATTTTGCTTATATATATAGATTTTAATGATTGTTTATAAATTTTTTCGTCATATATCAAATAAATCTCTAAAAAATTTGAGTTTATATATATATAATTACTTTATCAAAAACTAAATTAATACAAAATCATATCAACAATTTTTTTGCATTATTATATATTTGTAGGCTCTAATTAAAAATTTATATAGATTAAAATATATAATATCTTTTTATTATTTTTGAATGGATACATATATTATCTTTTATAAATCTTTTTTATTTTGGAATTTTAGTATTACAATCTAATTAATTAAATGCTAATTCGTTAAAACAACCTAACCATTATCTTAGTCTCATATAATTTAGTAATTTTATTATAATGTGATGACTAAAAATATATAGAAAATATATATTGGTTGGAAGATACCCAACCTTATAAAATGGGACATCTATTTGGCGTGGTTCAAATTAAAGAAGTAATTTGAAACTTCAAATGAAAGGCAATGGTGGTTGTGCTATAGCGATCATATATACTTATGCTTTTTCAATTAATTTGTTCAGCAACTTCCCACATTTTCTTGTTACATTTTCCATTTTCCCTTTAAAGCTTGTTTGGTATTTGATAATGAATTTGAATTTAGATTTATTAAATTATAAATTATAAATATAAAATTAAATATATTTAAAGTCTGTTTGGTATTTAACCATTTATATTTTTAATTTAAAAAATTTAGAATTTTATGAATATCATCCCACTTCAACCCTCCCATCGATTCCAAAAAACTAATATATATATATAGCTAATTCTATAGTGTTTCAGGGATAATTTATCTCATTTCTTTTAACCTATTATACCAAGTAAAATATAACATGTTCTTAAAGCCCTCTAATTATAAATGCAATTATGAAAGTATTTATAGTTATTAATTTCATTTTATGAACACTTTAATTATATATGTATTTTAATCAAATTAAAATTAAAAAAAATATATAAAAATATCTATAAAAAATATTTAAAATGCACTTAAAAATTAGTTTTGTACTTAAATTTTTTTAATAAAATCTATAATTTTATAATATAAATATAATTTTATAATATAAATATGTAATTTCATATAAAATTACATGTTATTTTACATATTACTTTTACTTTTGATATTTTTCTAATTGACACTTGATGAGCATAATTTAATACATATTAATAGCCCTTAAATTTTTTTTTTATTATTCATTTATTAAATAAATATTTTTATTTAATGATATTTTTATGAAATAAGAAGTAAAATGGTGAAAGCTTGAAAATTGAGTAAAATTATAGTCTTTTACTTGCATAAATAATAATAATAATTATAATAATAATAATAAATTTTGTGAAAGAAAAATTTTTTCAATAAAATCAACTAAGCAATTTTCTTTTCTTTTAAAAAATAATACCATTTTCAAATGTGCAATGGAGACTAAAGCGCTCACCAACTATCCTTATGCAAGCCAACTAAGGAAAACAAAAGATTCAAAAATCAAAGTCATATATTTGATGCTAAAAAAGAAAATTTGCAAAAATTCAAGTCATCACCAACCATACTTATGCAAGCCAACTAAGAAAAACCAAGAATTCAAATATCAAAGTCATATATTTGATGCTAAAGAAGAAAAATCATTTGAAAATTGGTTTCTTCATTAACTTGCTATCTAGCCATTCATACTTATAAATAAAAGGGAAATGGCTTAGCAAAGAAAGAGTTTGTAAGGGAAATAATTGAGAAAATAAGAAAGAAGTTGAGATTTCAAGATTAAGAATCCAAGTTGATAAAATGAGTTCTTTTGTTTATTTTGTTGTTTTAATTATGTCTTTCTAAGTTTTAATTTTACTAAGGTGGATGATGAAACCATGTTAGATGATTAATTTCTATTATGTATTAATTCTAAATATTTTGCAATTTAATGTTTATGATTTTGGTTTCATTTGATAATATCATTTTATCAATTCTATCATGTATTTTTTATTGTTAGAAAAATTATCTATACTTGGTTTTTTATTGAAAGAAAAGTAATTTTCTTTGATTATGTGTTTTTCATTAAATTTTATACATATAATGCTTAGAAATTACACTTTTGAAATGAAACAAAATCTATTTGAGAATTTAGTAAAATTGAGCTTAGTGATAAAATCAATATAAGATAAAAAGATTGATTTCTAAACTATCTTCTGAAAATTAGAATCAATACATTATAAAAATTATTAATTAAACATTGATGAATTATGAAATCTTGGTAATATTTTATCTGAATTTTATTTCACAAATTCAATTACCTTTAATTGTATTATTTTGACGTTTCTACTTTACATCTCTTTATCATTATCTAAATAAAATATTATTTGGAATTAGGTTAAAATTAAATTAATGTGGTTTAATTAAATTTTTCTATAATTATTCTCATAACTCTCTCCGTGAAAACGATCTCGTTACCACTTATTTATAAAATCAGTGATTCGTGCGCTTGTGAGTATGAATAAAATTTCACAATAAGTTTTTGACGTCGTTGCCGGGAAGACATCGAAAAGAAAGAAGAAGGCTAATTAGATCAAAGTTTATTTAATTCTTTTACTAGTTAAATCTTACTTATTGTGAATTTTTTTATTTTATTTTATATTATTATTTCTTTATTTTATTTTATTTTTAGTCATAAAATAATATTAGTTTTTGTTGTAAAAATTTTCTTATTAGTTTTTGCATATTTGAAAAAAAAAATTCAGTTTCAATAGTACTGAGTTAAGTTGGAATAGTGCAGAAAATTTTAATTAGGTTACTGTAGCAACTTGGTTACTGTTCATATGTTTTGCATGGTTTCGTATTTTTTTTGCATGGTTAGTTAGTTACTATAGATAATTAATTTATTTTTCTGTAAAAAAAAATAATTTTCAATATTATTATTATTATTATTATTTAGCTTTTAGTAATAAAGTTCTACTTTGTATATATTTATATTTTTTTTAATTCTTTTTTTTTTATTTCTAGGATCTTTATTGTTTAAAAACAAAAAAGAAATTAGAGTTAAATTTTTTTTTATGTTACGATAAATCATTTGAATTTTTATTTTTATTATTATTTTTTTTTAAGTTGATTTGCATTGTCTATTTTATTTTTCTTTCTCTTTTGGTTTATAAGTGTGATTAAATGAACAATTTAATAAACTCTGTTAAAAAGGCCAATCATTCATCTGCCTAAGAGAATTGAGACTTAAGTGGTCCATTGTGACCCCTCAATTTTTCCTTGGAGCTTTATTAGTTGCATATTTTTCATTTTTATACACTTTGAAAGAGATATTTTGTTTTGTTTTATTTTTGTTGTATTCTTATTATTAATATTTTTAGTTTTATTTTCATTTATTTCATTTTATAGTTGGTATTGAAATAAGTTGATTTAATTTTATTAGTTTATGCTAACTTGAGAATGTGATTCAAAGTGTCGTTTAGTTAAAAAAAAATTATCTTTAAGTGACATTAAAATTGAATCGTCAATAAAAATGTCTGGAGATGAAATAAATCATGAAAATATGAAAAATCCAAGAGATAATGATATCTATATTGAAAGAGAAAAAACTCTTTTAGAATATTTTTCTTCTGTCACTGCCAATTCTCCCTCTTGCATAGTTTTACTTGAAACTAACGCAACTCATTTTGAGCTTAAACCAGCCATAATTCAATTGTTACCATCTTTTTATGGTTTAGAGAGAGAAGATCTATACATGCACGTTAAAGAATTCTTGGATATTTGTTCCACATTTTGCTTGCAAAATTTTTCTGATGATTCAGTGAGGCTAAGGCTATTTCCATTTTCACTAAAAGATAAAGCAAAAGCTTGGTTAAATTCCTTTCAAGCAAGAACAATTACTAGTTGGGATCAATTAGTTAATAAATTTTTATCAAAATTCTCTCTCATGTTCAAAACTGATAGTCTTAGTAGAGAAATTTCCGAATTCTATCAAAAAGAAAGAGAAGAATTTTATGAGTATTGGGAAATGTTTAATGATTTGATTTTAAAGTGTCCCCGTCATGGTTTTGAAATTTGGAGATTGGTAAAATATTTTTATGATCATTTAATTTCATTAAATCATCAAATGATTCAATCCATGCATGGTGAAAAATTCTTACATCTACAAAGTAGTCAAATTTCGGATTCACTTGAAACATTAGCTGTAAATTCTCAGCAATGGAATTATTTAGATTTGAGAGCCAAATCCACTCATGTAACCAAGAGAGAAGGCATTTATAAGATAAGAGAGAGAGATGACAGAGATTTGAAAACTACTCTAGCTAGTTTATCTAGAAAAGTGGAAGTCTTAATGTTAAGTCAATCCATAAATTCTCAAACAAACACTAAGAGTGAGTTGTGTGCCTTAAATTCTAATACATCTCATACTGCTCAATTTTATCCTTCAATGCCAAATTACCAGGAAGCATTCTCTGAACAAACAAATGCACTCCATTCTTATGAAAAATCATCTGATAGCCCATATGTCTCCACATATAATCCAAATTGGCGAAATCATCCCAATTTTTCATGGAGACAGAACCAGCCTCCACTGAATCAAAGTCATCAATATAATATGTCCAATCAGCACATTGGTTATTCAAATCCACCATATCCTCAACAAAGCTTCTTAATTCTCTCTCCATTGTAGAAAAAACCTTATTTAGAGGATACTTTACAACAGTTCATGCAATCAACCTAACAAGTTTTGCAATCAAATTCTCAATCCATTCAAAAACTTGAAACATAATTGGGCCAACTTGTAACTGCTGTAGCTAAAAGGGAAAAAAGAAAATTTCCTAGTCAACTTGTTCCAAATCCAAAAGGTTAATATGAGGTAGGTTCATCAAGTTCTGATGAAGAAGTTAAATCCATAACTACTCTTAAATATGAAAAATGCATAATCAAACCTGATTATACACCTAAACCTCAAAAAGAGAGTTAAAAGAGTCATCTTGAAATTTCATCATCCAAAGACTTAGTTGAAAAAGACAATCAATCACTGCCTTATGTTCCAAAAGCTCCTTACCCACAAAGACTTGTCTCAAAAGAGAAAGGTACCCAATATAGTGACATTATAAAGGTGTTTAAGCAAGTTAGCATTAACATCCCTCTTCTTGATGCTATTAAACAAGTATCTGCTTATGCCAAATTTTTGAAAGATATTTGTACAGTAAAAAGGAAAACAAATGTTCCTAAAAAGATATTCTTGACTGAACATGTGAGTTTCATACTCCAACATAAAACTCCTATTAAGTATAAAGATCTCGGTTGTCCGATAATTTCTTATACCATTGGTAATCATGAAATCAACCGAGTTTTATTTGATTTAGGAGCAAGTATGAATTTGTTGCCATATTCTGTCTATCGGCAACTTGGGTTAGGTGAATTGAAACCTACAACTGTGATACTCCAATTAGCTGATAGGTCTGTCAAAATTTCTAGAGGTTTCATAAAAGATGTTTTGGTCAAAGTTGATGAGTTTTATTTTCCAGTGGATTTCATTATTCTTGATACTCAGCTATTGAAAACACAAAGGATCAAATTCTTATCATCTTAGGAAGACCATTTTTGACCACATCCAATGCAATCATCAATTGTCAAAGTGGTATTTTGAAATTATCATTTGGGAATATGACTGTTGAACTTAATGTGTTTAATGTTACTCGTCAACCAATTGACAATGATGATTTGTGTGAAGTTAACATGATTGAAAGTGTGATTAATGATTATTTTTTGGAAATGAATAAAAATGATCCATTTGAGAAATGTTTAACTCAATATGGCATGGACTTAAATGTTGAAAATTCAATTAGTGCGATGAATTATTTATTAGAATTTGTTCCACTAATGGATAAAAACAAATAGAAAGCCAAAATTGAACCTCTATTTCCCACAGAATCTAAAGAGTCAATTCCTGAATCACAAAAGTCAGACTTGAAACCATTGCCTAAGTCATTGAAATATTCATTTTTAGGACCATCAGAAACTTTGCCCATTATCATAGCATATGATTTAGAGGTTGAACAAGAAAATAAGCTGATTGATGTTTTGAAATATCATAAAGAAGCAATAGGATGGACAATTTTAGACATTAAGGGTATTGGTCCTTCAATTTGTATGCATAGAATTCATTTAGAAAAAAATGTTAAACCTAGTCATGAATTCCAAAGACGACTAAATCCCAATATGAAAGAAGTTATTAGAGCTGAGATGATAAAACTTTTAAATTTAGGTGTCATTTACCCTATTTCTGATAGTTAATGGGTGAGTCATGTGCAGGTAGTTCCAAAGAAATCTGGCATAACAGTAGTGAAAAATGAAGAAAATGAACTAATTCCCACTCGAATCCAATCTGGATGGCGTGTTTGTATTGATTATAAGAAGTTGAATGCTATCATAAGGAAAGAACATTTCTCACTTCCTTTCATTGATCAAATGCTTGGAGATTATCTAGTCATGCATACTATTGTTTTCTTGATGGTTACTCTGGATATAATCAAATTCTAATTGCACCTGAGGATCAAGAGAAAATCACTTTCACTTGTCCTTTTGAAATCTTTGCCTATCGACGCATGCCCTCTGGGTTATTCAATGCACCTGCTACATTTCAACGATGCATGATAAGTATTTTTTCTAATATGGTTGAGCATTTTCTTGAGATATTCATGGATGATTTTTCTATCTTTGGTTCTAGCTTTGATGAATGTTTGCATCACTTGACCTTGGTTTTGATTAGATGTAAAGAGAAAAATCTTGTGTTAAATTGGGAAAAATCCCATTTCATAGTTAAAAAGGGAATTGTTCTAGGTCATGTAGTGTCACAATAAGGAATTGAGGTAGATAAAGCAAAGATAGATTTAATCTCTAGCCTTCCTCTATCTCGCACTGTAAAAGAAATTCATTTCTTTTTAGGTCATGCTAGTTTTTACCATAGATTCATCAAAGATTTTAATAAAATCTCTTGGCCCTTGTGTAACTTACTTGTGAAAGATATACCTTTTATCTTTGATAATGAATTCCTTCAAGCCTTTGAAAAGCTTAAAATCTTGTTGATATCTGCACCCATCATTAGACCACCTAATTGGAGTATTCCCTTTGAGATCATGTGTGATGCCTCTGATTATGCTCTTGGTGCTGTTTTAGGCCAACGAGTCAATAAGCTACCTATCGTGATCTATTATGCAAGTAAAACTCTTATTAATACACAACTTAATTATTCAACCACTGAGAAAGAGTTGCTTGCTATAGTGTTTGCCTTGGACAAATTTAGATCTTATCTTGTTGGATCCAAAGTCTTTATCTATACTGATCATGCTGCATTGAAATACCTTTTGTCAAAAAAAAGATGCTAAGCCTTGCTTGATTTGATGGATTTTGTTAATACAAGAGTTTGACCTTGAAATTCGTGATAAGAAAGGTTTTGAAAATGTTGTGGCTGATCATTTGTCTAGACTAATAGTGGAATCTGTTGATAAAGATTGTCCCATCAAAGAGACTTTTCTTGATGAACAACTCATGTCTATATCACAGTTATCTTGGTTTGCTGATATTGTAAATTATCTTGTTACTGGTCATATGCCAAGCCATTGGAGTAACCAAGATAAAACAAATTTTTTAGCTGAGGTAAAGAAATTTTTTTGGGATGATCCATATTTGTTTAAATATTATCCTGATCAAGTGATTAGGAGATGTGTGCCTAAAAGTGAATAAAAAAATATTATCTCTTTCTGTCATGATTATGCTTATGGAGGCCACTTTAGTGCAAAGAAAACTGCTGCAAAAATTTTGCAATGTGGATTTTATTGGCCTACATTGTTTAGAGACACTCATGTGTATTGTAAATCTTATGATCGATGTTAAAAATTAGGAAATATTTCCCGTAGAAATATGATGCTTTTAAATCCAATTCTTGTGGTTGAATTATTTGATGTTTGGGGTATTGATTTTATGGGACCTTTTCCTAATTCCTTTGGTAATTTGTACATCCTTGTTGATGTTGATTATGTATCCAAATGGGTAGAGGCAAGTGCATGTAGAACAAATGATCATAGGGTTGTGGTGAAATTTTTGAAAGAACACATTTTTTCTAGATTTGGTACACCACGAGCAATCATTAGTGATGGAGGAAAGCACTTTTGTAATAGGCATTTTGAGCATTTGATGAAGAAATATGGCATTACTCATAAAATGGCTACTCCTTATCACCCACAAACAAATGGTCAAGTTGAAATTTCAAATAGGAAAATCAAACGCATTCTTGAGAAAACGGTTAACCCCATTAGAAAATATTGGTCTTTCAAATTACATGATGTATTGTGGGCTTATCGTACAACATTTAAAACCCCTATTAGAATGTCCCATTTTAGATTTGTTTATGAAAAACCATGTCACTTACCAGTAGAATTAAACACATAGAGCATATTGGGTAATTAAACAATTAAATTTTTCTTTAGATAAAGCTGGTGCTCAACGAATGCTTCAATTGAATGAGTTAGAGGAAATTAGAACTAATGCTTATGATTGTGTAAAATGGTATAAGGACAAAATAAAAATTTCTAATGATAAAAATATTTTAAGAAGATCTTTTACTCCTGGTCAAAAAGTCCTTTTATATAATTCTCGTTTGCATCTATTTCCTGAAAAGTTGCGTTCTCGATGGTCAAGTCCATTTTTAGTTCACACTACATTTTCATATGGAGCAGTTGAAATTGAAAATCCAAAAAATAGTGATATATTTAAAGTCAATGGACAAAGATTGAAACCATTTTTGGAGCTTGAACCAATAACAGTGGAAGAAGCACTTTTGAGTGATCCTATTTATTAGGATCAATTCAATTCATTTATGTCATTTTTTTTATTTTCTCTTCATGTAACTAATTTTTGTTTATATTTAACATTTGTTCTTTATTTTGTAAGTATAGAATACAAACTTTTCAGCTAGATATGGAAGCATCTTTTGCTATACTCAGAAACAGGTTTTCAACTCTTCCCCAAGATGTACTTAGAAAAATTGACGAAAGTAGACTGGAAAGAATGAAGGTATTTAGACGTCTGAATCTTCATGAAGATATTCGCTGGATCATAGAAGTCAAAGTACGACTGGCAGGTAAATTAAATGAATCATTTGTTAAATGTTTGCCAGGTACAGGGAGAAGTTCTTACTCAAAGAAAATAAGAGCAAAGAGAATTGGAGTTTGCTATAAGTGTGCAAGATGGAATTGCAACACACGCTGTAGAAATATTAGATATGCATCCATAAATCAAGAATATAAAATTCAATTCATAAAGGATGGACTGAGTAAGGAGTCTTTGGATAATATCCTACAGACTCTTGAGACGCATCCATGTGGACAAGTTCAACGTACTCTTTTAGATTTATGGAGCTTATTCAAAGAAGATAAACAGCGTTACAGTTTAGAAAATCTGACATTAAAAAACCCTGTTTGTCAGTTAATAAGAAAACTAGATAAGAAGTATATCCTCGACTCATAGAAAGCGTTTAAGTCGTTACTGGATGTAAAATCAGAGGAAGATGTGAGCCATAGTCACAACTACTGTTTATGATCAGGTGTATCATTAACTTTTTGACTTTTGTGTATTTTTCAATACTTTGCAGTTACTTTTTGAATTTTCAGCACCTAAATTTTCGTTTTCGGCAGATTTTTCTATTTTAGTTAACTTTTTAGTCTTTTAATGTCTGCTTGTAGCTTTTCGATGTTTCCTTTTTGACATTTGTACACACAACATTGATTATTTTTGTTTGTTATTGTTATTTTTTATCTTCTATCAATAATTATTTTACCCCGTTGAACTGTTCTTTTGCTATGCTATTTTCTTTATATGCACATTCGTTATTTTCAATATGTACATAACCTCTTGAAGAAATTTGTGAACCCAAAAAAAAAGAAAAAAATGGCAGAACCCTCAACACGTAAATTCAAAACTATTTGTGTCTTTTGTAGTCCAAATTCTGGTAAGAAAATAGAGTACTTGATAACAGCTAATGAACTTGGTAGGATTTTGGCTGAACGAAAAATTGAGTTGGTGTTTGAGGGAGGTAGTTTGGAGTTAAGGGGTTGTGTCGCAAGTTCTGCATATATTGGAGGCAGCAAAGTCTTAGGAGTAGTTCTAAAAGCTTTGGCTCAAAATAAACACATCACTAGTGGAACTATAGGTAATGAGTTATAAGTCATAAGCATGTATAAACGAATGGCATATATGAATCTCAATGCTAATGCTTTTATCGCATTACCTGGTGGTTTAGAAACATTTGAAGATATCTTCACCATTGCATCTTGGACCCAATTAACAGTTTTTCAAAAGCCATTGGAATTACTTAATGTTGATGGTTTTTATGATGGTTTGCTATCTTTTCTCGATCATACTGTGGAATAGGGTTTAATGACACCGGTGAGTCAATACATCGTAGTCTCTGCTTCAACTATTGATCAATTGATTGACCAACTTCAAAAATTTATATTCGAACCTAATCTATTGATGGTACAGGTAGTTTGGCACCTTAGGGTCAGTAGCAGCAAGAAGTGTGGACCAGACTTGAATTTTCGGTTGTAACTTCCCTAACTCTTATAATTTTTCTTATTGCATTTTTTTTTTTTGTGTTACACTTGATCGAGCAAAGTGATCTAATCCTTATTTATTTATAGTAGACATTGGGGACAATGTCTTAGCTAAGTTTGGGGGTGGAAAAACTATTATTTAAAAAAAAATTGTGTTTTCTCAATTATTTCTAAGGTTCAATTCACTAAAATTTCAGATGGCAGAGTAAAGAGTTACTTTGTTACTCTTGATATGCATCTGTATTTTTTGTGATTTTTTTTCTTGTTTTTAAAAAAAAAAAAAAACTTTGTTACTCTTGATACGCATTTGTATTTTTTGTGATTTTTTTTCTTGTTTTCAATTTTTTGTGATTTTCTTTTCTTATTTTTTAAAAAAAAAACTTTTAATTACTGTGATGAGAATTGAGCTTTAATGTCATGGCCTTAACTTGTAATGGGTATTGATTTGAATTTTGATAACATTCTTTAGTTAATTTATTTTTACAATGATTATACTCAACTCTTTTCTCACAATAGACATGATTGTTTTGTAGAAAGATAAGTATGCTAGAATAGGTGTGTTCTTATACCTTTATCTTGATGATCATTTTAATTTTGATTTGAAATAATTATAAATTAGAACTTTCCCTTGAGGTCTTTCGAGGCGAACGACTGATCGAGCATCACTTGTGAAATGATTAAGGCATTAGGATTTTCACCACAAAGCTAAATAAACCAGTTTTCCAATTGATGTTCTAAGAGAACATCCCTTTAGTGAGCCAATTTGAGCCTACATTGATTAACTGTTTTCTTTGGTAACCACATCTCTCACCTAGCCTAAACATGATTATATATTTACCCTTATTCTAAAGATGAAATAGAGATAAAAAGATAATTATCATGATCAAGAGACATTTCTTAAAAGTTTGGGATAAAAAAAAAAATCTTGATTCTAAAAATATATATATATATATAAAAAAAAAGTTAAAAAAAAGTAAAAAAAAAATTCTTGAGTTTGAAAATCAAAGTTTTGATATTATAAGTGGAGGTTAAAATAAATAAAGGTCAACATAATAATAGTTGGCTACATTTTATATGCTTCTATGGGTTTTGAGAAGCGTCTCTTATAAAATACTATGATATCTTTAACTCTATGAAGTTTTTAAAACTTGTGTAATCTCCTATCCCTTTCATTTTTTAGCCACATCATACCCTATGGCCCCATTACAACCAATATTAAAGACTTTTTGATCTTATGTGATGCCTTCAAAGTAGTGGAGATTTGTACTAAAGGGGAACCTTATGATACTTAATTCTTTATTAGAAATTGAATGATTGTTACTGTAAGGTTATGAGAATTTTACTTATTTGAAGCATGCAAATCACGTTTATTATTAATATTGGCTATTTCACACACTCACTTGAGTATGATTGTTGCAAGATGAATTAACTTTTGAATGGATATGTATTCAATTTAATACTTGTTTGATTTCAAAGCTATGATATCTTATTGTTCTCTGAGATAAATAGTTAGAAGTTTAGATTTTTACAGGTGTTTGTGGGTATCACAGCTGTAAGCCCTTACAATACTATAACTCGTCCTCTATGAGCCACCTAAAGGTTTAAAATCTTGTTGCATATGCTAAATACAATCGTGATTTTTTATGAAAGTAGACTAGTTTAAGATTTATTTTTGCTCAAGGACCAGCAAAATCTAGGTTTGGGGGTATTTGATGAGCATAATTTAATACATATTAATAGCCTTTAAATTTTTTTTTATTGTTCATTTATTAAATAAATATTTTTATTTAATGATATTTTTATGAAATAAGAAATAAAATGGTGAAAGCTTGAAAATTGAGTAAAATTATAGTTTTTTACTTGCATAAATAATAATAATAATTATAATAATAATAATAAATTTTGTGAAAGAAATAATTTTTCAATAAAATCAACTAAGCAATTTTTCTTTTCTTTTGAAAAATGACATTATCTTCAAACGTGCAATGGAGACTAAAGAGCTCACTAACTATCCTTATGCAAGTCAACTAAGAAAAATAAAGGATTCAAAAATCAAAGTCATATATTTAATGCTAAAGAATAAAATTTGCAAAAATTCAAGTTATCACCAACCATCCTGATGCAAGCTAACTAAGGAAAACCAAGAATTCAAAAATCAAAGTCATATATTTGATGCTAAAGAAGAAAAATCATTTGAAAATTGGTTTATTCATTAACTTGTCATCTAACCATTCATGCTTATAAATAGAAGGGAAATGACTTACCAAAGGAAGAGTTTGGGAGGGAGAGAATTAAGAAAATAAGGAAGAAGTTGAGATTTCAAGATTAAGAATCCAAATTGCTAAAATGGATTCTTTTGTTTATTTTGTTATTTTAATTATGTCTTTATAAGTTTTAATTTTACTAAGGTGGATGACAAAACCATGTTAGATTATTAATTTCTATTATGCATTGATTCTAAATATTTTGCAATTTAATATTTATGATTTTGGTTTCATTTGATAATATCATTTCATCAATTCTATTATATATTTTTTATTATTAGAAAAATTATCTATACTTGGTTTTTTATTGAAAGAAAAGTAATTTTTTTTTATTATGTGTTTTCCATTAAATTTTATACATATAATGGTTAGAAATTACACTTTTAAAGTGAAGCAAAATCTATTTGAGAATTTAATATAATTGAGTTTAGTGATAAAATCAATAGAAGATAAAAAGATTGATTTTTAAACTATTTTTTGTAAATTATAATCAATATATTATAAAAATTATTAATTAAACATTAATGAATTCTGAAATCTTGGTAATATTTTATCTAAATTTTATTTCACAAATTCAATTATCTTTAATTGTATTATTTTGACGTTTCTACTTTACATCTCTTTATCATTATCTAAAAAAAAATTATTTGGAACTAGATTATAATTAAATTAATATGATTTAATTAAGTTTTTCTATAATTATTTTCATAATTCTCTTCGTGGGAACGATCTCGTTACCACTTATCTACAGAATCAATGATTTGTGCGCTTGCAAGTATAAATAAAATTTCACAACAATGCTAATCAACTATAATTTGAATAAAATAGATTAATAAATTGTTTTCTTAAATTTTATAATTGTGTTAGTTCTTATCATTGATAAAACTATAATTATTAATCTTAATCATAAAATTTATAAAAAATATTTACGAAACAAAAATTGTAATTAAAAAGTTATTAAAATTGTCTATTGCACTTCCAACTTTTTATATCTATATTAAAAAAAAAAATTTAAGAAAGTTGCAGGTAAAGTCCCTATAATTAAAATATAACTTAAACAAGTAACCAGTCACTAGATCAAATGACTATAATTAAAATTATATGATATAATGATTTCAAATTAACTGGGATAAATTATTATTAGGACACCTTAAAAGCTCTCTCTCTCTCTCTCTCTCTATATATATATATATATACACATATATTTTGTAATTTCACATTATATAAATAAAAAGATTATTAATTTTATTTAAAATTATTTTATTTAATATTTAATTAAATTATTATTTTTTAAATATCAATTAATAATATATAAAACTTAATATAAATATGTATAATATTTTATAAATTTATGAAATTTTAACATTAATAAAATTATAAAAATATAAATGGGGATATATGTGTTCGCTCCGTACTCATCTCAAATTTGATTTACCTTGTTTCGTCTTTATCCCGACTGTTTATTGGGTGATAATAAAAATTTCAAAATCTATTGTTAAAGTTAAAGATCTCACATAAAAAAAAAATAACAAATGATATTAAGACTTAATATAATATTGACCTCATCACCTAACAATTTAAGTTTTTAAATTAGATTTGAGGTTTATTACACGGTATCAGAGTCAGCTCTACATCTCAATTTGTACTCTTCTATTATAGTTGCAGCTGTATATTAGTAGGGCTGCGGCTGTATGTTAATAGGACTGCAACCGTATATTAGTGGGACCTGACATATATATATTTGTTAACTTGAATTTACTCGGCTATTAATTTGTTGTTTCACGTGCTAATTAAAAACTTAACATGTGTTAAGAGGAGGTGTTAGAGTTAAAGATCTCATATAATAAAAAATATTAAGACTTAATATAATATTTGAATCTTATCATCTAATACCTTAAATTTTTGAATTGGATTTGAGGTTTATCCCATCCATCATGCTATGCTCCGTTGCAATTTCTATAATGATCAACGAATTATAATATTTTAACACTAGAAAAAAAATTTAATATTAATAAATAAATTATATGCTTTTACAAGAATCATATATCTATAAGTGCGCGCTATGTATGTGTGTATATGTATACTCATTTCAAATTCCTCCAATATGAGGATTACACCTGGGTTGGGTTTAGCCAAGAATTTTCTTAGAGTAATTGTTAAATTAATTAATTAAAAAAAAAAAAAAAACTGTGATAAAAGTAAAAATAGGAACCGAACCAAAACAAGCAAAAAAAAAACTATTTCATCATTTCATTGTTAGGTCCGTCAGTCCCGCCAATTGACACGAACGCGTTTTATTTATTTTTTCTTCAATTTTCTCAATTTTTACAGCCTTCAAAAATTTTTATTTTTTAATTTATGTTAATAAAAATCCACTGTTAAACCCTTCCTATGGAAACTACAGAACACGGAGTATACACAGTAGAGATTAAAGAAGGAAAGAATATCTCTCAGATTTCTATCCTTTCTTTGTTTATAATTCTCTCACTCTCTCTCTCTCTCTCTCTCTCTAGATATATATGTATAATATTAATATGAATGGTCAAAGATATTAAGATAGATAGAGAGAAAGAGAGAGAGAGAGAGAGAGAGTTGATGTTAATGTTATTGTTTGTGTTTATAAAGTGAGCGTGTAATGTACAGTGATGATGGAAGTGTAAAAGTGTAAACGACCCGAAAGACAAAGCCGGCTCCTTAACGAGTCTGTTCCACTGCCTCCAATTCCCTTTATTTTTTCCTCCTTTCTCTTTCCCACATCACCAGTAGGTATTTGGATTCCCTTTTGACTCTTTGGATTGGAGAAAATAAGCGATACCCATCAAAGTTTCTTTTGCTTTTTGTGATGGGATTTTTGTGAAATCAAATAAAGTTTTGATTTTTTTTGAGTATGGGATTCTGATTGAGTTTGAGAAGATTTTGGATTTGAAGAAAAGAGAGCTTTTTTTTTTTTTTAATTTTCTTGAGTTTTAGGAGATGGGTTGTTTTCCTTGTTTCGATTCTCGGGAAGAAGAGACTCTGAATCCACAGAATGAATCCGATGATCGAAAACAGAGCTTGCCCACTGAGTCTTCTAACATTTCCAAATTATCTTCTGGTTAGTTTTAATTTTTTAATAATCAATTTCTTCACTTGATCTGATCTGTGTATGTGCTTCAGATTTTATATTGTTGTTACCGTTGCCTTTTTCATTTTATTATGTCATTTGTTATATGATGGATTGCTTTCGTAAAAATTTTTTGAGCTTTGGATTTTTTTAGGCCTTTTTTTTCTTGTAGACCCCACCAGTTTTTGATTTAGTTTGTAAAGGGTACTAATTTCTTCAATGAAATGAGATCTTATGATTAATTTGATTAGTTTGGCTTCAATCTGGTTGATTGGTGATGAGAAGTATAGAGTGTTTTGGGGGTGGGGTGTTGTTGACAATTTTGGGAAAACCATCTTTGGCTAAATACGGCAATCGAGATATCGTTATGCACTTATGCTCTTCATTTATGAGATTGAGTCTTCATTTCGTTGGCACTATCACTCAATCAAGGGATTTTCTTATGGCCTTTGAGATGCAACTATTTTATTGATCTTACTGTATATTAAGGTCAATCTCAGTGTGTAATTGGAGTGAAATCACAGTTGTCCGACTGACTCTTGTTGGTTGGGTGAAATTTGCAGGAGCTGACAGGCTCAGATCCAGAAGCAATGGAAGGTCAAAAAGAGAATTACCAGTTCCAAAGGATGCACCTGGTGTCAATATTGCAGCTCAAATATTTACCTTCAGGGAGCTTGCAGCTGCAACAAAGAATTTTAGGCCAGAGTCCTTCTTGGGAGAAGGGGGATTTGGGCGTGTATATAAAGGGCGCCTTGAGAACACTGGTCAGGTAACTTCTGTAAATTATTTTTGTTCATTTATTATCAGACTCACAGATGCTGATTCGAGACATTTGTCTTTTTTCTTGATGAATATATCTCTGCTTAACTTGAAAGAATGAGAAGAATGAGAATCTTAAATTTGAACTTCTCATGATGATTTTTTGAAGCATAGAATTTGAAGGCAAAGCATACTCTTAACTCGTGCCATTCTGACATTGTGCATAAAATAAGTTAGAGGTGTTTTTCTCTGGTATCTAGCTTACATATATGGGGAATAAAATATGCGACGAGGAATTCAGGATTTATCTTTGATCATGACAGCCCTTGAACATAAAGTTTAAAAATTAATCAGTGATATAAGCATGGTTGTTAAACTCTTTATGCTTATTTTAGTATCCTATAGTTCTTGATAAAATATGATAAATTCTTATCCTCCTATTTATCTGTGGCGGTGGAATTCTATCTGGCATCCACGAGGAGCTATTGAATCGTTGGCTTTTTTTCAGCTTGTCATTGATGATGACTTCTCACTTTTCAAGTTACAAGCTTGTTAAAAATAGGCCAGCACTTGTGCCCTAAGCTTATTGATGTTTTGCACCTATTATGGGTTTTTGTTACTACATGGCATTGCTAATGTTTTGAATTTCAAGGGAAGAAAGTAACTGTGGTCGATTTAGGTAGCAAAATAATATGATCTTCCAATTTAGACATTGTGCTCAAATTTATGCTGATTCATGAACATTTTGGTAGGCATATGGTCTGACTTTGGTTTTAAAATTCTTGTTCTACATTTAAGGGACTAGCAACTAAATCTTGGTAGCTGAGGGGAGCAAGTTCGTGGTTGGGGTGATTTTATTCTCTTAGAGCTTGTTTGATATAAATGAATTCCATGAAATTTTGTGCAATTCTTTTGCAAATCCATTTATTTCATACTTGGTGTAGATAAAGATTCATTTGGAATTCTATTTCATTAATTCTATGGAATGAGTTACACTTGAACGAAATTCTGTTAAATTTATAGAATTTGTAAATGGATTTTAAATTAGTAAGGCCACAAATATGACTTTGACTTGAATTAAATTAATTTACATTGCAAATGAATTTTGTGCTTAATAACTAGGATACTAAACATGAGATTCATGTTTAAATGAATTTTATTAATTAAATTTACTTAAATATGAATTTATTAGTTAAAATTCATTTGCAAGTCAGCAAGTGAAATGAATTTCACATTCATTTGATCCCACCATGCTCTTAATGATCATTATGTGTTGCAGGTTGTTGCTGTTAAACAATTGGATAGAAATGGCCTCCAGGGTAATAGGGAATTTCTGGTAGAAGTTCTCATGCTCAGTCTTCTACATCACCCCAACCTTGTGAATCTAATTGGCTATTGTGCTGATGGCGACCAAAGGCTTCTTGTTTATGAATTTATGCCTTTGGGATCATTGGAAGATCACCTTCATGGTAATCTTGTTGCCTACTCTTCTGAACTTTCAATTTCACCTTTTTTTCCCCATTTATTTGTCCGTTCAAGTGCATTAAGTTCCTTTGTAATTATTTATCTTATTAAAGGTCAGTTATGTTAAATGTCAGTACCATCCATTGAATTGTGATAATAATGCATGATGATAAGCAAGCAAAGTTCAAAAAAAGAAAAAAAAATCTTTATAAAGATAGATTCTATGATAGCATAGGAAGCATGATCTATGTCTTAGAGTAGTTGAAAATTTTGGCTTTTAAGGTTGGCTATAGCAAGGACAAGGGTAGGGTCAAATCAGTTGGACTCTTTGAATTTCTGCAATGACAGCTAAGATGACTCAGTTAAACTTATTGGCATGCTGTCCTGTTAATGACTAGACGAGTTATCATCAAGCTCTCTCTCTCTCTCTCTTTTTCTTTTTCTCTTTCCTGGTTGGTGAAATCGACATGTTCCTCTGATGAAAAGTTCTGTGGTAGATGGGAAACCTGATGCATACATCTCCTCTCCATGTTTCTTTCAATTCCTATAATTAATCTCTAACTATTGGGAAAGTGCCAAGATTTTTATTCAACTGAATACTTAGTTGGAATAGTTTCACTACACTGCATATATGTAAGTCTACCTTAACCATGAATTTACACTCAAATTACAAATCTTGACTTATCATGTTGAGAAGATAGATAAAATTCTTGCAAAGGAGATGGTTTGAAAGCATAGTTTGCGAAAGTGGAGTAGTCCTTCATGTTAAAAGTACAAGCCATTTGTTTACTAGATGTTCAAGAAAAAGAAAGAAATTAGTAAGAATATGAGCGGTTGGCTGGATATAAGAGTTCAAATATGTAAGTTTGGGGCCCTTTATGTACAAGGTGGTGGTTGATTAGAGAGTTAATAGTTAACAAATAATCTGTGGCAACTACGTGTTCATGATTGATTTGTTTTATTTTCAAGATATTATAAACTAGAAATTACTGCTAAGTAAAACTCTGAACAGATCATTTCAGTTAGATTAACAATCTGTATGAAAATGACATTAACTGCTTATTGCAGTCTGACATGAATTCAAATTTTTCTAACATGGCTCAGCAGATAAACTATTTGGTTGACCTATTGAAATTATTAATTTCTACTGCTTAGTCGAACTCCAAATAATGAAGATTGCTGCTGTTGGAATTTCAGTGCCTTAGTATAAAATTATAGCTAATATTGAAACCCAATGATTGCTCGAGTCATATCACATGGGTTAATATGTTGATTTAGGACTGAATGATGAGTTCTTGAGCCCGGAATTGTTTGGATGACTTTTTTGCCCGTGATAGCTGGCTTTCTACTAGATTAGTTTGGAGATCTAGAAACTCAAGCCTTCTGCCATTAAATTATATCTCATGTGTAGAAGCATTGAATGTTGATCAAAATTGATGCCTGGATTTGTGTACAAATGCATTTCTACCAATTGTTTGTTGCTTTCCTGACCAATGGTTGATGACTCATTGTGCAGATCTTCCACCTGAAAAGGAACCACTTGATTGGAACACAAGAATGAGAATAGCATCAGGTGCTGCTAAAGGATTGGAATACCTGCATGATAAAGCAAATCCACCTGTTATTTACAGGGATTTCAAGTCATCCAACATATTACTTGATGAAGGATTTCACCCAAAGCTTTCCGATTTTGGGCTTGCAAAGCTTGGTCCCACTGGAGACAAGTCACATGTTTCCACCAGAGTTATGGGCACTTATGGTTATTGTGCTCCTGAATATGCCATGACTGGACAATTGACTGTGAAATCAGATGTTTACAGTTTTGGGGTAGTTTTCTTGGAGCTGATTACTGGACGCAAAGCCATTGACAATACTCAACCACATGGAGAACAGAACCTTGTCACATGGGTAATTCATTTAATCTGTACTGTAGCCTATCCTTCTTTATATTCCTTGTCTGATAGGCATATATCCTGTGTCCTTGTAAATTGTAATTATGTTGGTGGTGCTTTGTTGAATATGTAGGCACGTCCATTATTCAATGATCGTAGGAAATTTTCGAAGTTGGCAGATCCATTGTTGCAGGGTCGATATCCAATGAGGGGACTCTATCAGGCTCTAGCAGTGGCTTCCATGTGCATCCAAGAACAGGCTGCGGCACGTCCTCTCATTGGGGATGTGGTAACTGCTCTTTCTTATTTGGCAAATCAGGCATATGAACCTAATTCAGGCGGGCATGGGTGCCGGGGTTCTGGGGACAGGGATGTGAAAAGAAACAGAGATGAGAGAGGTGGGCAGTTATCAAAGAGTGAGGAAGGGGGAGGATCCGGACGAAGATGGGACATGGATGGGTCTGAGAAAGAGGATTCTCCAAGAGAAACTGTGAGAATGTTAAACAGAGATTTAGATAGAGAACGAGCTGTTGCCGAGGCAAAGATGTGGGGAGAGAACTGGCGAGAAAAAAGGCGGCAAAGTGCTCAAGGTAGTTTTGATGGCAGCAGTGGGTAGTAATCCATGGCCAGATATCATTTCTCCACCTTTCCTTTCCTGACTATGTTACCAGACTCGAAGGAGCATTGGAAGCTAAAGCTTTGAGATGGTTCACCAAAATGTTTAGCTATTTTTTTTTTTCTTTTTCTTTGTTTAGAGTTCTCTTGTTGTTGAAACATAGAACAAGAAGATGATTATGATGAAGAAAAGCATAATTGAGAGTGTAAATTATCTGCCAGGAGAGCAAGATGCGAACAAGACGTATCTAGTGAAAAAGAGAAAAAAGGAAAGCAAAATTTTGAGAGTAAACATGGCTGGGTTATGTTCTGCTTTGCTCTTGTAGGTTTCTTCTGAGCAAAAAACATTCCTGTTGTCTGTAATTTGTAGTCTTCTTCAATGGCTTTTTACCATCTGCATAATTTTATTGACTAATCGATACGGTACTATCTGCATAATTTTATTGACTAATCGATACAGTACTATCTTAATGGCTTGCATATAGCATAAATCAAAATCATATCGAAATTATTAAATTAGATCAGAATTAGATCGATTTTAAATTAGAGTCGAACCCGTAAAAATCAGTTATGATTTTAGTTTGAATATTTTATTAAATTAAAATTACCAGTATTTCAATTATACTTGTGTTTATCTCGTTCATTGTTAAATTATTTTTGAAATTGAGATAATGAAATGGAGAGTTTGAATTTTGATTAGGGTTTAATTAAAAATAAAAATAGATAGCTATAGTGACATGTTGGGCAGCCATTAATTACAGTATAAAATTAAAAAAAAAAAAAAATTCTAGAGATTTTAGATTATATTTAGCGAATTGTTCTCTTTCTTTATGAATTCTCTACTATGAAAATGAAATGTTTTCGTCATATTGGCGATAAATGATTTCGTACAAAAACAATTTGATGTAAAGAATGTGAAGAACTATTAGAAGTTTCCAAATTATTTACTTAATTTTTTTTTTTTATAGGGATAAAAATATCAACCATGAAGAGGGCTTTTGGAACCTTCTACACGTTGCCACTTGCCACTACTACAATAACAGATCGCCCAAACCATTGTAAGATTAGAGCTAACAATAAGGGCTCAATATTGAAATATTGAAAATTAAGAATACATTTAATAATTGGTAATAAAATTTAATATAATATATTAAATATATTTTTAATATAAATTTTATACTAAAAATATATTTAATTATATTATATTTCATTATATCTTACCAAATATACTTCAAAATATTTCAAATTTCATTAATATTGATAATTTATTTATTTATTTTGTGTGAATAAGCATATTTTAACATTTATTGTCCAATTGTGATTTGAAAATTGATTATATATTGTGAACTTTTGTCTTTAGGATGAAAAAAGAAAGAAAAAAAAGAGCCATCAGCCATGTAATAATTGTGAATGAATCTATTCAAATGAGGGTAAGCTCATAGTTGGACAATTGAAGGATACATCCCCTGCCAAAGGCCATTTGTCTTTGATGTGATCTAAAGTAGTATCACATTTATTTCCTTTTAAAAGATAACACGCTTCGTCCTTTTCAACATAAGAGATGGCAAAATTTTTTTGACCTCAACAGAAAATTATCATTTGTTTATAATAATAGAACTGAAATGGGATTGAATTTCTCTGTTTCGCTTTAATTTTTGTCTAAATTATATATATATATATATCTGTTATTATAATTTATGGGATAAAATTCATTTTGTCCTGTCTCATTTATTATTTCTATTTCAATTTAAAAGTGTCTATTTTGTATTGTCCTTTTATAAGATAATTTCAATTTTATTGCTAAACAGACTCTTAATTAATAATTATATGAAAAAAAAAATGACAAATTAATAAACACTATTAAATATTGCTCTTGTTTTATGATTTTACAGCCCTACAACATTTGGGAGAGGTGGATAGACAAAGAAAGTGGGACATATTACAACATTAAAAAAATATATATATATAAAAAAAAAAAAAAAAGAAAAGGGAACAGTAAGAAACTTAATTTGTGACCATTGATGATTAAATACAGGGGAATCAAACTGCACTTTCATTTGGATTGAGATCATCTGAAGTGTCTGAGCTTTTCTCAATATTATCACTGTTTTTCTTGTTGTTGTTATCCTCTGTTTGTTCATGTTCTTTTGTAGCTTCATCGGATTTGGATTCGGGTTCGGGTTGAGCATCAACCGGATATTCTTCAGAATTGCCGAATGCGTTTAGTATAACGATAGTCTTTAAATTTTCAGGTAACTTCTCCTCTACAATCACCTCTCTTGCTTTCCTGTAGATTGCATATAGCAGCATCTGAAGTAGCCCCAAGATGAACCCCAAGACATTTGGAAGCTAATTAAAAAAAAAAAAAAAATTAATTAAATGGTTCAATATAAATTATAATTAATTAAATTAAAGAAAATTATTTCCCCTAAAAAAAATTAAGAAAAATTATTCAGTACATAGTCTTTTTTTCTAATTGTAATTATCTGTTAATTTTAAAAACTATATCTATATTTTTACTTATCTGTTAATTAAAAAATTAAATTATATTCCTGTGTTGAGCAATTCCATACACTAAAGTATGCAGAGGAATCTAACTCGGGCTTTCTGGTTACATAGTATATTTATTTATTATCAGATTATATTTGGGTGGAAAATTTCATTCTAATTACGTAGATTTTTTTTTTTAAGAAACATCCAAAATCTTTTATGTGGATGTGGACATACGACTGCCACATCCACAGTTCATATTTTATTTTTTAAGGAGTAAAATTCATATTTTAGAAATTAGAATATATATATATATATATATATATATATATATATATATATATATATATATATATATATATATATATATATATATATAGTAGGTCCCATTAATAATTTCTTTTAAAATAAAATAAGAATTAAATAAGAGTGATAATGAAATAACTCACAGCAACACACATGTCCTTCGTGGAAAGGCCGTAAGCAAACCACATAATGGCACTTAGTGTAAGGAAAAATGACAAAGTGAATGGCATGAACTCAACACTCTTTGTCCGAATAACTTGTGCCTATATACATTTACATATAAAAAAATATATTTAGAAACAACAATTATTCAAAAATAATATATAAAATTATTTTCAAAACTATGAAATTACGAATTAAAAAATACTTACTACAATACTTAAAGGTGCAGCGAAGACGATAACTGAAACAGCAACACAAACCCAACCAAGAACTTGAATACGAATTGATCCTTTCATTAGAAAATGAGTGAAGATGACAAGAAAAGAGAACAATCCTATGTTCATAGAAACAAGTAGTTTGAAAGTCGAGACCTGTAAATATATAGAAATAAATTATATATATAATATCTGAGAATTCAATATTTAATTATCTAGAAAATTAATATTGAATAATTATCAAAATTAATTAATATTATACATACCTTGTTTTGTTTTGAAGCATAAAATATATACAAGAAAATGTATATAGTCTCAATGACACATCCAAAAGCGTTGATGGTGACAAGAAGGAATACATCTTTTTTGAGCATTGCATAGTAGAGCCACAGCATTGAACTAAATAGTGCCACAAGGTATGGCAGTGAATGGAAACCTTCAGTTGATTTTTTTCTATAAATTCTTAGGAATGTTGGCCTGAAAATTGTAAATTTAATTAATATAAGTTTCGTATATTTTCATCATGAATTAATTGTCATAATCAAAGAATGATTGAAAAGAAATTAAAAAGTACTTACACAGGAGCCAGATACACCATGATTGAGATAATGTTACCTATCATAATTAAAACATAAAAAAGTAATCATCAATTAATGATTAAAACATATTATTCTACAAATATACATAATAAAGAATGTAAACACAGTATAGGAACATTATAACAGAATTTTTTTTTACTAGTAATTAATTAGTTCAACAGAGTTTACCATATGATGCATAATTATAAATAAACTTATAAATACCAACTATTAGTATTCACAAACAAGGAGAGTGGATTATAATTAACTTTACCAAAATGTATACATATCATGATCGATAGTGAAAATTGATTTGGAGAATTTATTATTGTTTTTTATATTCAAAATTCTTTAAAGATAAGATAAACATTCAAACTACTGAATTATTTTGTCCAACAACAAATAATAAATTTCTTTAAAGTGATCAGTTAATTAATTAAAAGATCAATAGTGTTAACTGCCATTGTTTGCAACTTAATTTGTAAGACTTGCAAAGCATTGAAGAAGAAAAAGAAGAGGAGGATGACTAACTGAAAGTGCAAATACGACTTGAACATAGATCTAAGTTTTAGTCTTTTCCTCAATTCTTTTTGAAAAATTATCAAAGAAAAGAATAATAAAGATTGAATATATAATAATGAAGAGGGTATGTATATTTGTAAGTATATAGTATACCTAGTATGCCAAATGCAAATGCCAATGGAGGGTGACTGCTAATTATTGCCATTGTTAATAATAATTATCTCCAAATTGAACTCGCTCTTTCTCTCTCTCTCTTTCTCTCTCTTTTCTTTCTGAATGGAAGATTAATTAATTACAGAGAAGAAGAAAGGCCTCTGAAACCCTAGCTAACTCTCTGTGATTTAAGGAATTGTAAAAACAGAGAAACTCATGCAGAAACTAGTGGGGAAATGGATTGTTTATATATATTATAGAGGAAGAGAGTGTGCGTATTGAACTCATTCTTGATGCATGATGACAAGTGGAGTCATAGTAGGTAGCGTACCATAAAATCATTCTCAACACATAACCACATATTTCTCTCCCACGTGCCCCCCCCCACCTCGCGTGCCAATTATTCCAAACTTATGGTCATCCCTAAATTTAATCTCAAAATCAAAATCTTGATCTTTTTTTTTTTATTTTTTTATATACTCTTTATTATTACTTTTTTCTTTTACATAATCTTCACTAAATTAAGGATATCTATACTTTGGGTTGCATAAAGGGTATACTAATTTACATGTAATCATTAATTGATAGATAACTATTGTTATTTTTATATTTAGATTTTATCTGCCTAACCAGCTGATAATTCATTCATTTGTGAGATCGATTATCTAGATAAAAACGGCTGATTAATCATTTGTTCATTGAATATAATCTGTTTAATATTAAAGTAAAATACCTTTTTAAAAGATATGTTTTATGATGTATAAAATGGAAATTATCTTCAATCCTTAAATGTAAATAGTTATTGGTGATAAAAAGTGAAAAAAACAATCAAAAGTAATTTATTGATTTGCTCTCATCAATTATTAAGAAGCTGCTAAGAGTCCATTGGGTTGGTTGTCGATAGAGAAGCAATTGATCGCACAGAGATATATATGGTTATGTTATGAATCCTAACCATCTATCCACAAGATAATGTATCTTCTCATGGTCAAGGGTTTGATGCACTATTATGATCTACTCGATGAATAATTGACAAGCATGAAAACTTAATATTATCATTATCTAACATCACAATTCGACTAGTCATCTTATGAATTATCACATATTGTCATGTAGCATGAGATTTATATAAATAAGTGTTTGGTAGCATGAGATTTTGTTAAATTTTTAATATAAATTTGCGAAAACCAATTTTAAAAATTAACTTATTAAAATTGAAGTGTTCATTTCTATATTAACCATTTAATATTTTTGTATTTAATAAATGTGGAATATTCTCAGTACTCTCCCCTTAAGTGATAATAAGATATTTAAGGCTGTCACTTAAAACAATTAGAACTAGTCAATCAGCAAGGTAATTTAGTAATTTGATAAATTAGACCAACTGGTAAAATAATTAGGTAATCAGTTAAATTAGATCAACCGATAAGGTAATCAAGTAATTAAATAAACTGGACTAATCGGTAAAGTAATTAGGTAATGAAGTAAACTGGACAAATCGGTAAGATAATTAGATAAATAGAATCAATATACTCTGATACCATATTAAATTTTTAATATAGATTTAGAAGAACCTAGCTTTTAAAATTGGCATTCTCATGATTATATAAACTTTCAATATTTCTACAAATTTACTATCTTCATAATAATAAATATCCCTTACTTATTAAGGATAACAATAGAGGTGATGGTTTTTTGAATTAATGATATTCAATCAAGAATTCTATGGCAGATTTAGGTTTAGTACTCCATCAATTGATGATCAATTATGTAAAGTTAATCAGTCAATAATTTATTGATTTGATAATTTTATCAAGATAATTAATTATATTTACTCGATTTTTTGTATTCTTAACATTTATGTACATTTTTTCGTTAATTTTTTTTATGTTCAAAAAGAGAAATATTAAATGATTGTTAGTTATAATAATAATAATAATAATAATAATAATAATTTGGTAATGGAAATTGCACTCGCTTTGTAAGAGCGTGAAGTATGAGATTACTACTGAAGAAGTGTATTTAGGGTTTTTACGTTACTAAGAAATAGCGAGGCTGTCTTTGGCTTCTTAAAGCTTAATTCACGTGAATACTTGTCCGACTTAACACTCTTTTAATTTATTATGGCTTTTTAGCCCTTTTTTTCTTCTCTTATTCTCTACCATTTTCTTTCTTCTTCTTCTTCTTCTTCTTCTTTCGCGTAAGCCCTAATTCTATGTCTGTTTTTTATTTCTTGTTTGATAGTATACAAATAATTATAATAATGATGTGGTCATTCATATATATTCATAAATTACGTGTTATACAATATTTTGTTGAGCACTTTTGTGTTCTTTAGCAGTTATATGAGCCAAAAGCAATGACAAAATACATGACATGTAAACATATTAATAATGATAACTTTTATTGATTTTTTTTGTATTAATTTTTTTTGTTTTATTATGTATTTTTGGTTGGGATTTGTTTGGAAATAGGAAATATTTGCTTGCTAGGTGGAAACCTTAAGAGCTTGCCAGCTTTCATGTTCATGGGGTTTTTCTCCTTGTGGCAAAATCTTGAGGTTTATTTATGGTTGTTGAGTTTTGGATTTTCTTCTTAGTCTGTTTATATGATGTAATTACCTTTTTAGGACTAGATTAGTTGTATATATTGCCAAATTTTGTAATTCCTTTCTCACGATGCACATTTTTATTATTAATTCTTATTATTATTAGATCGTAGTAAATCAATGCAATTAAAATGGGAAGGACTAGATTATTATTATTATTATTATTATTATTATTATTATTATTATTATGTTTGGCATTTGAACTTATCTAAATAATTTAACTTGATTAAAACTTACAATATGAGAAATCTTAGATTCAACTTAAAAGTTTAAACTGTTAAGTAGTGAATTTAGAATATTAAATAATGATTTTACGTATATTATCGATATTAGAATAGGCATAATAGAATCAGCCTAAATTGAACTAAATTGGTCATCGTTATCGTGAATTTTAAAAAATGATTAGTAAACTAATATAGTTCAACAAGAAATAAAATGCAATGTCCAAAATATAATATATTAAATTAATTCACATTTAAATAAGTATAATTGTGCCTAAAAAAATTCAAATTATAAAAATAATAATAATAAATTAAATTTAAATAACATAACTAATAATAATAAATCAGTTTTATTTTATTAATTCATAAGGGAAAAAAACCACTTTACTAAAAATGAATAAGGTGATAAAAAAAATCTCTTTTTATTCCAAGTACATAAAGCAAAATTAAAAAAAATAAATACACCATAATATTAATTAATTACCACAAAAAAAAGTGTACGAGAATATATGAATTGTTTTGTCTACTATTCAATGCATTTAAATTTTCGTTATTTACTCTAGATAAAAATATATCGAACAATGATTAAGTTTTATCAAATGCATCTGCTTCATAATCTTGATAAGTATTGTTTGTAAAAATTATCAATAATGTTCTAAATATATTGAAATATAAATAATGTAAAAAAATAATATACTAATAATTTACATTAATAAAATAGATTAAATATAAAATAATATAAATAATAGTGTTTTAAACAATATATTTATAACTTACATTAGTAAAATAAAAAAAATTAAAAATATAATAATAATATTTTTTAATTGATACGTCATGCCCATATCGCTAAATAATAGTCATATTAATGTGTATCGGGTAATTCATTACCGATTCATGACTAATTTCTATTACATAAGTATAACGGGTAAATAATATATTGGATCCCTCAAAAATTCAGACAAAACGGCTATTTAAAGCCATGATTGATGTTCAAACATTATTTGAAGTTTTGATATCATTTATTACCAGGCCGTAGTTGTAGCTATAACAGAGGAGCATAAGTTGGAATATAGATATGACTCTGATATCATGTGAGAAATCTCAAATCAAATCCAAAATCTTAAACTGTTAGGTGGTGAAATTCAAATATTATATTAAGTCTTTATATCGTTTATTATTTTTTTATGTGAAATCTTTAACTGTAATATACAAGAAATAATTTGAACAATATTTTTAATAGTTAAAAAAGAAAACCAGCGTATATTGAACTTATAATGACTTAATGTTTGCGTACTATATATATGATGTATTAATTCGAATGGTCCAAATTTACACAATTATTATGTTTGTGAAAAACAAATTAAAGAACGTTAGCTGGGTATATATCGAGTGTCTCTTTATTATCTATAATGTTAAAATCCCAGATTTTGTCTGGGTTTTGATAAGTAGGTAACAATGATATCACTATCCATTTTCAATTTGTACTTGCAATTTCAATGATTAAGGGCAATGGCTGAACAAAAATATCAAATTTTTTCAATAATAAATATTGAAGAATCGCTTTCATTGGGCACCAAGAAATAATAAATTGAAAGTTATATCCAATGGTACGAAATAAATATAATCTGATCCTAACATTTGTCAAAAGATTATACTATAAAACCCCATCATATAATTGAGTGTTTGATCTGGAGAGATCTCCTATAATTGAATATAAACAGTTTGTTGTATAGATATATATTACATAATAAGTTCAATAGCAAAACTTCAAATTTCAGTCAAATTGACATAACCTGAAATTAATAATTTATATTTGTATTTAAAAAAATTTCTTGGTAGCTGGTATGCATCTCCTGGTTTTTAGCCAATTCACCAATTTAATTATTGGGGGTGGTGGGGTAAACAACAACAGTATTCAGAGTTTTGTGGAATATGATAAACCTTTAGAAGATGGATATATTCATTTTCGTGGCCAATTAATTAATTACATGTAATTTTAAGCAAGGGAAACATGAGGAAATTATTTTTCATAATTATTATTATTATGAGTTTGTTTTCTTTAATAGGCTGCTAGTTGAACTCAACATTTAATATTTGAACTCTCAATCATTGATTTAGAGATATATTCATATTTATTACAACATAAAAAATTCGGGATTCATTAAATATTACCATTATATAATCATTAATTGATTAATAATTTAAAATTATATTCTCCCCGTTTCAATTTATTAGGCGTTTTAGATGATTGCAAAAGATTAAAAAAATTAATAAATAGTTTTAATATTGGTGATGAAAGTTAAATTGAAAAATAAAATAAAATACTATTTAAACTTTATAAAATAATTATTGATTTAAAACAAAAAGAAAAAATTCTAAAACCTCTAATATATTAAAACGGAGAGAGTAATTAAAATAATGAGACTAATATTTCTAATTAATCTATGTTTATCTCTTCAATTATTAGTAATGATTTACAACATTAGGTCATCAATTCAAAGTTGTTTAGTTCTATAAAAACATGTTCTATTGTGCCTTTAATAAAGTGTTATCTTTTGTGATTCAAAGTCTAAGGAATTCTAATTAGGTGGAAATAATTTATGTTTCAACCACATATAGAAAATTTCGTATGCATGCACCTTATTAATCAACATAACATTAATTTGGAAACTGAACTAAACTTTCTTATCTCAATTATGTGATGATTAATTAAGGGAGCAATTATTTGTGCATTTGGACTTAACTTTTTTTTTTTTGTTAAAATCTTTCACACAAAATAAAGTTGTAAATGCGTGAAAGAAAGAATTTTCTTATTAATTTGGAGTGCATTAATTATTTATGTTGATGATTAATATTAATGGATTGTTAATTAAATGTTATTAATTAATAGAATTAAGTTTGGGCATAATCAAAATATATTTTGTAACGATTATTCTTTTACATAGTGTTCAATTATATAATTTCTTGAAAGTGATTTTAATGAATAACGATCAACATCTCACTATTATTAAAATATTCAAATTAAATAGCTATCATTAGTGCATGCCTTCTTCTGTCTTTTAAAAAGTGAGAAGCTAATTAAAAGCCAGGTGGGTATCGTTTATGGAGTATCATTTTTTTATTATTATTATTGTTTCTGTTTTATTTGATATGTTTTTGGAGTAAGTATCATTTACCCTATTTTTTTCAAAAGTTGAATATTGAAAAACGGCTTAAAAAAAATCAAAAATCAAAAGTAGGTTGCCAAACTCAGACTAAATATGAAGTTGAATTACATTCATTTTCAGTACAGTTAATAAAGTATAACTTGATTTACACACAAATATATAATCATAAAACTATACATAGAATAGTACAAACTTGTCAACTTAGTTTAGCTAATATGTACCCTTAAAAAATTATAATTTTTTTTTTATAACATTGTTAATTATTAATAACTTGATGATAAGCCAATATTATAAAAATGAAAAGGAAAGGCCATATGATGAAAATCTAATTGAGCTTCATATATATATATATATATATATATATATATATATATATATATATATATATATATATATATATATATATATATATATATATATATATATATATATATATATATATATATATATATATATATATATATATATATATATTTATATATATTTTAAACTTCAATTTTTTTTATTAAAGATTTAATAATAAGTTTTTATTATTTAAGTGTAAAATTAATACTTTTATTTTAGGTGAAATTTTCAACTAAAATGATATAAAACTTCTCAAATAAATATCATACAGCTAAAATTTTATTAGTCAGCTTTTAAAATTATCATAAAAAAATATTTATATACCTTAATTATTAAATTTACTTTAATTTTTGAATTCAAATTAAGTTAAATTTTCATGTGAAAATCTAAAAATTCAACACAAATATAATTATATAATAAATATTATTTAAATTATATAGTCGTACATGTTTAATATAATTAGAATGATAACACAAAATAATTATAGATTTTATATAAATATATAAACCATAATTCATCAAAAAAAATTAAATATAAATATTTTGCTAGAAAATATTTTATACAAATATAATATATTAATCTAAACACATGTCTATTATTTATTAAGATTTAGTAAGCTTGTTAGTGTAATACTCAAACTTAAAATATAACATATTAATTATATATTTATTTTTCTAATTAAATAAAAATAAAGATTACCTATTTTAAAACATAGCATATTATTTGAATAAATTAATTTATTAATCAATAAATTATTAAAATATATTAAAATAAATATATAAAAAGAACTTGTTAAATTTATATATAAATTAATTTACTCATCTTAAATTTCATTTGGTAGTACTAAACGAAATTGAAAATTAATATAATATATTAATCTTATTTAAATTACATATAATTAATTATATTAAATAATAATTATTTTATTTTTTTCTTATTCTAATTGAATTCATTCTTTCTTTATTTAAATTAAATATAATTTATTACATATTAATTAATAATTATTTTATTTTTTTTATTTTAGTTGAATTCATCTTTTATTATTTAAATTAAATATAATTAGATAATTATATTATTTAATTAATAAATATCAATATTACCCATTATAAATACACAATTAAAAAGAATTTAATGAGAGACTCTTAAGTAATTTTGCTTATCTCCCTTTTCCATATATTGTTGCGAAATTGACACCGGATTAGAGCAAAACTGCAGCTAATAAATTGAGAAAATTATTTAGACACACAGATTTTACGTGAAAAACCCCTAAACAAATTAGGGTAAAAACCACGGGTAAGGATAGAAGAATTTTACTATGAAAATAATAGGAATTACAATCTCTCTATTTATAAAGGAGAAACAATTTTAATTCTCTCTTTATAATAGGAAATTAATCACTCTAACTCTCTAAATATTTTCTTTAAAAAATAGGATGGATTTAGGC